>JAQJVK010000045.1:569278-1006373 GCA_035578135.1 Flexamia atlantica | reverse complement strand
GTTAAATACAGGGTGTTTTTTTTTTAAACGCAACCCATTTTCAAGATTGAATAATTCACATATAAATATGAAATAAGCATTGTTTTATGGTTATTTACATTTTATATAATTTATTACTTAAGTTTGATAACATTTAGTACACCTTATGTGCTCAAAAAATCCGCCAGAGACATTTGTAGTATGAAGTTATACTCTCTCCATCAAATTCCCGAACACGTGTTGCTAGGTACCTGTTTGAATTTCCTACAATGCATTTGTTTTGTTTGTTTTGAGGTACTGAATATTCTGTGACTTGTTTTTTTAGGCCTTACTTTGTATGTATCCCCAAAGAACATAATAATATAGTGGGATCAAATCCAGGGATCTTGGAGGGAAATAATCCTTCACCGATAAAATCAAGTCTTGGGTTGCGTTTTTAATGTGTGTGTCTTTAAGCACGATAACGTGCGTAAAAATGGTCCGATCTGAATGAAATTTGCCACAGACATGTAAAGATGTAATTATCCTACGAAAAAATTCAAAAGCTATGCAGCACCTCAAAACAAACATAACAAATTTAATGCAAGAAATTTAAAGAGGCACCTTGCAACACGTGATCGGGAATTTGATTGAAAGAGCATAACTTTATACAAATGCCAATGACGGACTGTTTGAGCACATAATGTAAACTAAATGTGATCAAACTTAAATAATAGGAAGTATAAAACGTAAAGATGTAAAATGTAAAACAATACTCATTACATAATCATATGTGCATTATTCAATCTTAAAAATGGGTTGCGTTTAAAAAAAAAAACACCCTGTACTTTATAAATCTTAATGACGTGCAGATGCACTAAAATAATTTTAAGCGATTAAAAAATAATAATACTGTGCGAAAAGTAACGACCGTGATGCAACAATTTAGTACACCAAAATGATCGTGTTAAAATGCAGTCTCTGGGGAAATTTCGTCATAAATTATTCAAATCGCACACAAAGGTCTAATGCCAGTCTGTGAGCCCTTCATGCGAGGCGCTAACTTAACTTACGTCGTAAATTGAACGACTACACTTACACTCTTAATTTAGTGAAATAAAATGAAAAATTATTCGTTTTCATTAAATTGGACAAAGATAAATTAAGTTAAAAAAAATGAAAAGTGTTTCAAACGTGAGCTCCTGCCTGTTTGTGTAAAGAAACGAGTTAAATAAACATTGTAGTAATAAGTATAAATTTGTTCCGTTAGTTGCTTCTTTTTAGTCATATTATTTAAGACGTAACCTAAGAAATAATTGCTTTTCGATTTCTAGAGGGGTATTGTAAGAGCTAAGGGTATTGTAGCTGTTGTGAAAGTGCGCATTGACTGATGAGTCAGCAATAAACATGCAGATATAAGTAAATAAGAAACGTGTTTTTGATAGGAGAGTTAAAAAATTAATATAATTAATATATTAATGTAGTACCTGGTGGACCGAGCCTTGTCCAGAAATATTTCTTTTTTACCAGTTTATTCCATTACTATTCAAATGATCATTTTCGTTTTACACATTTTTTTTAACCCTCCTTGGAGTATATTCTGTCAACACGCTAAAACAGTATTACTACTTGCCGATAGTTTTTTAGTTATTTATTTCGTTGCTATAATGGAAACTCATAAGGTGAGTGTTAAAACTTTACACGACGGTATTAGAACACGATTTTGAGCATTTGAAGAAAATTCTTGCAGCCGTATCCGATTACTGTATTGTGCAATGAAGCAAGCACGCAGCCAAGGAAAAATCGGCTATTCAAACATTGCTCATATAAGAGTATAGACGTATAATAATATATAAAGGGTGTTATTTTAAACGCAACCCATTTTTAAGATTGAATAATGCACAATATAAATATGGAATGAGTATTGATTTGTTAATATTTACATTTTATACAACCTATTATTTTAGATTGATCACATTTAGTTTACGTTTTCTGTTCGAATAATCCACCATTGGCATTTGTATAAAGTTGAGCTCTCCCCATTAAATTCATGAACACATATTTCAAGTTTCCTCTTTCAATTTTTTGTATTAAATTTGTTGTATTTGTTTTGAGGTGCTGAATGTCCTGAATTTTTTCCGTAGACCATACTTTTTATGTATCCTCAAAGAAAATAATTTAGAGGGGTCAAATCCGGGAATCTTGGGGAGCAATCCTTCACTGATAAAATTAAGTTTTAGTTGCGTTAAAAAATACCCTGTATATTATCTTTCATTATCTACTTGCAAGAATAATGTCAATGTAATTATTAAATAGCTTGCATCGTATAATATACATTATTATATTCATTGTTATAGCATGCTTATTGTCATATTATTTTTACTGTCCTATATTATTATTGATTCACACATTATTATAATAAATATATACAAGTTTATAGCATAGAAGAAGTTTGTCCAATCTTGTATCGGACATGTGATTGTTCCAAGTGAACGGAAGGACCTTCTCCAAAGATGTCATGAACTGGCCAATATATATACATTTTCTAATTAATTTCAAATAATAAAAACAAGGTTTGTTTTATATTTGTAAATCATCAATAGTTATTTCACTTCGAGACAAACACTAATACCCCCGTTGCAGCAGACCTGCATAATCAGCGAATTTCAAATGCAAAACAACATATCTTAATCCAACATAGCGAGATTTGACATGTTTTTTGTAAGCTCCATAAGAATAACATGGGGAATGAGTATGCAGGTTTGCTGCTACAGGGATGTCTAAACTGGTTGGTTTTAATTCAATATTTACTAGATCTGAACTAGAAGAAGCCATTTACCAAGTTTTATCAAGATATGTTGAGAAATAAGCGAGATATAGAATTTTACTCATTTCCCATAAGGTTAACATTGAGACAACGTACTGTGTTTACCACTTTCAATATCTCGGTAACCAATGGACATAGAGTAGTGATTCAAAATACTAAATTGTTTGTTTTTTTGAGCTGAATCCAATGGTGACGAAAATTCGATAAATTTTATTTTTCTATGTGAAAAACCCAAAAAACCCACTTTTTTGGGGGGTTTACCCCCCTTTACCCCCCCTTCCGGTGGTCCGATTGGGTTGGTTCACGAACTCGTCCGAGTGATTACCACTTTACACGTCTGTACCAAATTTCATTAAGATCGGACCATATTTACGGCCGCTATCGTGTTAACAGACATATATATATATATATATATATATATATATATATATATATATACTGTATATATATATAAATTCGAACGAATGGTGTTTTTTTTGCTTCTGGGGACCCCAAAATGAAAAGTTAACATGGTCTCGGACTTAGGTCTTACCATGAGTACTACCGTAATAGCTTATTCCTTTAAGGAAATTCGCTAATATTCCTTTAAGGAAATTCGCTAAAAGGTAACTGTAAAGAAAAAATATGATATAGAAATATAAAATATGATTTTTTTTTTGCGTTTGAAAATAATATAACAACAGTTATATGTAAGCAATTATATATTACGTAATCATTGTCGTTTTGAATAAAACTAGTGGCTCATAGTCGCAACTTCGGTTCTCTATTTAATTATTCTAATTTTTAAATATAACACGAAAATCATAAAAATACGCAATGTTTACACCAGCTGGCATATTTAGACAGCCAGTAGAAACAATGTAGCAGTACTTCCATTAGAAAAGACTGGATTTTTACGGCCAGTGGGGCATATCACAGGTAACTTTGGACCCCTTTGACATTTTCCCCACCGTCCTTGGACATTTTAAGCTTTGAAGTCCAAGCTATGCTAGCTTTTTCTTAGCTTGCTGTTTTTTGTTAGGGCCGATTCACTTACGGAATTTAATATATAGATTGTATAACTCCCTTCTTTAACAGGTAAAAAAATTATAGGAACCAAAATTTAAAAGTCCCTTAATTAAGTTGTCTTTAGAGTGTTTACGATTGTAAAAGTTTACTAACGTTGTAGTAAAATGAAAAATATATATTTCAAGACTAATTTAAACATTAGACTATAATTATAAGAAAACTTATAATTTTCATAAAAACCAATGTACTGTTAAATATACTGTTTCAGGTTTTTTATTTTCGGTCAAAAATCTCTAAAATTAAGCATTTATATTTAAATTTTCTTTTACTCCAATATTGACAGCAAAGTTTGCTAATAAGCACATTTTACAAGATTATTATTTCACTATCTAAATTTTATGCACAAATATTTTTTAAATACCATCGTTTATCCCTACTCATATTAACCCTCAAGTTACATCAAACAAAGCCATCAATAAATGAAATTCTCAACAGCCTGACTACAAACAATGGACGTTCTACCCGCTTAACCTGCTCTAAGTAACTCAACAATGCAACAATGGTGGAGCCATCTTGCGTACATTGGTGAGTATTAAACAGGCGTTCGGGTTCTATTGTTACTTTAATGCTACATTTCAAACGCTTGTCTCTTGCTCTTAGTCGTTTCACCTGGTTAAAAGTTATGTACAAATTTTATGGTTTATGTATAAATGCTTGAAGTTTAACTTTATTAATTTTGAGGTAAAAGCTGTAACAAGATTTTAGTAAATTGGTTTTTACGAATCATGCCTTAGCTATTTGTTCTATTTTCATACATTATCTGAAGAAATGTTAATTCAGTTCAGGTAATTAATACCTGGACTGAGGAGGGAATTAATTAACAAGGAGGGTTCCTTTGTTATAGGCCCTCTTATATAATTATCAAATTGTAACGTTAATCCCTAACCGATATTCTTGCACTTTTAACAAGGGCTGCTTTATCTTTTTAGTGTGGCCAACGCCACTAAAACTATAATAGTGATTTACACAGTTAAAATTAGATTAATAATGTAGATTCTTGATAATTCGTCTTTCAAGGGGATTTGGAAAACTTCTTCCTGTCAAAGGTGTCTTCACAGTGATGGGTGAGAAATAAGATTGTTTTGCCTAACAGTAACATTACCGGTATGGCTGACCTGTCTTTTGTCAAAGATATGTGATAAGATTTGGGAGGGGGAGCGGGGTTTCAAAGTTGGGACTTGTATCTGGATGGGTGTTAATTGTTTACTGCCGTTCTGTTGGTTCACTGACTGTGGGATTCATTGCTCATAAAAGTGTGAGAACTATGCAATACGAAATCTGTAGTCACCTCATTGAGCTAAGATGAAACCATTGGGAAAAAGTTGTATTATAGAGGTTGTTTGGACAAAAACTGTCAAGCTGTAGACGTTGATTTGAATGTTGATTGTTATGGCTATTTCAAGGGAATTAGAAAAGTACAGTATACATAATCTATAGGTTGTTGTGTAATTGAGTATCATGTAAACGAGGTTCAATTGTATAAAATCCCCAAATTTAAGCTTAAAAATACCAGGTTCCTCAAACTTTGTTAAATTTAAGGGTGGTGGGCGAGAAAAAAATTAGACCTAGGTATAGTACAAGTCTTTTTTATTTAGAGATAAACAAATAGAACATTTCTTTAGGACAAACTTGAGGATTTATGTCTGTGAAGAACTTCCACTGGTTGGTGAATTATAAAATCAAGGTAATAACCAATGATCTAAACAATAACATATTTTTGACTGGTTGTTAAGCGGTTCAGCGAGCAAGAAATGGCTCTAAAAATCTTCCAGAAGTTAACTAATTTAGTTCGGGTATCAGCCAAAAGGTTTAAGTGGTCACAGAATTAAACTGTCCGGGCTATTTAGCGGGAGACGTAGCCCCAAGAAAGCTCATAACGTTTGTCAGTTTATTACTTAAGACTGAAAATTAAAAGGTGGTCTCATTTAGAGGTGGTTTAGTATAGCGATTCCGGGGCGAGATAACCTCCAGAACACTCAAATACATTCAAGTTATTCAACATGAGAGATTAGATCATTTTACACTATTTTGTTTGGCTTAGGGCCGCAATATTCCCAAGAGCGTGATTAGACAAAATCACCAAATGAATCTAAGGAATCAGTCCATTCGTAATTTTGAAAAATATTGCACAATGCATATTACGATTTAATTTAAGTTATCCGTCCTCTCAGTAGACGAAGCCGCCGGTATATATCAGTATTTGATGAAATTTAAAAATCTTAGAACTATTTTTATTTGTGCGTTATTCACACTATTACGTGTTGCCGAGTGGCGAGTGGCGAGTGTTGTGCGTGGATTGTTCAGTGGCACGCCGCCCGGTGTCGCTGCGTCGTATGTACTGCGCCCAGGGTCACTGCGCCGACTTCACGGACCGAGGGCCCAGCTCTGAGGGTCACACAGTGTGCCATCAACACCCATAAAAGTAACAATAATGATAATAATAATGATAATGATGATGTAATATAATTAATTATAATATAATTATGGCTTCAAAGGGGCCCTAATTAGGGGAAGTTAATATAAAAACAATAATTTTTTATTAAAGTATAAAATACCTCATAGTAATCTGGCTTTTATATCCTCCATATGTTAATACATAGAAAATGGTTTTAAAAGGCAACAACATCACATGTTTTAACGTAAACAAAGCTGATGATTTAGATCCGAAAACTTTTTAAATGATAGGCTTATTACGTTATTTCTCATTTTATAATAAGTTTAATGAAATTAAAAGTATTTTCCCCTAGTACCGGGCATAAAAACCTTAAATTTTAGCCCTCTCCCATCATCCTGTACCGTGTCAAACGCCTACAATTTCTGCACAAAAATTTCCCTTACATTATTATATCGATAGATTATTATAATACCGATAAAAAATAGAAACATAATATTAACAAAGTACCCTTTTTCGTTAATAATTATTTTATTTCAATTAACAATATTTTGAATATTAGTCCCATCTTCATGTTCATAACACTAACGAATTCCTGTATTGTATTTAAGTGGACATTTATTTCAAAAGTCCATATGATGCACTTTTAAGGAATTTGTTCTGTTTATTTATTTTATGCTCCTCATTTTCTCAAATATAGTGTGGTTATCACAGCTACAGGTGGTCGGAAGTTCTTGGGGATTTAATTTGTTTTCGTCTTAATTGTGAATTCTTCTTCAGTGTTAACCTTCTCCCTTTGTGCAAACAACATATTTGTTTGAAATCTTCTTTGTTGTTTTCATAATTTTCGTTTGAGGACAGAAGGTGTTCAATACAATTTTATTTTAGGGTTGTTCGACTATTGCTCTTTAACGCATGAATATTTTCCCTGAATATTTGTCTGCCCACTGAGTATTTGTAGTGGTGTGAACTATCAGTTCCGATTCTAGATTGGATATAGTCATCACTTTGTTGTTCTTGATTAGTTTCTCAATAATATTCAATATATCATTTTGGGTAGCGCAGCTCAATGATAATAATAGTTTTCTATAAAAAGTTTTGAGTATGGCCTTTTTAAGAGTGAAATGAAACTTTATTTCTCTTCATTACAGGGCTGATTTTTCAAGTTCTGAGACCTCTTCTTTGTAATATTTTTAATCATTTCATCTATAATTTCTGGTTTGTAGGCCTAACCATATTTTTGAGCTAGGTATTTCATAATTGTTTTATCTATTTAGATTTTGTTTTCTCAAGGAGGTATTTAGTAATCCATGTATCATTGAGTGGATGCTGGATATTTGGCATTTCCATTGGTCTTTAAAAAATGGAGGTTTCATTAAATCAGTTTGCGTAGGATTTCTATAATTCGTTCATCCAAATATAAAATTGATGGTTATTATTTGATTTAGAGTATTATAAGATGTAAATAGTTAATTCTTTGAAATTGCACTTCCATGGTAAAATTTTATTCTTCCTGATAATGAGTTTAGATTTGTTACAAAGCCTTCTTTCCTTTTCTTCAAAATGGCATAAGATATCATCAACATATCTGTACCAATATGTCGTGTCATTTTTAAGGGGAAATATTCATTTATGATTTTCTTGGTTTGTAAGTGATAAATGTAATACTCGGAAAATAGTCCCGATAAAGGTCCCTTGGCTTGTCGGTTGAGTGGCTTGTGTGTTGTCGGATTTTCCTTAAGTCATTTTCTAAATTTGCATAGTTTTACTAGGAGGAATTATAGAAAAATATCCTTCATGTCAAAGGAAAAGAATATTTCTAGTACATTTATGTTGTGGAATGATTTAAAATAATTATAGAAAAAAGGGTTCTTCGCTAATATTATGTTAACCTTGATCATAACTAAAGTTCGAAATTTCTGATTTACATGATAAGTGTTGTTGTAATTATTTGATGTAAAATGATGTCTACTACAACAAATAATAAATATAAAATATAATACTTCTTTTACTATACTCATACAAAAGATGGTAAATATGTACAAAAGGTAAAAAATGTGTTCAATTTAGACTGGTCACAAAAGCTGATCATCATCATTCGCAATGAGAAACTGGCACAACCACGATGGACTAACAGAAACAGGTCCTTGAAAGGCACCAGAGTCAAAATTCACTTGTTCACTAGTTAGTTTTTCTCTGATTTAAATTTAATGACGTTAATGACAGTTCATTACAGTTAATACTGTACATGAATAAATGAATAAATAAAGTAAATGACTTATTTCCAATCAAAACATTATATTTGCAAATTAAATTAAAGTTCTGGAAATAAACTGGCCACTTTACCAGTATTGTGGCCAGTAAACAAACATAATTAGTTCATGATTCACTCTTATCAGTCTAGCTCTCCTCTGATAAGGCTAACTGTGGTGATTATTGGCTTATTTAAAGTAACCTTTGCATGACTTAATATATCTATATAAACCAAACTAACCATTTGTAACAAATAATTTATGCCGATCTTCACCAATAGCAATTCATTTTATAAGAAAAAAAACTAATGCTAAATTTGAAACAACAAACAAATATATTTTTTTACTTTATGTCAAATATTACTTTTGGATAACATCACAAATGTAGAACGTTGAGATTGAAAAATAAGTACGGATATTTACTAAAAGAAGGTCATATATACACATTCGTGCATGGCACCGCGAGGCAAGAACCTGGTTTACCAATACAAATGCACCGCGAACTCGTACCGAGACCATCAGGCGGCTGGTAGCTCCGCAAAAGCAGGGCCGTAAAAGCTCTGTCCCTACATGGCCCAGCAGCGAGATCCTATGTCACAGAGTGACAGTATAATATAAATTCGCGCGCTCACACACACTATATCAATACCCACGATTTTTATTACTAACTACATAAGATTATGACAACACGTGAATCAAGTAACTAAAGTCGAAAATACTAAAAAGCCATTCTCTTATCTTTTTAAAGAATTTAAATTTGTTTATTCAATAATGAAATATTTTCAGGAATCAGATGAAATAATTTCGGTCCTAAATACAGTAAAGAACGTCTGAACATAATTTTGTTAACCTTGGGCAGTCTAAACCTTCCATGAACAACATTTCTTGTATTGTAATTAACATTCGGACCAGGTAACAAATTGTAATGACTGCATGGGAAGAATTTTATATACAGGTTGTTTTCTAATGTAACTACACAATTTTGATTCGATATAGCTCACTGAGTATTTGGACTATCTAAACGTAACCAGGCACAAAAATCTAATAGGATTTAATTGAAACAGTCCATCAGTTAAAAACCTAAAATTTTAGCCGAAATTTCAAAGTGTTTTTTCTAATGGAATTAGGCTATGATTGCTGTCTAATGCATATATGTTGGCATTTCAGTAAAACAAAAATTGTAAAATGAGTCAGTTCACTCTCTCCTGACTCAAAATCTTTGAAAAAGAAATTAAATTGGTCACTACCATACAAATATTTAGATTGTGTTCTTTTGTTCCTGAAATAAACATTGCCAGATTAAACGATTAATTTACCAGCGGCTCAATAGATCCTTATTACTCTGGAGAATCTTGGATTGCTTGATATGCCGTTCGAGTATTTGAAGGGAAAGTAGCTGTTTTTTAAACGCTGAATCAACAGTTGTGTGCAAAAACTTATAGTGAACAACTGTGGTCAATTGAAATTAATTGTAAACAATCAGTAGTAGAGAATGATTTGAATTGTAATGACTATCAAACTAACACTTAACATTTTGTGCACATTGAGCTGAGCCGTATTTCCTTATCCGCATACCATTAAAACCTATGAATTTTTCTTTGTGATAATTATGTTTATGATTTAAAACACAACAATTTAACTGCAATTTAAAATTTGCCTTGTGTACTTAGGTAGCAGAGACCCTGTATTTATTTAAAAATATGTAAAAGAAAACAATTCACTAATGATCAAGAGAACTTATATTCTGGTGGTATGTTCAAGAACCTGTTTCCAATAGTATTTCCAATGGCCAATAGGATTAAAGGAAGGACCCTATAATGAATCTAGCAGTCCCTTATTTCTTCTGATCATATTCGGTGTGACCAATTTAAATTAATTAATTGCAATTTTAAATTATGTAAGTAAGACCTTTTATCATTTACATCCTGCCCTTAAAAATTAATGATAATGGATAATTAATGATAAATAATAATAAAAAATTATAAATAATTAATGATGAAGAATGAATAATGATGAATAATAATAAATGATATATAATTAATGATGATGAATGACTAATGATAATTAATGAATTGTAACGATATTATGATATAATATCGTTATGATATGATAATAATAGGAATGTTGAGTAGTTCTGCTCATTTAGGGAGCTATCCAAGTGTTTTCCCTTGTGTTGGTGGTGACATGGCATGGCAGATGTGTATACTAGGAGCGGACTCACTACCTAGGCGTCCCACAGCCCAGTTGGTTGGGGTGAGTATACTTTGTACATAGGGGCCTTGTACATTGTATACGGATCAGTATACACAGCCAGTGACGAGTGGACCGTGGTGAGTGGCGAGTGTCGCGGCCAGTGGCGAGTGGCCAGTACTGGCGCCAGTGGCGAGTGGCCAGTGTCCAGTAACAATAGAGCATGCCGTACGGCATGGTATTGCGTGTCGAGTTCCGTGCTGAGGAAGGGCAGGTCGAGACTACACAAGGTCGGATAAATTTAGCTGATCCTTAAGCTCGCTATTTAATTTCGCCTAGTATCGTATGGATTTGTTGTAAATTGCGTCCCGGATTTTCTTATATACTGACAAATTTGTTAAAAGTCCATATTTTTTAGTAATTTTTCTAAATTTGTTCCTAAACATAGACCGAGCAAAATTTATTAAAAATGTTATTATTTAGATGATTTAATCTAGGCAACTATAAAAAAATTTCAAACGGTATAGCTTAGGCAGTTCTTTTGGAATATCAATGTTAGCAAGCTGAAAACAGTAAAAATGCTATTTTTGGGAATCACGAGTTTTCTGCGGCAAGTGCTATATTCTTATACGCACTTAGCAACATAAACAATTTTAAGTTTTTTGGACTATTACAAATCAAACTAAAAATATGAAATTTATTTTAATATTAAGGAATATGTATGAAAAAAATTGAGAAAAATATTTTTTTAAATTTTAAAATGTGTGGATGTCTAAGGTAGAAACTCCACTTGAATTAATCCCTCCAACTCGACAGTTTTCATCCAAACAACCTCGTTAACACTACTTTTTTCCTATTCTCATCGTATCTCTGACGTAAGATTGAACTACTTACTTGAAATCCGTCAGATAGCTCAAAACTTATCATATAACTTTTCAGGACATGTTTCGACACAATAGTGTCATCTTCAGCTTGATAATAGTGTCATCTTCATTTTTGTAATAAGGGGAAAAAGATGAACACGCTAGAAGAGTATGAAATTTACAAACAGTTTAAAAGATAACCAAAATGAAATAATAAATGACAAGCTCCAATTTAGTTCAAACTCTATCTTCAATTCCCTTCTTGCCTACAATCAATACCAGAGCCCAGCTGTTGACCTTTGCTCCTCTGATAACCAAACCACACCTGATGGATAATGAAATGAGCCTCAGTCTGTCTACCACCGCCGGCGTGTCGTGATTGGTTACTATTTTAGTACAGGCCTGTTCGTTTTTAACAATTTTTAAATGTATCCGTGTTGGTGTAGATGTATGACAGTTTTGTGTTTGTGTTTTGTAATTTATTGATGAAGCCAATTGGTGGATTATGAACTTCACTAACTCCCAGCTGAAGATGACACCATTGTGTCGAAACATGTCCTGAACAGGTATATGATAATTTTTGAGCTGTCTGACGGATTTCAAGTAAGTAATTCAGTCTTACATTAATCACACAGCTCAGAGGCTATAAGCATGGATAATAGTATCTGTGACTTCTATAACACATTGGTTTTAGGAATCAACCTCAATGAGGTGATTTACCAGTGAGTCACCTCAACCATTCTAGTTAATCATCAGAATGGATGTTTTAAAATATAGTATACAACCATTTGGATACAAGTCCCAAACATACTCTCCCCTTCCCACCCTCGTCAGACATCTTGGGACAAATAAAAGGTCAATCGTGAGCTTGTTGTCAAAACAAATGTGTGATTTGCGATCGTACTTAATTGTTATTAGTAAGCATTGTGTTAGTGTTGCCTAAATCGATCAGTGATTGAAAAACACTGACCATCGTTAACGAAAAAGGATTAAAACAGCAAAAGAATACATGAAAAAATACCCCCGTTGCAGCAGACCTGCATACTCAGCGAATTTCAAATGCAAAGTACATATTTCAATCCAATATTGCGAGATTTGACATGTTTTTTAAGCTCCATAAGAATAACACGGGGAATGAGTATGCAGGTTTGCTGCAACAGGTATGTTAAAACTGGGTGGTTTTAATTCAAGAAGTAGATCTGAACTAGAAGAAGCCATATGCCAGGTTTTAGCAAGATATGTTAAGAATTAAGGAAGATATAGCATTTTTTTTAAATTTCCCATAAGGATAACACGGGGAATGAGTATGCAGGTTTGCTGCCATAAAAATGGAAATATCGGGGATTTTAGACTAATATACATTAGATCTCATCTAGATGAAGCCACAAACCAAGTTTTATTAAGATATGTTGAAAAATAAGCGAGATATAGAATTTTACTTATTCCCATAAGGTTAACATTGGGACATCCTACTGTGTTTACCACTTTCAGTAAGTCGGTAACCAATGGACATAGAGCAATGGTTGAAAATACCAAATTGTTTGTTTTTTGAGCAAAATTCAATGGAACCAACCAAAATTGGATTATTTTTAAGTTTTTTTTTAAAAACCCATTTTTTGGGGGGTTTATTCCCCTTTACCCTCCCTTCCGGTGGTCCGATCGAGCTGGTTTACGACCTCGTCCAATCGATTACCACTTTACATGTCTGTAGCAAATTTAATAAAAATCGGATAATTTTTACGGCCGCTATCGTGCTAACAGACACACATATATACATAACTGTCCGTAGGCACAATAACTTTCGTAAAAAAAGTCCGATCGCGATGAAATTTGGCACATACGTCAAGAGTGACATTGATTACGTCGAGTTCGAAAACCAGCACGATTGGCTAACTCTAAGGAGGATTTTTTAAACAAAATAAAGTTTATTTATAGAATTTTATACCTTTTTATTAAATTTATGTAAATTTCACTGTCGAAACTGGATTCAGCTCAAAAAAATAAAAAAATTGGCATTTTGAATTATTAATCTACGTCAAACCTTTGCTTAGGTATTGCACGTGCGTTATTACATAGTACGTTGTCTAGTGTAATTTTTCAAATTACCTTCACAAAATTTTATATACTCTGTTTTCAGGGGAATATCCATAAAAGTTGCATACTAAATACCCTAAATCATTCCATTTACTCAGATGTAGGGAATTTTGAAAATAAAACCCTGAACATATGATTATATTTAAATATGTCAGGTGAATATTTTATTTGTCTTTATTTTGAATGGTTAGAGTTCATTGATCATGATTTTGCTTAAAATACATACTATATTAAAAATACAAATTATTTTTAAATTTTATGAATAAACTATGCATTTGGGGTGGGAGCTGTCTTGGACTAAACTTCCTGTAGCATTGGTATGTTTCAATTCTGAAGAAACAGTATGTATTTTTTAATTGGATGGAGATGCAGGTCTGCTGCAACTAATAGGAATGAATTATTTGTAAACCTAACCATATGATTGAATTTAATTTGTTCATGAGATTATCTTATTTGTTTTTTCAGTGTTTTGAATTAATTGATTACATGTTTCCTGACATTTATATACTATAACAAGACTACATTTTTTGAAAATTAAATGCTAAGAACTATATAAGATACAAAAAGTTTATGTATTACTAATAAAAACCAATGTGATCTCCTTGTAAATTTTCCTCATGTTTAAAGCTCATGAATGATTAAATATAAGTTTTAAATAGATTATTTACAAAACATATTCAAACGATATTTTCCCTTACATATGTTGAATGCTCACATATGAAAAATAAATCCTATAGAAATTCGCTGAGTACGCAGATCTGCTGCGACGGGGGTACTTTATATTCTGTTAACATTAATGTGAACTACCAAAAACATATTTTTTTTAATTCATAAGAGAAATTTTAAAAACAAAAAGTAGACTTATTCAAAAATTGTAAAAATCTTAAATGAAGATATAGTTACCGTCTTTAACAGTTGTAAGCGGTTTGTAAGTTAATGCTTGCAAAGCCAGGTAGTATTTGTATTACTCTAAGCTAAGCTAATAAGACCACGAAATGCTCAGTGTATCTGTTTGTTCTTATTAAGCTATACACGAAAGTAGATATCAAACATGTTATTGAATTGGATACCGACGTCAAACTCTCTATTAAGTTGCCGTGTTGTTCTTAGAATAAACTATCATTTCTCTGTGGTTATTGGTTAGTAGAAAGTTTACCGTGCCTACTTTTTTTAATCCGATGACTACAACATCGATCTTTAATTAGTTATAATAATTAGCTGTTGAGTATTTTTTATGAATGAAAAAAACTGTCTAGGTATTAGCAAATCATCAATAATGTTTAAAGAGCAAACTTTTGTTAAATCATCCTTCTGGAAAAAAAAATATTGAAAAATAACTGTTAGCTGATAAAAACGAAAAGGTGTACGTTGCCCAATAGCAAGTCAAGTGTTTTAGGTAGTCAATATAGTAACAATGGAACCATTGGAGTGACACCCTGTCAGTTAAGACCTGTGTGTTCTATTACTGATTTTACTGTACATTTTAATACATTTGCTGCTATACAGTCTACACAGTCAAATAAGCATTAAGATAAAATTCCGTAATCTACTGATTAAATCATTAATAACATCGTATCAGAGTTATACATATTCTACAGGTGGAGTTATCTTAAAAATATCTATACTATTTTTTTCGTGCGATGGTGCAAATAATACATAAAATTACCCAGTTTAAGAGTCAACTTTAAAATTAAGCAACAGCCGTGCCATTCTAAAAATACTTTAAGTAAGAGCTTACAATTTAATGATAATTAAAAAAAATAAGTTTAACGGTCAGTAAATTAAAGAGTAATGATAGAAATATAGAACATCTGTCACTGTCCTGGTTTGTATGTTAATGTAAAACATATAACTTAAAGTATTTTTACTGTAAAAATTTCCTTGTTTAGCCGAACCTTATAAGATAAATCCATCATATTGTTTTAGGTGAAAATTGCACTTTGTTTAAACAAATAATTTAAATACCTTAAAATGCCTTAAGGAGTTTGTTTGATATTATTTTAGTTATATTATAACTTTATTTCCAGGAGTAATACAATTACTAATAATCGATAAATTTCTCAGTAGATACCAAGATTTGACACAGAATTCAAAAAGTGCTGGGTAAGGTGAAATGGCTATCGGCAAGGCGTTCTGGAGCCTGAATAATGATAATAGGGTATGAACCAGGGAGAGCTCTCCTTTTATACATGTTTATTTTAAAACACTTTTACTGCAGTCTTAGTTATTATACTACAAATATTATCGTACACTACAAACCAAGGTTCAAGGATTATTTAGTAAAAAGCGTTTTCATAATATTATTTTTCCCTTTATCATAAGTAGTAATCTGTTGACAGTTAAGTTCTTATTTTTAAATACCCTTCTGAACTTTTGTAGCCTCAGTCTTTAAAAGATATTCCAAACAATTTCTACAGGTTTTATGCAGTTATAGAAAGTCTTGCCTCAAAACCGTTTTTCAATCAAAAGAATAACATTTTACAATGTAATATTATGTTTTCAATTACAATTCAAATGTTACTGCTTTTTTAGGAAAATGAGCTAATTTTACATAGGTTATTATAGCCTTGGACTTGATGCCATTTATTTCTTCATCGTAATCATGTTTATAGCTTTCCTAATATATATTATTACTTTTTATACTTGAGAGTAGGGGGTATTGGTAGGTTCAACCCCAGCAGGGTGGTGGTGGTTGGTCTAAAAATAGAACCCCCCCCCCTCCCCCCCCCTCCCCCCCCTCCCCCCCCCGATGGGACTACCCACGAAGCCTAGCAAGTTTTTTTTTTTTTTATTGAGGTTATGTAACCTTTTTTTTTTTTTTTTTTTTTTTGAGCTTACGTAATCTTTACCTAACCTAACCTAACTTAACCTAACGTTCACTTTTTGGTGACGTCATAGAGGTCAATGACCTTTCAACCTTAGGCCCCCCCCCGGCTAAAAATAGATTTCTAAAAATAGCTAACCTAACCTAACCTAACTTAACATAACTTAACCTAACATTGCTTCAGGACAATATTCCGTACCAATTCGATGAACTTTTCTTCTACAGGACAAAAATGATGGAACGACATGAAGCAATACAATCAATATACCAAGCATATCCCGCTGCTGACTTAAATGAAATAGAAAGAGCTTTTGATGAGATGTACAAAAAGGAAGAGTACAACACTGAATATGTAGAATTATGGATATCATTCGGCGCTGATCAGTTGTGCCTGCATGAAATCAATAAATACTGGTCAACGAAATAATACTTACCTTGAATCCTCTCCCTCCTTCATCAGCAAAATGGCCTTTTTTAAAGGGCACCATAAACTTTTAGATTAATTAGAAATAAGGCGGAATATGGCGCTCGCTTGCGGTCGCTCTGACAGCCTTCTGCCAAGAACAACTTCAGGTTGATGGCTTGTTACATCATAGTACTTAAGGGTAGGTGGCTTATCTAAATTAAAAAGTCCATGCCTAGCGAACACTACTTGCAACTAGGGAAAACAACCGGCAGAGTGTTGATTGATTCTGAGAGAAGGGTTTTCCAAAAGGGAAACTAGTAAGTCAACAAATAACTGTTTGTAAGAGAGAAAGTGACTAAAGATAAACATCGACAAATAGCTCGAGATAGGATGAGATAATCAGAGGGATTGGTTAGACTTTCCTTGTGTTAGAAATAGCAATAACCTTCCACTAACGTCACGTGACTCCCCCCCCCCCCTCTGCGCAACATTAAGGAGTGGAGACAAAAAGGTGGTGGTGAAACGTAAAAGATTGGCTGAAACACCTGAGAGATGTGGAAAGTTACAAAATCAGAAATGAGGTTAACAAGACAAAATTAAACTGAGGACTGTATTTCCGAGCAATGGAATGTGGACAAGAATGTAATAGAAAGCTAGACTGATCGGGGAAAGTCCGGCGCCGCTCAGCTAACTGTGGAATGCGGTCAAGAAAGCTAGACTAATTAGGGAAAGTCTGGCTTAATGGTGAAAGTCTGACGCTGCATAGCTGCTGGGCAATGACCGTTTGGTCACGTAGACCTGCTTTCACCGTATACTGACCTCACTGTTTCTAGCTCAGTTTAGTTTGGGAGTTTGCGACGGTCAGTCAGCAAGTGTGCATGTGTTCTGTGCTGTGTACTCTTTGTGTCACAACACCCAGTGCTACATCATCTTTATTTCTTCAATCACTGCGTAAGTTATTATGTTATTTATTTTAATTTATTTTTTCTTTTATTATAAATTTTTAATTCTAAACTTTCAATGTGGCTTTTAAATGTGTGAATGATGATATTAATTTTTGATTAACTATCGATTAGCTTAATTTTACTTTCATATGTTTCACAAAGTAATTTGACTCAAATTGAAGAAAATTTGAATTTTTGAAGAAAATTGAAGAGTTTTAAAATAAAATAAGAATTTATTTTATTTTTATTTATTTATTTTTTTTTTATTTATTTATATATTTTTTTTAAATCACTTTTAACTTAATTGAGTTTAAATGTTTCATAAATCACTTTTCAGTTTTAATGATAGTTGTCATAATGATTAAAAGAATTTATTAAAGGATTTAGTTGTAAAGTAGTAAATGACTTAGAGTTTATTGTTAGTTTGTTAAAAATGAATATTAATAATTTAATATTTTTGAAAAATCATGCTTAACTTTAAATGTTAGTTTGAAATAGAAAAAATATAAGTAAATGTAGAAAAATCACTTTAACTTAATTGAATTAAAGTGATTTAGTTGTGAATAAATGAATAACTTAAGATGCTAGGTTATAGTTAAAGATTCTATAATGCAAATTTGATAAAAAGTAGTTTGTTAAACAAAGGTTAACAATATAAAGTAGTAATAGTGTTAAGTTTCAATTGTAAGGAAAGGTCATTGACCTCCATGGTTATAATTAGTCTTGAACCCCCCCCCCCTTCTGTAAAAATAGAATCAGGACTTGTAAAAATTTTCAGATTTGAAATGCTGTTCTTGTATTATATAGTTGCATGATAGTTTTAAGTTAAGTTTGTACAATCTGGCTGGCATATAACCGGGGAGCGGCTAGACACTGTATAGATTGGATATGTTTATATCAAAATTGTAGTTAAATAACTACTACTATACAGTGTTGGGCTCAGGTCAAGCTCGGGTCAGTTCAAGGATTTTACAAACTTGTGTGCATGATGGAAATTAATAAATAGCATAAGTTCTTATGAAAGTGTTCAGTCTGCATCGAGACAATGTAGAGACAGTGTCATGTCGCATAGGTTTCTACGTACAGCGAGGCTTGTTTTTGTGATTTCAGGATGGAGTTCCACTGCGACGTCTGTGGCAAGTCCTACAATAGCCGATATGCGCTTCTCCGTCATCAGGCGGAGCATAATGCTTCGAAGCTGGACTGTGTGCTCTGCGGCTACTCTACTAGTCGTAGGGACTTGATGAAAAAGCACAAGTCGACAGTGGGACACCAAAAGCGATCTACAGGGGTGCAGCCGCCTCCACCAGAGCCTCGCTTCGCCTGTGGAGTGTGTAGCACCTCTTTTACACTGGAGAAGAACCTCCAGCAGCATATGCGGGAGCAGCATGACCCGGACGTCGAGAGGAACTTCCGCTGCCAGTATTGTGGACGACAATTCTCTCGGCGTGGGAACCATGCGGCGCATGAGGAGTTTCACTGTCCCGTGAAGAGGGAAGCAGAGTGGGGCCCGTCAGTGTCTTTCTCAGCTTCCCGGCCAGGGGTGAAGCGTCCGCACCCGCAGCAGCTGGAGGAGTCGCCGCAGCCTGAAGAGGAGTCACCGCAGCCGGGACCGTCTTCAGAGCCTTCGCCGGGACCTTCTTCAGTGCCTTCACCGGGGCCTTCTTCTTCGGAGCCTCAGCCTGAAGAGGAGTCACCGCAGCCGGCACCGTCTTCAGAGCCTCAGCCTCGCGTGGTGAGTGTCGCCGACGACGACGATGACGGCCCGACCTTTGTGCGTGTGGAGGTCGGGTACGGTAATAGGCTCCAAACATTCGCGCTGAAGGAGCCTATGCCGGCACTCAGGACAATCCCCGAGGTGATGAGAGACTTAAGGTGCCTGTTAGTTAGATTGTTAAGGAATGCGATCGAGGAACACCCTAATATTAAAGTGAACTTGTTCCTCGAGTGCGAGTTTGTTGATATTACCGGTGAGAATAAGTGTAAGCGGGCATTCAAGACCAAGAATGCTCCTCTCGAAAGCACGAGCGACTTTGAACAATTTGTTGAACTGTCCTTTGAAAAGCTCGTGCATGAGAAGGAGCAATGCGAAATGGTAGGCTCCGGTTGGACATACCTGCGCGTGACGAACTTGGAAGTGCGAATAAACGCGTATAGTCCATTGGGCGGTTGAGCGCGACACATTCCACTGCCCAAATCGCTCGCGGGTACGTGAAGTGTAGTGAATGTGATGAACAAGGACGACAAGTGCTTCGCCTACGCTATGCTAAGCAAGTTTGTTGTGTCACACCCCGAGCGGCCGGAGTCTTACCCGCAGGCCTTGTTTGCCCGCTACAATTTTGAAGGACTCTAGTTCCCCGTTGCACCCAAAGACATTGCATGGTTTGAACGAAACAATCTTAATGTTAGTGTGAATGTCTATGCACTCGAGGTTATGTATATAGAAGCGCTAGGGTGTTCCCGGTACACTGTGTATCCGCTGACACGACGTGAGCGAAAACTGTATCTATGTAAGCGGTGTTTCGATCACTTCATTTTGATCGCGAAAACATGGAGCAGCATCGACGGTACTGCGGAGTGGAGGTGCCGCTTCGCATAGACCTCGCTGCGAAGAAGACCATCCAGTTCAGCCACCCGGAGTTCAGCAGGAAGGACCGCTTCACCATCTATGCGGACTTCGAGTGTGCTCTGCAGCCTGCATCGGAGGTGTCCAACGTCGAGCGTCTCGCATCCATGTCCCGTATATATGCGTGTTTTAAAAATAAATACCTCTAGTCATAGTCTAGTTTGTTATTCAATCAAATTGATTTGTAAATATGTATCTGTAAATATGTAATGTCAAATGTAAATATGTAATGTGAAATGTAAATATGTGTTAGTGTGGAAGAAGTTATGATTCTAATGTAAATACTAACCCGTCGTTTCGACGGGTGCAGATACCAACCCCGCCGTTTTGGCGGGGTTAAGCAGTTTGTACTGAAAGTCAGACCACTGTAAATATGTGTCATAATGAAATGTAAAAGCAGACCTGTGTAAATATTAGTCTTATTGATTTGTATAAAGTCAGACCATTGTAATGTAAACACTAACCCCGTCGTTTTGGCGGGTTAAGCGGTTTGTACTGAAAGTCAGACCATTGTAAATATTTGTCATAATGAAATGTAAAAGCAGACCTTATGCGTAAAAGCAGAAATGTGTAAATATTAGTCTTATTGATTTGTATAAAGTCAGACCATTGTAATTATTTATCATAATGAAATGTATTAAAAACCAATGTAAATATTAGACGTATCAAAATGTATAAAGTTAGACCTTTTGTAAAATGGTTATAATTTGAAATGTGAAGTTTGTAATAATTGATTGTAAAAATTGATGAGTGTACATACTGATGAGTGTAAACACTAATGAATGTAAATAAATATACATTCTAAATATCCATAAATGGTTCTTACTTATTTACCCATGTTTATGTCTATAAGAAATACAATTTCCAGAGATTGATAAAGAGTAAATTTGATTAATTTATAACTTGACATGCAGTCATACTGTTTTTAAATGAGAAAGTATAAACTTTATAACAATGATTGCTTTTCTTTCTCCAGGATAGTACCATTTTGGTCTATCAATTCTGTTTAAAATATAAATGTAAACATCTACTTAAGTTAGGATAGGTTGATTATTTAAAGGAAGACTCATTTCAGTAATGGATTGTGATAAAAGTAACTAACTCTGGACTCTTAAGACTATAAAGAACAAGGTACAATGACAAGACAGTGGTTAATGATATACACATTTTTATTTTTCAAAAAACCTTATATCTAACAATAATGGTTATACAAAAATTAGATGTAGAATTCTGCGAAGAGCATCTGGACCAGCATATCGTTCTCAGCAGTGGAGTCACCGAAGAGTTGGACGAAATCATTCATCTTCATGTCGTAGTTGGTACGGCAGTACAGGTAGGTCAGACAGTAGTGACCGCAGACCGAAGTATCCAAGCCTTGCAGTCGGTACTTGTTGTAGGTGTAATGCAACATATGCCCATTGATGTTACGTCTCAGAAATTGTTGAAAATCACCATGATACGGAGGTCTGCCAAAACTATCAAAATATTCGACAGTATTAGTGTTGTTGTTGCTGTTATCTTGTCCTCCAGGTCTGTAGAATGCCACCCAATGTTCTCCACTATGTGTATGCGGTTGGGTGTTTACCACTAATGCAGATGACGGAGCAATATGTCTCGGTAGACGATCTGATGCAAACACTCCGACATGTTGTACATTCGGTAATTGTAGTAAATATTTTCTTATAGTTGTGGTATTCATTCTTGTGAAACTGTATATTATAACACTGTCAGTGATGTACTGGCTGTAATGCACTAGTTGACTGTGCTTTATACATTTAGCCGGCATAGTCCACCGATACGTTACGATGTCGATCAATCTCAATGACATTGTCCAGTTCTGCATAGACAATAATGTTGACTGATTCGGTCAATGCTTCGCTGAATCCAATCTCGATGCGTAGATTTCCATTGCGTACCAGGTTCCAATGGCTGGACTCGTTAGCGCTCAAGTCAGGTGTTAAGTCAAACGCTAACAGACAATAACCTTTTTCGAAATCTTGTCTGCTGATATCATTACCGGTATTGTCAAAATGTATTCCGGTACCGCTGAACAGTGTGTGATACGATAGCGCATAGGCAACATCCGTATCATTACCAAACACTGGCTGTAATGCTTTCATCGGCACTTGTTCACCATCCAAGTACAGTGCGAAATAATTCATCTTGAAATGTTGGAAATTAAATGGATTTTTCTTGTAATCTCCGTTGAATGCTTGATTAGTAATCATGCCGACAATTACACGTTTTGGTAACTGACCCAAGTACACACTGTCCAATGTTTTGCTCAGTATGCCAGCGGGTAATGTGATTGATTTCACTTCAACACGTGTGATCGGATATTTGGCAGTACCACTCTCGAGTGTTTTACTATGTGCCAACAGTACGCTCGGATTGATTTTACAACGACGAACAAACAGATTTGTCTCTTTGATATGTACTTTATATGTTGTGTTATTGTCCGACATGATGGCAAATGCGTTCCTCGATCTGATCAAACGTAAACGCATCTCTACACCGTTTAACATGAACTTGTTCTGATTGCACAAGTCAATGTGTAGATGACCGATCATGTCTGCATAGTGACTCTTTTCAGTAAATTTTCGTCGTTGTACTAGTCCTTCATTTTCTTCTTTACATTTATCCATGTTATTAGAGTCATCTTTGTAGAATAACACACTTGTCATGTGTGACTTTTTAGCATCATGTCCGTAGTTTAAAAGGTTTTCCAAATATGCACGATAGGCGTAGGTATTGTTTTGCGGTGACACTAGTTTATTATTCAAGTGTAAATCCACTTGGCTAAATAGCGAATGTAACCAGTTATTAACCGGACCAAATTCCTTAATCGCATCAGCAGCTGTAAATTTTGTTCCATCTTCTTTGACAATAGTGGCTTGTACGTGTAATAATGTTTGTGATAAGTCCGTATATTCATCACCATGTCCGGGTATGACAAATTCAATAGGTGAGTCATCCGTCAATGACGATATAGGTTTATATTGCACCCATTTACCACTGTCAATGCTGGTCTGTGTCGGTGGTAGCGAGAATAAGTCCAATTCCGTCTTTGTACATTCGCATGATTTCTGGTGAATAAATGACATCTTTGTTGCTTAAGAAAATATATCAATCTCTCTACTTCTAGTAATCTTCTTTTTATGTTGCACTTGTCGCTTGAGTTTTTGTTTTGTATTTTTACGTTTCTTTACTGCTGCTGTCTTACACTTCCTTGCAGGAGACGTTCGTGCTCGAAGGAGTTTCGCCAAAGACTGAGGTGTTACTCGTGTGATGCGCCTCTTCTTATAGCTTCCACTGCTGTCGCTGCCGCCAATGCCAGTGCCGTGTCCGTATCCGCCGCCATGTAGAATGCGATCCAGTTTGTCGTCAGCTCGACGTTTAAGTCCACCAGTAAATTGTTTAAGACGATCATTCGCTGCATTTCGTGGGTTCATAGTACCATCAGCTATATCACTGAGAAACCCAACACCTGAACGTAATGCCTCCTTGCCCACAGCAGTTGCACCTGACTTGATTAATGGCATGACTGAACGAACAAGTCCACCAAGAAAACTTCCAATCCCATGTCCACGTTGATACGGTGCACCTCTATACACTGATACAATACCACTACTACCGCCAAGTTGTTGATCACGGTAGTATTTGAGGTAGGGATCATTAAGATTCATTATACTGTTATAACTGCTGGTACTCTGCGGAGGTGAAGTTTCATGTACGTAGTACCGAACTCGAATGGCAAGTGATGACCTTTGTCGTCCCTTAAATCAATTTCCACACTCTCGAACGAGCTCTTTATGACAGGCATGTAGTGCGGTGAAGTGAAATGCACAACCTTATGTGACCCGTATTTATAGTCAGTGGTGTCAATGTTGACTATTTTTAACAGTGGTGCTACAGTGTCACCCACTAATTGCGGTTCTACAAGGTCACAATAGACATAAATGTCTGCTGGAATGCCAGCCAATAAGTTTGGTGGTCTTGTAGCTTTCCTATGTCTTTTCACATCCACATTATTTACATCATATCCTAACTGTAACGCTAAAGTGGGGCTAAGTTCAAGTTGTGTTAGTGTATCTGTCATTGTAATCAATTCAACCTTTTTTGTATCACTATCATACTCGAACTCAATACTGTTAAGTTTAAGTTTTGTATTCCCGTTAATTGCTGCTAGCAATTCATTGATATCTTTGTAATTGCCAGACTCCACTTTAGCTACAGTCAAATTTGTATTAGTAACTTCATTATCTTCAATTTCAGCAGTTGGTTTTGTGTAAATATATATGTTAGCATCATTACCAACTGTTAAAAACGAGCATGGATAGTGTGCTTCAACTAGTGCTATTTCCCAATCTGCTCCGTCACCACCAGGCAAATGTATTGTTGATGGAAAATGTGTCACATAATGAGTCACTGTATTGTTCGGATAGTAGTCCATCGAACTATTGCTAGGCAGTGTCAAATAAAACTGATTATGTCTAGACAGTGACATGACGGTTAGGTTAGGTTAGGTTAGGTTATTTGTTTCACTTCAGATGCAGGTATCCAAGAATTAAATTCGTCTCCGTAACCTACCCACTTGACGAGGTAACGCTTACTGCGACCTCTACCCTTAGTGTCAAGTATTTTATCAATTTGGTACAATCGATCCGGTCCTATTGTCACCTTTTGTAGCTCATGTTCATAGAAACGACCGACTAAGGGTTTACCATTCAAGTCCCTTATTATATACAATGGTAGTGGTTGTGATCCATATTCTCGATCAATAACAAAAAATTCTTTACTCCAATTGGTCTCGTAGCCTTTTGCAAATGTACCTTTCTCTTTAGCAATACGCACTGTATCACCCGGTTTGAACTTTGGTTTTTTGGTAATGAGCTGTCTTTGTACATATGACTCCATACTTGGTCCACTGTACTTTTGTTTGCTTTCACAACGTCCATCGGACATAAACCATTACCCAAACTTCGGTGTGCACTGTTATTGTAAGCATCAACCAATTCATCCAACACATCGATATAACGAAATGTGTTTTTATATGTTAAATATCGCCACATACGTGTTTTCAGTGTGCGATTGACTCGTTCGACAACAGCCGCTTTAACATCGGGGTTTTGTGTAGTGACATATTTCACATGATAATCTCTAAACACACGGTTCACTTTTGCACCTATAAACTCTGTTCCTTTGTCAGTTTGTAAACAACATGGTGGTACAGTGTAAGGACTGTTAAAAATTCGTTCGAATGCTGCTGCCACTTCTTCACCGCTCTTACGTTTTAATGGTTCCACATATAACCGCTTACTAAACACATCAATCACTGTTAGCAAGTAATTGTAGCCATCATTATATGAACTAAGTCCTCGCATATCATTCAGGTCGGCTTGCCATAATTCATTAGGTCCAAACACAACATATCTGTTACGTGGAAATCGTTTTCGAACAGGTTTGTGTAATGTATAGGTGTCTTGGGTGCGTAACCATTCGATAACTTGTCGTTTTGTTTTGTTCTTTTTCTTCTTACTTCGACGTAATGCTCTGACAAGTGGGCTAATACCACCAAACGAGCCTGGGTTTGCAGGATCATAATACACTTTCTCTTCCATCACTGTTCATGACTATAGTGTAAATGACTATCACATACCAAGTACACCTATACTTATACATTTTAATCTATAGTGAATGCATCCCACTGTAAAGGTTTTCCTCTTCGTGCTCCTGCCCTTGACCTTAATCTATGGGCTATTGGCGTTGGGCTCGGTGTTGGCGGATAATATAACGAGTGGTGTGGTGTTGAAGGAGTACGCTGTCTTGATGGTGAAGGTGTAACCAAACCTTCTTCCAAATATGGTTCACGACCAATATACTGTCGAGCTTGTGCATTGCTTACGTACTCGGTCGGTACGTTCATATCATTTAATGTATCCAATACTTCATGCCAGCCTGTGGGTACATTTTCCAGTCTTCGCACTCGTACAATTGCATGTAACACATCAATAATGTTCGAACCAGGTATTCTAGTGTTATGAACAATAACCGTACCATCAGGGTCCCATGTGATTATCTGTTTGTTACGTTTTATAAATCTTAACAAGTTGCGTACATCCTTTTGATACGTGGCAGGAAATGTTTGTACAATATCCTCCTCATTATCCTCTTCTTGTATAATTGGTAAAATGATAGGATTGCGTTTTTGTGAACTAGAATATAAAAACCTCTGTAATACTTGTTGATACTGTTTCCACTTTTCACTGTCATCCAATGTTTTGTCTTGTAATATACGATGCATTTCAGCATCCAAACTATTAGTATTAACCGTTGATGATTGAGTTAGTTTTGATTGTGAAGCAGTAGCAGCAGGTGTTGGCTCACTATGTATTCGATCAAATAGCTCTTGCGGAACAACAACCATCTTCTTTGAATATTCCAAATTTGATCTATCCATTTTTCTAACTAATCGCACTATTAAGAACTGTTTGTAATACAGTACTTAATAACAGTGGTAATAGAAATCCACCACCGTGTTGTACAAGATATTTACATTTCTTGCTCCAATTCTCACCACGTTTCACTAGACGTCTGAGCACCTTTTTATGTTTACGCAATTGTCGTTTTTGTTTGTCTGTTAACTGGATATTACCACGTAACAAGTTGTATGCGCACTCGCACACTGATCTGATACGACTGACGTCACAAGCCTTCAACAGTGCTTTACGTTCCTTCGGTGTAGCGTGTATCAGTGCCGTTAACAGAGCAGCGTCTTTCTTCACACACTGTGACATTACGACTGAGTGACTGGTCTCTAGTGTACCCCTTTTATTTATACTTTTTTGGTTGATAAACATACTGTTGTTTTTCATCAGGTAATATACCCGTACGTATACGCACCTCGTCTGGTGTGGACTGTTTTAAATCTAACAACAAATAACCATGCGGAGTACGTGTAGCATCAGCATACGCTTCTTCAATAAACCTTGTATTTTCCGGATACACTTGTCGGGCTAAATGTTTTATTTGAGCCCGGTCTCTTGGATTTTTAAAAAGCACTATATAATGAGCATTTAGTGAAATGTCTCTTTGTCCTCGCCCTTGGTGGAAAATGTTTTGTGTTATAAAAAATACACTCAAGTTCCTATGGTGAGAGCCCTTAGTAAACAAGTCCACTATTGTATTGGATCCTGAGGTGGCTGATGATTCACGCATCATATCATCAACAATTACCAAAGTGGGTGTACCATCAAAGTCCTCCATATTTGGTAACCCTTCCCTATATTGCACATTACCACTATCACTTACACCAGGATTTAAACCCGGGGAATGATGCCAGTAAATATTATTGAACTTTGTATCACACATAAAATCCAAATACTTAATAAATCTGGCTACAAAATATGATTTCCCCGATCCAGAAGGCCCGGCCACTATGGTTGAAAATGGATGTTGCCACCTCAAGTCCATTTTGTCAACTGAACACAACTGAATACTACACACTTACCATCACTTTTATAAACTTTAAGCATAGTTTCTTAAACAGGGATTCAGGTTTAATAAATAAAAAGACAGTTTAATCTGTTGATGTATATTTGCTTACAAAAACTATCAGATTTACAATTCTTTAGTGAAGTCTTGAAGCTTCTTGCTTTACAATGTACATTATTTCCCTCCACATTTCTTATTAATTATATCTTCAATGATATTTACAAAGTTATGGCGAGTCAAGACTTGATTATATTTGGATTCATAATGCATACCAAATTTTCGCATCACTTCTTTAGCTTTATTCAAGATATTTATGCTATTAGGAACATTTTCCCTGAAGAAACATATTTCAAACCCTTTTTCTTTAGCTTTCTTCAATGCACATTTAAAGTTTCTTTTTTCAGTACGAATACATTTGTATTCGCTCAAACCATAGATATCTAAGAGGGTTTCCTTAAACAATACACAAAAGACATGTTTCAAGTCTTCATCTTGAGGTAATACAGCTACCTTCAATGACTGTTCAGACAGAGTCTTTCTCAATATGTCTGCAGTAGTTTCCAACCGCTTATTCACAAGAGTCAGCTGTTGGTTGGTTTCAAGTGACTTTGTAAGTGTTTGTAACAGTTCACTATTCTGCTGTTTTAGTTTGTACTCTCCATGTTTACGGATTGAAGGTAACACTTCTTTTGTGACCCATTTTCTAAAAGCATTAGCCTCAGGTTTTTTCGATGATAAAATCAATGAGTATAAACCACTTTCATTAATAAAAACAGACAATTTCTCATTTCCTTTTAACCCCGCCAAAACGGCAGGGTTTATATTTTCATATGTGAGCTTGTCATCATCATCAACATGATTTCTAACTGCTTTATTTGTATCTAAATAACCAAGTACTTCAGCAACTTCTTTCCCCTTGAACCAGGGGTTATTATCACTATCAATTAATATAGTGATTGGTTGATTTTTAAACACATAAGCAATAAGGATAGACATATTTCCTCAAATGTAAAAGTGAGGTTATGTTATACACCAAGCACAGCAGTACAGCTCTAGTTCAGACATCCGCACTAACTGAGCTCCAAGACTAGACTGATCAACAAAAAGCAGATTCATGTATATAAAAGCTGTGTCACCATACAGCAATCAGATGTTACAAACACACTCTTCAGCTTTGGTAATTTAAATTTTCCAGTACCATAATTTTTGGTAGAAATCCCGTACGCAATACGATAATATTGTACGGATACGATAATTATGTAAACAGTCTCATTAAGCATATCAATTAAGCTAATTTACATATTAATTTGCTCATTAACATATCAAAGTTCAATTCCTAACACCATAAGACTAAAAAAAAGGTTGTTTTCCCTAGTTGCAAGTAGTGTTCGCTAGGCATGGACTTTTTAATTTAGATAAGCCACCTACCCTTAAGTACTATGATGTAACAAGCCATCAACCTGAAGTTGTTCTTGGCAGAAGGCTGTCAGAGCGACCGCAAGCGAGCGCCATATTCCGCCTTATTTCTAATTAATCTAAAAGTTTATGGTGCCCTTTAAAAAAGGCCATTTTGCTGATGAAGGAGGGAGAGGATTCAAGGTAAGTATTATTTCGTTGACCAGTATTTATTGATTTCATGCAGGCACAACTGATCAGCGCCGAATGATATCCATAATTCTACATATTCAGTGTTGTACTCTTCCTTTTTGTACATCTCATCAAAAGCTCTTTCTATTTCATTTAAGTCAGCAGCGGGATATGCTTGGTATATTGATTGTATTGCTTCATGTCGTTCCATCATTTTTGTCCTGTAGAAGAAAAGTTCATCGAATTGGCACGGAATATTGTCCTGAAGCAATGTTAGGTTAAGTTATGTTAAGTTAGGTTAGGTTAGGTTAGCTATTTTTAGAAATCTATTTTTAGCCGGGGGGGGCCTAAGGTTGAAAGGTCATTGACCTCTATGACGTCACCAAAAAGTGAACGTTAGGTTAAGTTAGGTTAGGTTAGGTAAAGATTACGTAAGCTCAAAAAAAAAAAAAAAAGGTTACATAACCTCAATAAAAAAAAAAACTTGCTAGGCTTCGTGGGTGGTCCCATCGGGGGGGGGAGGGGGGGGAGGGGGGGGGTTCTATTTTTAGACCAACCACCACCACCCTGCTGGGGTTGAACCTACCAATACCCCCTACTCTTGAGCGACATGTTATTTTTTTTTACTTCATTTCATAGATTAGTTTTCAACCGGTAGTTTTTTTTACCAAGACTACCCTTACGGTTAGGAGGCGATTTTAAGATTTTGAAAGAGTTGGCGTGAAGTTTAGCAAGGCTCGCATTCTACAAAGGTTATGCATAAGGGAAAAGGTAGACACCCTTTTATAATTAATTTTTTTTTATTATTCCTTAATTGTTGCAAGATCAATGTGTGCGTGCTTGATTGCAGAAATATCAAATAAACTATGGGAACTTTCTTAAAATTCTGGAAATGAATTTTTATAGTTTAAAAACATGTGCTACACTGGTCCCATTGCCAGTAATGATCTTATTTTGTGAAAAAGTGAATTGGAAAGATGTATACATTGGGCCTCATGAGTTACCGTATGGTATCAACGAAATAAGTAACGAAAACATGAACAAAGTGATCATAACAACTGTTTGCAAACTCAGCAACCTTTTAATAATACTGATTTTGTAGAATGTTAAATGAAATTGAATGAAGAATTAAATAATATGCATTGAGGGAAGACACCGCTTTTTTATACTATAATGAGATAAACAGGTTTGAATGAAATTGACTAAGCAAGACTCGGTTCACCAGGTACATATTTTACATTCGAATAGTAATTTCAAGAATTAACTGAATATACATTGTTGTATTAGTAGACAATGCAAAAAAGAAGCAAATAAAGACTGAAAAGCTGCAGAGAAGCGCGTATCCACTACCAATTATCAACTACAGCTAACTGCATTGGGATATATAGGGGGTCCCTGAGTGCGTCATGAAACTTCATAATTCAATTTTTTGGGTCAAATTGAGAGGAAAATTACTTTAAACGAAGGTCCTATCTCACTTCCTGGGGTTCTTACAAAGATTAACACAGTTTTTCAATCGATTAATATGGACTATCAAGCTCAAACTATTAAGGTTACTGGGACCAATTTGTTATCTTTATTCTTATCTCCACCCATTTTAATAAGGTAGCGTGTCGACTTTAAAGGCATTTCGGAGAGAAAATTATAGTAAAATTATTTTCATTCGTTGAATTGGAAGTTCTGTTGTTTGGAAATTTTATATAAAAATAGGACAGCAAAAAATCCTAAAGGACAGTTTATAGCTGCTAAATTTTCAGAATAACAAAGGGATGCATATACAGCCACCACCAGAGAGGCTTGGGCAACATATGCTCGGTATATTTCAACACGAAGTCAACGTAATTAGGCCAACATGTCAGCTTAATTTCCCCAGCAACTCTTCTAAGCCCACCTAATTAAAACGACTTATGTTGAACCTTCAGCTCTCAGTCATGTATGACTAAAAGCCTTTAATTGATTAAAATAAAATAAATATCTTTTACTATATTAGTTGGGGTACAAATTTACTTTAAAGTTTTTTTAAATTTTATAATTATTTTAACCAAGCAGTTTGAATATTATTTTTTCTTACTTAATATCTCTTTTTATCTATAACACATTTCATGTTAGCTTCCCTTGGTTAAAGTAACGATTATCATTAAAATAACTAGTTATTCAGAGTCTTAAACTTGTTTGTTTTCTGACTTATACTTGTTTTGCATAGATCTTTTACCCAATAAGTATAAAAAGTAGAGTCCCGGAAACCCGGACTTCGATAACCCGGAATTCTGAATAACTCGGAAAGCCTACCAGAGCAATAAGGTGCATTGAGATTCAAGGCCAGAGCACGGTGTGACACATTTAAAAGTTTTAGTTTTTCTTTAAGTTTTTTTGTAACTAATATAGTTTTTTTATTTTTTACTATGCAATAAATAAATGATTTCGTATAGAAATAACAGAAACTATTTAATTCTTATTTTTTCTTATTTTTACTCATTTCCAGATAACTCGGAATTTTCACAAACCCGGACACCGTTCGGTCCACATTAGTCCGGGTTTGTGGGACTATACTGTAATAACAACTTATATTTTGTTATTATAAACAAAGTGATTGTTCCAAAGTAATTTTAAAAAATTAGCAAAAACCTATACGAAGAATAAAATATTTACGCTACGTTTCAACATTACTTTTCCTAATCAAGAAATATATTTACGATGAATAATAAAGAACGCTTTATATGATTATCATTCAATAAATATTGTTTCATGATTATTTGTTAAATATATTTATGTATTTTTCCCCAAAAGATGTTCAACAAAAAATATTTTAAAGGTATATAAAACAGAAGCAATGACGTGGATTGTTCCTGCAAACCCCAAGCGACAGGGCAACGTTTAGGCACGGTTACGTGGACAAACACAAAGCCGAACACTGGACACACGGCATCATTACACTGGGCTATAAATGTTCAGTTTTACATCTAACTCAAACACATCGTGTTTTAAAATGAACGACTTAATTTTTGTAAATTATAACGGTTTTAGAATGCAACTTTAGTTGTTGTTGTTACATTACTTAAAGGAGAAAGATTATGAGCATTATTTTGCTCATATTTATTTTGCACATATTTAAAGGCTGAAAATTTAACAATTTAACAAACGTTAATCGTTTTAATTTGTCGAATAATTTTACGCTTCGCGATTTACAGTTTACGTTTGTAACGAATATTAACAAAGAATAATTATTTTTTCCCGTTGTAAATAAACGATGCTTTTATTCCTGAACTTCTAGTTTGTGTTAACCGGAAAGGGGGATTATCGGGGCTCGGATATGCAGGGGTTCTACTCTAGTGACTTATTTAGATATAAAGCAATTAACAGTAGACTATCAGGGGTTTGTTTCAAAATTTTCTTCCTAATTGATTCAAAACTAAAATAAATTTTAATGTTCCTTTTGCTGGAAACGTATACCAAGGCAGGAGGTAGTAAACTTCACATTAAAGTTTCACCCCCTAACAACCAGGAGGTGGGGGTGAGGAGGGGGTTGGAAAGGGTGTAAAGTTTTATCATGAAAAACATCTGCCCCAATGGTGATAGTTGTTTCCCTCAAGAAGAATACCAGAATATGTTTTACTTTTTTCAATAAATAAAGATCTTTTAGAGGTTACAATGGTAAAAACACTTTCTTTAGCGTTTTAATTATTGTATTATCTCAAGAACACATGAGCAATTTTAATTTTTCTTTCACCAAAATTTTCCTCTTAGATGTGATATGTCACAAAGCCTAAGTTGTCTTCTAAATTTTTTTAATTAGGGGTTGGGTTGAGAAGGGGTTGTTGGAGGGATAAAACTTCAATCTGAAATTTACTTTCTCCTGCCTTGATATACGTCACCAGCAAACAGAATATTAAAAGTTATAGTTTTTAAATAGATTAAGAAGAACATAAAAAAAAATACCCTGAATGTTCAATCTCTGTGGATTTTATAAAACAATTTATTTAGCTATCAATACATAATTTTCTTTTTGATCACAACCATTATTTGACTAAGGACAGTTACTTGCGCGAAAAAGTTTAAGGCTATAAAAGCACAACTTCGGCTATGAGTACAAAGCATACGTCAGCATCTCCATCCAATTATTCATTTCGAGAAGACGCCACAACAAAGCCTAATGTCATTAGGTGTTCTTGACACCTTGTCATGTTTCCCTTCAGTCCTATTATCTTGCAACTGCATTCCTTACTTTGTCCTTCTCAAGTAAATTCTACGTTAAAAAATAAATGCAAGAATTTTAAATTTTAATATACAAAATATTTTTATAATATTTTCAAGGCACCTATTTATTTGGTGCTTTGATCTTCTACTAATAATAAATTTTGGTTTACAAGATTTACCAGAGTGAACTAAATTAAATATCTTGTTTTACTTAGGTAATCTAGATTTATGAGGTCTAGGTGATAGTTGTTTTTAACAGGAAAAATCAATCCTAGCTATGGTAATTTTACAAACAATATATAAGTAAATATCGCACCATGAATATTTATAAATATCACTGTATTGTTGAATATCGCATAGTGATAAAAAAATCTTCACCTCAAAAATTAATTAAATATTATTTAAACTCCAAAAGTGGGAATACTCGTAATATTAAATCATTGGGTGGAAAACTGATCGAACATTAACACTGAATTCCTTATGTTCAACAGGCCTGGATTTTTGTCATCATTCATAACTCTCAAAAATGTCTATTTTCCATCAAAACTCTGAATCATATTTTTCAATATTTTGTCCCTCGTAATTACGAAATTCTGTTTATTTCAACAAACACTTTCGACTATGATAAATAATTTAATAAAATACGTTTTTCCATTTAATAACAAGACATCTCAGTTATCCTCTTTAATTGTTTTGCAGTTACAAGTTTAAAACATAGTTTTCGTTCTACCGGTGCGAAAACGACAGTTTCATTACATGTGTTGTGGATCTAAAGAAGCTCTTTTTCACCCTAGGGAGAAAAAGAATCAGCTGATGTCGAGGACGTGTGTATATCAGCGTCGTTGGTGAACTATCGATTGCATCGATAGTGTTTACCGGTTATTATGATCAATTATAACTCATTGTTATATTGTTGTCAGTTTAATCGATTTGCGAAACTTGCTCATATCACCAATCGATAGTTCAATGCGATCAATACATCGATAGTTGTTCATTGTTGTCATTCTAACCTAACACTAATAAACAGACAATCAGCTGATTGCTTTAAATAGCAAGAACAAGATGGAAGCCTCTTTGGGAGATATCTTTATAAGTAAACAAATTGTAATATTTTGGTTTTCTTAAGTAGTAAGCATGTTGTATTGCGGTATAACAAAACATACAGTTCATTGCACGGGCCTAAAGGTGCATTCACGTACATGCTTTGCACGCCGTGCATTGCCCGTCATGGAATTCTACATCATTGGTCTTATGAGTAAAAAAAGCCCACACGTATAGGCATGGCTTTCTTTTACTCATAAGAGCAAATGTTGAAGAATTGCACGGCGTGCAAAGCACGTACATGAATGGTCACCTAAAGCTTCTTAGTCATTTTTCGACCAAGTAACCTTGACCTCGTGCTAAAAGCGTTACTCTAGTCCTTCGTAATGAAATATACTATTGTAATAATGTACAGTGAGAAAATTGATAATCATACATTCATCCATCTTCTGTCCCTTTATTTTGTCCTTAGATATTATGTAGGTTTAATACTCACCTTGAAATCTTTTACGGGAAATAAGTTAATTCTATCTCGCTTTTTTCTCAACATATCTTAATAAAACTTGGTTTGTGGCTTCAGCTAAATAAGATCTAATGTATATTAGTCTAAGATCCTCGATATTTCCATTTTCATAGCAGCAAAACTGCATACTCATTCACCATGTTATCCATAAGGGGAATAAAAAATAATATATACTGTATTCCTTATTTCTTAACATATCTTAATCAAACTTGGTATATGGCTTCTCATAGTTTAGATCTACAAAATATTGAATAAAAACCACCCAGTTTTAACTTATCTGTTGCAGCAAACCTGCACACTCATTTCTTATGTTATTCTTACGGAGCTTACAAAAACATGACATATATTGCAATGTTGGATTGAAATATGTTTTTATGTATTTGAAATTAGTTGAGTACGCAAGTCTGCTGCAACGGGGATATTTACTTTTTACTGTCGAGTCATTATGGCAGAAACCTATGTTGATTATCTGGAAAGGCATTTTTTAGAACTGCCAGACTTGAAGGTCGTATAGTAAAATTATAATGGAGCTTGAAATGCCAGATAATACTTCCCAATATACGTAAGTTATATACCATTAATTTAAGTGCCGTAGAACGTTGATTTTTTGAATACAGGTTATTACGAGTTATTTTTTAAGGTAAAATGTATATTGTAGGTGTCAAGGTCTAATTTGTCTGAAAGATGAAATTGTTGTCTACGTATTACAAAAAAAATTGAAAAAAGCTCAAGATGTCGTAAAATAACGTATAGGTTAAACTAATTTCCTTTTTCTAAATAAATATAGGGAATGAAGTAGGGGGAAATATTCTAATTTATTACAAAACCAAATAATCTGTTTCCATGTAATAATGATGTTGATTTTAATTTATATTTATGTAAATTGACACATGAGGTTATTGTTTTTTTATTATTCTAAATAAATGATCAGATAAATGTTCACTAATACTTATTTGATACATCAAAAAAGGATATTTAACTGCTCAATTTGTGGTGACAGTGGAATCAGCGCCACGTTTAGTGTCACAGACCGGCTTTAACCTTAATCTAAGATTAAAATTATTCTATGAGATATTTCCATAGAGAATGCCAATGTATATTCATTTTGGATAGTTTCATATTTTTGAGGAAATGAGTACCTTTTTTGACTTAAGTGAGGTTCTTAGTTGGCTACTACAGAGGAATCTAAGTGATGTGTCAACTTAGGCGCTACAGGTGGGGTTGGACCTAGTTAACCGTTGTGTATCATTGTGAAAACTCTCTAGGAGTCAGTAATGCAGAGTTAGTTAATCCAAATTAAGGAATAGAGTTATTTAACTTAACCATGTAAAAAGTTAGTTATCAAGCCCTGTTTAACTTAATTTGAAGTTAATAACTTAAGCTGGTTAGTAATAACATGGAATTAAGTGAGTTATATTACAAATAAAACTTACCTTATTGTCGTTCGATATAACTGCTATCATAGTTAAAAAAACCTTTGTAGTTTCTTGTGCTCAAAAACTGTTATTTTACTACGGTTCAGATGGTCAGACATAAAAAGTTTAGAAAAAACGTTACTGGACATTACTTGTCTATACCCAAGAAACGTTAAAGATCTATGATAAACAAATAAAGAAGATCTTAACAAAAGATAAGGATATTGTTGAGTTAAGTGCTTCATTTTTTGATATTAGTTACTCACTAAGGCCTTCAAGATAAAATCTATAACTTTTCTTTCATTTCAAGAAAATGAAATGAAATCTCGCTAAAACTATTTTAAATATAAAACTGAACCAACTGGTAACAAGGTGCGTTGAACACTTTATAACGTTAAAATCATAACAAGAAGCGAATAATTCAATTCTTAAACAAAATTATATACCTTTCTTTTGCATTAAAAGGTGCCAGATAATCCTAATAATCTTTTCTGGAAAAATTTGTTCGTTTAAGGAGATTTCTTTCCTCGACCCTGGATTAACCAAAATGTATTCTGATATATTTTACTTTTACTATCTAATTTAAACTGTCTAAGAAGACTAACTGCAGGAATGTTTCTTTTTTCATTTTTTTTAAAAACTAATATATGCTATCATATCTGTTTTAGAAAAAAATCAAACTAAGCATTTTTTAAATCCTCAGCACTCAGTATACTTTATAATCATTCGGTAGATTAGGTTATGATAACTTTTTATAACCTGCAAATTATTCAAAAGACATTATATTTTCCGGAACAAATGAAATAAATCAAATCTAATCGAACAGTTTTCCTGCAATCGTAGCAGATGTAAAGCGGTGCTTCTGTTGCCCTGAGACCAACATTAGGCCTTCGTGCACTTCATGAATAATTTATGAACTACACTCTCCTAGGCTTGGGAGCAGGAACGTGTAATAGTAAACGTTTTAACTAGTTCAAGAAGAAAGTAAAATATAAAAATGCACTATATTTAGTATAACTTTGTTTATTGATCTCTCCAAAAAAGGATACAACAAATAAATGCACATGCCAATACCGCTCAGAGTCTCTTGTAGGTATCTTTCTTGACGTATAAATAAATTATAAATGACGTAATTGTTGTTTTTGCACTTTCACATAAAACTAGAATGCACCTAATTAAAAACTATCCCATACATTTCAAAACTATAATCATACATTTTACTTGCGCAATGATTCAACGATTAAAATGTAACATGCTGAAGGCGCTCTGTAGAGGATAAGAGTGTTCAAAATTGCATATTTTATGTCTTAAAAACTAAGTTGAACACCAATTCTATATAGGAAACCGTAACGTTTTTAAGTTCTTTCATACCAACAACAAATTCAACCTCTGCTAACAGCAGTTATGTTAATTACATTCAACTAAAGGATAAAACTCGTTCTGAGAAAGTCGGTTTGAGATTCCTTGGTAAGCTACGGAGAAAACTTAGCTTTGAATTTATTTCCTAACTAGGCTACAAGAATGTATCTGTTTTTTTCAGAGGAAAATAAAATTCAAGTAGAAGTGAGAGATAGTTTGGTGAAAGTTTAAAACGAGTTTGGGAAACATCCGAGGTGAAGTTTCCAATTGTCGGTCACTTTCTTGCTTGCTGAATAAGAGATCAAACTCTGAGTTTATATGGAAAAGAATTTTAAATTAGGTTTAACAACGTGAAGGTATGAAACGTACTCTAACGTATGAAAGTACTCGTGAACGTAAGAACGTAGACTACTCTAATGTGTAAAAGATACTATTAATTTTGAAACTGTACATGAAATCTGATGGTATTTATTGACGAGTAAAACTTATACTTCTGTATCATGCATTTGTTTATGAATCCATACATTTTGTAAGTCTCCGAGCATCTGGGTAAAATTACAGCAACAATTAAATACTTAAAATATTGGAGGGTTTTTACTATGTTTATGTTCCGAGGTCAAAGTGAAGTTACACTTTAATCAAAATATGAAAACGAGTTTTGCTCATAAATAAAATTTTGAAATTAAATAAATAATGAAAATCGATATCTTGTTTCGATGATAAATGCGACTTTAAACAAAAATGTAGAGACTCAATACTGACATTAATCTAGTTTGCTTATCGTTCCATCTTGTTCAGTCGAGCTTTATTGGTTTATCTGGTTTATAACTTTTCGAAGGAATGTATTGTCCCATAATCATTCACTGAAAAAAAATCAAAATGGGATGAATGATATAAGTGATCGTCAGTTTGCTCTGATAATGAAATGACATTATTTTATTTGCTCTGAATATGATATTTTATTTCTCAAAGTTTTCTGTTTTTCCTTTAATGTATGTAAAGTATGTACAGAATATTAAATGCTTTATTATGATTTATTATATTCTAGTACAGAGAGTTTTTTAACGCAACCCAATACTATTTTATCAGTGAAGGGTTATTTCTCCCCAAGATCCCCGGATTTGACCCCACTATTATTTTATTTGAGGATACATAAAAAGTAAGGCCTTCGAGACCAATTCACAGGATATTCAGCACCTCAAAACAAACATAACAAATTTAATGCAAGAAATTCAAAGAGGTAACTTGCGACATGTGTTCAGAAATTAGATGGAGAGAGCACAACTTTATACAAATGCCAATGGCGGATTTTTAGAGCACATAATGTAAACTAAATGTGATCAAACTTAAATAATGGGTTATAAAAATGTACAGATCAATAAAACAGTATTCATTTAATATTTATGTGTGCATCATTCAATCTTAAAATCTTAAACAATCTTAAAAATGGCTTGCGTTAAAAAAACCCTGTACTATGCGAAAAGTTGGCATTTAAAAATTCCGGACGTTTATGAATGTGACTGGTATTAGACACTGGCGGTTAAAAGAGTGAACGTTAATCAATGTTTACCTGTTATAAAACTTGATTTATAGCTTCTTGCTTAATAACAACCACAGACGAATCAGATCTGTGAAATATGTATACTTCATCTGTGATAAAAACCTATGATTTATCCATAAACCTGCTTACTATGAATTGTTAATTACGAAAAAGGAAATCTGTTACTTTTTCAAGAGCTTCCATTCGGTACTTGAGTGCCTACACACTTAGCTATTAATTGATTACACACTTAAGTTTTTTCTCTCTTCGTTTTGCAACTAAACTATGTTTATATTTCGCCACTAAAAACAAGTTTATTATACATAATATCTCTACTTAGAAATATATTGTCTGTCCCAAATTATGTTTAGTTTTATAACGTTCCTTCGCAATAAAATCTGTTCTTTTACTATTGATTATCTCAAATTCATAAAATAGTTTGTTTCGTTTGTACCCTAGACCCAGGTTAATTCCCTCCATTAGTAATAATAGTTTACCTATACTAAGTTATTTTTATGTTGTATTTTGATTAAAAAATCTAAAAGCGTTGTTCTATTGCTGATTAAGCCGGCCCCAACAGCTTGTACAATAGACACAACAGCTTGAGTAGGCCTTTCTATGCCTTATGAATAATTTATAACTGGATTCCTCCGTAGACGATACTTTGACACATTAAGGTTGTCAGCAATCTCCTTTCAAAACAAAACTTCAAACAGTTTTGTATGAGTATTTTTTATTTGATTTTTTATTAGTTTTATGTTATTTGATTTTTTACTTAAAATATAATATTCTTAAGGAATTTTACGGTAATAATTATAGAATTTATTTCGGGGGTTAGTAGCTAGTTGCTTGGTTTAATTAATTCATTTGTTTTATGCTTTCTACAGTGAATTCCTCAACATTCCAATATTAATTTATAATAAAGCTATATGCGTGGATTTATTGTTTTTTTTACTTTTGCATGTTTTTAAAGGAAAAATTATGTAGGCAAAAAGTAAGTGAAGCACAAGCTTAATGGTTACGGCATATTCCCAGGTGAACATTGAAAGCCCGACGGGATCTCTTTTTGAAAACATTTCGTGAAAAAACATTGAAGTAACTAAATATATGAACTGAACCGTTTGTGTTTGGTGTAAAATCTTTTTAAGGATGTACTTATATATTTTTCCTTTAAGCTTCGTAATGTATCGGTTATATCTTTAATGCTTCTAATAAATCTATTCATTAAGATTAAATATTTCTATAAACTATGTTACATAATTTTACAAGTAATTTGTGTTGAAGAAAGCATACTTTTTGTAAATGCGGTAACCATTTTCAAAGTTGTCTTTCTTAAGAAGAAAGAAGGACCTTTCTTGTCCTGAAACATGAGTTAACTTTGTCATGTTGGTTTCATAGTTTTATTTGTATATCAAACACAAATGCAACCACTTAAAAATTAATTTAATTTATTTGAATTTTCGAAGTATATGGAATAATAATCCTGCAGTAGAAAAATAACATCACTTATAACAATGAATTTTCATAAAAAAGCTTTAAAATATTTTTAATATTATTTCAGACAAATGTTTAAATATGATTTAATGTGTTTGACGCTTAAGCTTTTAGTGCAGGCGCAGATTGTTTTAGAAATATCAGTGTTTGGAGAAGCGAAAATAAACTCCAGAGTGGATGAAGATCTGGAGACAAAACAATTTACACTTATTTCCCTGGGAAAGTAGTTTTTGTTTGGTTTGTATTTACTACACACCAATCTTTTAGTGTAGATTGTATCAGTAATTCCTCATAGCGTTTGTTTTATATATATATATATATATTTTTTTTTTGTTTTAAAATTTTGTTATGAAATGACTTTTCCCATCTGTATCTTATGTGAATTAATGCGATTTATGTGAACCGTATATTTATGAGTACTGCTTCATCAAAACGGCTTAATAACCAAACTAGAAAAAGAAAAAGTTTACTTTAGTTCTTGACCAATATCATACACCAACTTATATCATCTATGAGAAAGATACAGGTAATCCCTTAAGGTAAACCTGAACAAGTGAGCTGAGCTTTTACAGCGCTTTCAAAGGCCGGTTGTTATATTACGGCTAATAGTACAGCGCGTTTTATTGAAGAATTTATTGAGACACGATGTTCGAACAATTATTTTTATATTATTTATCATTTACTTAATCATGAAAAATTGTGTACGATTACCAACCAAATCACATGAAATAATATTAACTAGGTCCATTTTGCAAACTACAAAACTATGATTGTAAAAAAGAGAATTTGTTATTGTCGTTGTCCACTTTGAGGATATATCATCCTCTTACCTCTGCCAAATAAACAAGACCTAAGTAATGGGAGGTTCTTTTTAGCCTAATTTAAAAACACATCTTCTGTAACTTAAAACCAGCTTAGAAAAAAGTATTTTCTATTAAAATTAATATTTTGTTTATTAATTAATTAAGAAATTAAAAAATATGTTCATATAGAGTATATACTATAAACTATGTGTTTCTCCCAGCTAACCATGGGTATGAGATAGCCTGTAATTAACTTACAAACTTGACACTTTTGTAAAATTTTATAGCTTTTTAAACAAAGCTCTAAAGTAATTAAAAAAAAATGTATATGTTTTATTTAAATATTTTACTTATTTTGTAGATCGACTATAGAAAAGGAAATCGCTTCTTTTTCACATTAGAAGAGTGATGTAAGTATTGTTAAGAATGGAAAGAAAACGAATTGCCCTTTGAGTCCCATTGATAATAACAGTTATGACCGTAGTATTCATCCTTTTTGCCAACTTAGTCGTGGAAATATTCGTGGAAACCATGATTCTAATGGCAAAAATCCTAAAACTCAAACGAAAAAAGAAAATAACTTCAAGAACTTAGCTCGCTACGTACTGTTACATTTATCGGTTGTAAACGAAAACGTCTCATAACGGTAAATTTACCCTCATATTATATGCAAATGTGTAAGTGCAAATCAGTTTTAAGTGATGCAACATGTTTTTCATTTACATCCAGGAAAAAGTCAGCAAAATATTTAATAAATGTATACAGTAAAACGTCGAACACAATGAAGCTGGTTTTATTAAACAATCTTTTCGTGATGATTCCAAAGGTAAAGCAGCAAAGCCCATTTTCTGAAGACCAACACTTGCCTTTTCAACGCTTTATGAATATTTCATAAGCTAAGATTATTTTCTTTTTTCGTTGAGCTTCGTAACTTTGAACATGTAAAACGTTTTGGGTGTTTTTCCAATTGTAGATTTTTGTTATAAGTAAACTTTGGTTCAGTATTTAACTTTAGATTCTTTGGCAAATAAAAATTACTTTAACATTTGAATATTGATCTTTATGTTATAAATTAACTTGTAGGATAGGTTTAGACATCGTGGCATTTAGGAATAGTACTAATAGATGAAGGGCCTACTACTGTACCACTTTTGTGCTATCTCACTCAAAGATAAAAACCCATGCCATGTTAGTTAATCCTTGATGGCCCATGGTGTTAGTAACTCCATGACATGTTAGTAGTATTTGTTTTGTTACAAATTTTATCCATAGTTGTTCGTAATAACTAAATAAGTCTGAAGAGAATGCTTGGGAGTTTGCCCACAGCCTTACATAATTAGTAATAACTTTGTAATACTATACAGAACCCTGCATATTTTACTATTCTAATTTCTACTGTTTGATCGTTCGTTCTCGTTCTGCATTAGCTAATTTTATAAAACATTGATAGAAATAATTTTCAAAAACATAGGTTTATATTTCTTGCTAAGAGGTGGAGAGAGTAAGATATACTGCTCCTCGTTACTTAATTACAGCCGCACAGATGAAGGTAATCCCCTGGAAACCTTAATAGGTCTGTTGTTATAACTACTTGAGACTCAGAGTTGTAGCTCAGCTATTTCTAAACAGTAAGTTAGGAACGGAGCGTTATAAAAAAATAATCTTAAGTAGTATATTTAATGCAAGAGTACAAGTAGAATGGAAAGAACACGAATGGGCCTTTAAGTCTCATTGATAATGACAGGTGTGACCGTAGTATTCATCCTATTTGCCGACTTAGTCGTAGAAATATTCGTGGAAAACATAATTCTAATGGCAAAAATCCTAAAACTCAATCGAAATAATATGTCATTGCATATTCGAGACCATATGTTCGAAGAATGAGATTTATCGAGCACTTCATATGGTCAAGAATGTGCGATATACTTTCACTGGAGATTTAAATTATACTTTTAGCTTCACAGCGAGAAGTATATTGAAAGTGCAAGTGTAATACAGATATTTGTATGTTTATGTCTAAAATATCAAAACAAAGTAAACATTAATTTTGCGTAGTAAACATTGTTTTGCAGCAGTAAACAATGTAATGATCAATTTTTGCAGGTGATAAACAAATAACGAAAATAGGGGATTTCACTGTGTTGAAGAGCAAAAGGTTTTAGCAAATTTTTTTAAAGAAATAATATATTGCCGTATATGTCTCATGATAAGACCTAATATAAGCTCGAGACCATTTACCTTTGCGTTTCGGAGCCCATCAGGAAAGCCAAAAACATAGTTTGTTTACAATTTACCTAACTTCCATATAAGGTATCTCGTGGTAAAGATTGTCCGATCTTAATATAATTTGTAAAGTCATGAAAAGGGGCGACTTAGAAGTATGAAAATCAGCCCGATCGGATCATCGATCAACTTTAAATTTATTGGAGATATTATTTGCTATTAACTGATAACCTGAAATAAATCGGAAGCCCATATCCTCATTTTAGGGTTGAATAAGGCCCCAAATGTGGAGTTTTTGGATCAAACATAGATAATTTAAACCTAAAGATTGAAATTCGCTCTGTCATGTCATCCTGCTGCTTAAGTACTTGTTTTAGCACTGGGCTTGCCTACAGCCTTGACCAAGCTATTTAAGTCGGCCTGTAGCGTAGCCGCAAGTGGCAGAGGTGAAACAGGAGTCGCCTGCGGCTGGGATCGAACCAGCGACGATTGACACGCAGGGCCAGCGCTTTACCTCTCAGCTACCACATTCAACACAGGTGGTGTGTCCTGTAATCCAGCTACTTGGAGGTCACGAATTGTGGATAGTTATGAGCGATATCTTGTGGACGTGGTGTTCTTAGTGGGGATTAACGTCCGCAGTATGACTTATGCGTTCATAAGACCGTCGTCATAATTAGAACAGTTCGTAAATTGTAAACCAGGCAAAATTGTGGTTCGGATCCCATGTTAAAATGTAGGTCCCTTAGTTGCTATTGGCTGTTGGGTTATTAATTAACAGTTCTGTCTAAGGAACATGTCAGCCTTAGTCAGTAACAAGATTACAAGATCACGCCACAATCTTCCTTCACCCATCTGACATTCATACTTGGCTTAAAATACCTACCTGGGTAGGTCGCCATTTCAAGTAATGTATCTAAAAAAAGTATTACCATATAATAAACTCATACATCTTAATAAACTCTCTTATACATTTGTTATAAACATTATTGCATCTGCATGTATTGTTCTCACTGGCAATAAACAAGAAAAAATGTAATAAAGAAAGCATGCTTGAAACGTGGCCCTATCTGCATACTCAAGGGGGATATAAGTCGCTTCGCTTCGCGGATACATCTTGAGTTTGTGCTCACAGCGTTGAAATGAGAATGGGTCAACACGATGTTTTAGTTAACATCAACTTATAATTTATAGTGTGATATTACAAATTTGTGCGTTTTTTCAATATGTTTATTGTTTATTAACTATGTATTTTGCTATATTTTCTGTAAAAGAACATGCTATTTAATTTTTATGGAAAATAAAATCGATTGGTTTTTTCTGCAGTTAAATTTAATAGTATATTTCACTACTAGTCACGAAAGTAGCCCATTTCGGGGCAAGATAGTGTTTTACTTGCGAGGCTTTAGCCGAGCAAGTAAAACACGATCGAGCCCCGAAATGGTACTTTTGTGACGAGTTGTGAACAGTACTTTTCATCACGATGCAAATAAGTGACCAAATTTATAAAAAGTGATCCAGCATTTCATAATTTAGTCATTTTTCTATAAGTAAACACAATACGGCTGAACTGTCTATTTTAGTTTATAAAGTCAGCTGGTTGAACTGTCAAATTAAGGAATTCGTTTGTTTGGGTACGGGAATATTTTGTTTTGGTACGGAAATGGTTTGTTTAGGTACGGGAATGAAATGTTTTGGTACCGAAAAAGCATCTGATCATTACTTGTTTTGACGTAAGGAAATCGAGAGTTTTCGTAGATCTCAGCTGTACGGTAACGGGCAATTTTCGTATACAGAGTGATGAAAAAGAAAATATTAACCCTCGTTAACCGTAACTATACTTCATCATGTCTTAAAAAATTATAAAAACAATTAAAACAAAATATTTAACCCTTTTAGTGCCGGAAAAAAATTTAATGTAGGTGCAAGAAGTGCCGGACATTTTTTCATTGTTACCTGCAAGAAGTGCCAGGCCTTTTTTAGCAAAAATGTAAGGGTTTGGGAAAAAATTCACTAAAAATTTATTTATTAACATTTTTTAACAAATCTTTTTTTTATTTGTTTCTAATTACTTCTATTATTTATAAATGACAAGAAGAAAGACAAATTTCAAGTTTCTGGTAAAAATAAATGTTAATAAATTAAAAAAAAATTTTGCATCATATTCATTTTTTATGTTTACATTAAAAAAACATATTTACGTTTTACTCTGATGCAATTTTTATTAGTTTTATGTGAAACTACGTCAAAAAACAAGTAAAAACCATGTATAAAACATCAATTTACTGTAATAGGTTATGAATTAACAAAATAAAACGATAACCTTGCAACAATGCAGAGTTGAACAACGTCACTAAGCAACCTACTTAAAACAGTATTCGCATTCCATATTTACACTGGAAACATCATTTAACATTTAAAAAGATCCACAATAACAAAATACAAACTATATTTCAATTATAACCCTATAGGTAAAACAAAAACATAGCCTAAAAATTACACAATCGAAGTTGCATCACCGCCATATGAAATGCATGGTTATTTGTCTGCCAACAGCTGTTTGCATTTCAGTATGTCATTCCAGCTAACCATAAAGACAGTTCAGGAGAAAAGTCACATGAAACGAAAGATTTGATTATAGAAAGGCATTTGGCACGAATTCCAGCCAGTAAAAACGAAAAAATATATTTTATATGTATAAAAATGTAAACGTCTCGCTACGAGATCCTGGCATACTATACAGTTAGAGACAGGATCTCGCTAAGAGATCCCGGCACTAGCGGTAGTTAGTGTGCGCGTCTCGCTACGAGATCCTGGCACTAAAAGGGTTTAATGTTATAAAAGAAATAAATGCTTATGTTTTTGAGTATTTCCGTCAAATCTTTACTGATTGAAAATTATTTCTGGTTTCAACGACGGTGAAAATATTTTTAGAGCGACCGAAGGTTTTCAAATATAAATATCTGAAATGAAAGCCCGTGATTTAAGGACTATTTTTCAGACCAAAACATAATCTTTATCATTTTCAAACTGGAGATACATAAAAAACGGTCAGAAGCCGATTTGGTGAATTTGAAACTCGAATTGAAATGCTTGTGGTTCAAAAATGTTGTTTGTGTATAAGCCTGGCGAGACTGTAAGTAAAAGTAATCCAATATTTTTCTTTAGCGAAACCCACTAAAATAATAGTTAAAAATGGTGGCTGTTCCCAACATGTGACAGGTTTTGAAAAAAAGTCACTCAACTGCATTTTTATCGACTTTCTACGAGACGGACTTTGGACCGCCACAAATTATTATTGGGTGTTTGGCTCTTAATTTTACCAGGGTAATTATTTTGAACCGCCATCTCGGATCCGCCATGTCAGTTGTAAATAACTTTTACAAACGTAAAGGTGTTGTGACACATCATTGCAAACTAGATTTTTATCTGGAACAAAATACTGAAATCCGTCAAAAATCTTTTACTTGTTAAAAAGATGTGCTCGAATAAACATTCAACCCTGTACATTTCCTATGGACGTTTCAAACTTTGAATATTTTTCGGGATTACTACTTATCTACATTTCTAATCAGGATATTCTTTCTATTTTGGTATTAAAATACTCAGTTATTTAACGTATATTATTTAAGCTATTAATCATTAAATCGGACGAGTGTTGAATCCCAAACAAACCATCTTTTTATTGCAATTTTTTAAAGGTCATTGAATACAATGACTGGATTATCGGGGGAAATCATTTCTCGGTATATATGCATTAGTTTCTCTGTTTATATTCTGTTGCCTCAATTAATATGTAATTTTATATGTAGGGGTAAAGGTGTTTCAAACTTGTGAATATTGAATAGTGTAATCTTAATCCCTAACACCTACATACACTGAGGAGTAGGGAATCTGCATACATATTGGTTCATGCACAGTTAATAACGTAGGTAAAGTAGTTACCTGTACTTTATTTTTTATTTATTTTTTTTTAACATAAATGGAGCCAATGAGCTGTAATTTTGTAATATACATTTACCATTTTAATTGTAGACCCCTGCATTTTGCGGAAATAGTTTTGTGGGCAACTTGTTGGCGAGACTGAACAATTTGGATTGGAATGACTCCAGTTTGGAGGATATTTTGAATCACGCTTGAATCCTAATATGCTCGTTAGGAAGGATGAAATAGCTAAATTAGGCTTTTTCATGACAGAAAAATCAGATTTATCACTGAGATATTATATATTTGATTACTTTTAACATCCTTACCACTTTAGCTATCAAATTACACTGTAGAAAAATTGTATTCTCTGGTTCTTATTGGGTATACATTATACAGGATTTATTGTTTGATTTATTTTTGGCCTAAACACAGTTTTTATTGTTTGTTTGAGAATATTTTCAAACATTTCTCTGAAAATAACACAGACAATGCAAGTGAACTCACAAAAAGTAACCATCAAATATGGTAATTTATAATGAACTAGATTTTTTTACTGTTGATTGCCTCCAGAACTGTTAATTGACTTTTAAAATATGACTTACCTACATTCAATCAACACTTGTATTCGTGTATATCTTTCCGAGACTCATAGTTCCATCATTATAGGAATGATACCAGTCTTTACTGGATCTTAACGATCATTTGGGATTTCAGACAGCAGTCAATTTTGTTTTCTGAATAAAGTTAATTTTTATCTCTCTCTCCTAACATTTTAATAATAGAAATGTATTTGCAAGGATACCTTAAAGGGATAATATTTGAGTTGGGATATTGTTTTATTTCATCATTGATTGTGTAGGCTGATTAAAATAACAAGGCCCAGTCCGTCCTTAAGACAAATGTTAATTTTAGCATTGGGCTTATGGACGCCAGCGTGCGCCTTGTTATTTGATTCAAACTATATTATTTTATAGAGACTATTCAAATAACCCATAGCAGAAAAATTGAAAGAATAGTATATTTCATTACAAGGACCTAAAGTGACGCTTTTCGTACAAGGTCAAGTTTTACAACCGAGGCTGTAAGCCGAGGTTGAAAAATGACCGAGTAACGAAAAGCAGCTTTAGGTCCGTGTGATGAACTATATTTTTCGTTATATTGCTCAATACAATACGTAATCTACTTAAGAAAACCAAAATGTTACAGCTTGTTTACCTTTAAAGATGCCTTCAAAAGATGCCACCGTCTTGTTCTTGCTAATTTGAAGCAATCAGCTGATTGTCTGTTTCATTTGTGTTAGGCTAGACTGACAACAATGAACATCACCATATTTGATGCGTATCGAACGCATGTAATAATCGATTGGTGAAATGAGCGAGTTTCACAAATTGATTAAACTGACAACAATGAATGTTTCGATAATAACGATGAATGTTTCGATTATTTGTAATCGAATGAATATTGTTCGATTATTACGACGTACTCGGCACTTTTTGACTTTTATAGTCCTAGGACTATAAAGAGTCTGCTAGTATCGAGTACATCAGCTTTTAATTCCTAGTAATAAAAAGAGTGTATTTAGGTCCGGAAAACATGCATTAAAAACATCTGTTTTTGAAGCAGTATAACGAAAAATACGTTATTAAGCGCATAGAAAAGGCAAAACATGTTAGAAAATACACAACAAATATACTTTTATAATGTGTCAGTAATTTTATTTTTAAATGAAACTTGACATTATACTGATGTTATTAAAGCCAACTTCCTCTTTTTTTAGTTGGCTTTATGCTCGTACATTTTCATTCCACTAAGGTAGTTAAAGATTGTAAGCATCTTTTAAAATACTTTCCCAAAGTAAAAACGAAGAATAAATTGTTTATAATATTCATTTAAATTATATCAATTGATTTTTTAAATAACCCAAAGGAATTGATAGTTTTATAAATATATTACCAGTTATTGATAAATTTTTCACAATTTTAATTATGTTATTATTGAACTCAAGGAGTGAATATGTATTTGTACATAATTTTTCATATTTTAGCTTTTTATATTTCTTTTCAAATTACTTTGTAAAGGTACTTAATCCGTTTTTTCTTTGTGTTGTTGAAGTTACCTAATACCAAACAGTTCCGTTCCTTCAGACTCCTATTCCTTAAGGCGCAGTCAGGTTGCTTGAGAGCTAAGGTGTCCCAAGAGATCTTTGGAATATAGAGAAGATTGCTACCCTTTTCGTGCCTCGTACTTTATTTTTTAGTTGCGCTTTTAAATCTGTCTTGGGGTTTTGAAGGCTCTCTTAAAGAGTTTCTATATCGAGGATATTTTATATTTGTAATAATTCTTACAAGCTGTGAGAAATATAAAACGGAGCAACATATCTTTGCATATATACCGGGTGTTCAAAAAGTCCCGGATCGGCTTCGTAATTTTTTTATTATTAAATATTGACCTACGAAACTTAGAACATGTCTCTTGGACACAAAATATTATTTTACGAATTTGCAGCAATGTACTCAAAGCAATCGACTCAAAAGAGCTTTAATTTGATGTACATATTAACCTATGCTTACATTTAAGATTTTCCTTTGACTCCTCGTTGGTCGTCCCCCTGAGGAGATAGGGGGTCACTAAACACGTGCTAAAATAGCATTTTGTGTCCAAGAGACATGGTCTAAGTTTCGTAGGTCAATATTTAATAATAAAAAAATTAACTAATATACAGCCTTGACACCTGTGATTACTATCTTTCAAATCAATTTACTTACGTAAATTTATAGCCATAAGGTGTCAATATTTTGTTCCTTCACGCTGGACGCGTTTCAGGCGAATGACCGCCTATCCTCAGCAGCAATGAAGTTCATTAAAATTAGTCCATTGTTACTCCAACGGTTGTCAAAACGCACAAAAAGTACATACACATAATCGATACACACGAACACATACGACACGAACGAAAAACAATAGTTTTTTTTTTCGTTCGTGTCGTATGTGTTCGTGTGTATCGATTATGTGTATGTACTTTTTGTGCGTTTTGACAACCGTTGGAGTAACAATGGACTAATTTTAATGAACTTCATTGCTGCTGAGGATAGGCGGTCATTCGCCTGAAACGCGTCCAGTGTGAAGGAACAAAATATTGACACCTTTTGGCTATAAATTTACGTAAGTAAATTGATTTGAAAGATAGTAATAAAAAAATACGAAGCTGATCCGGGACTTTTTGAACATCCGGTATAAATTTTGATTTTAATTATTCTCAGATTCTTATTTCTGATCAAGTATCTGTTATTTTTGAAATGGTATAAATACTTAGTCGTATTTCTTCATTACTCGCAATATCGTGGTATTGTTTTAGAAAATTGTTTAGTGTTAAATTCCTGGCCAGCTTTAATTGGATGTAATTTTTTTTCAATTTCACCAATTTTTTAATGACAAAATTAGTTTTTACTGGGTAATATCTTTATATATACTTTTGCTTTTTATACTAATAATTGAATTTTCATTGGCCTAAACAAAGATATATTTAAAACCTAATACGGTAGAGATGCTTATTTATTATTTTAAGCATCCCTCAAACCAAGGCGATACTATATTATAGTCTAAAACCACCAGGTCAAGTAGGATGACGCCATTTATTTTTTAAGGATTTTTCACTCCTATTGTATTGATTGTCTATATCCCACCTGAAGGATTAAAATTGTATTTAATTAAAAAGGAAGAGTCGGATTTAAATAAATCACAAAAATTAAGGCATACGAGTTTCTTAAAAATATATTTTTACATCTCTTATAAAATAACTTCCGTATATATAATTCCTTTTACAATGAAAACATCTGTGAAGAACATCTGATAATGTCTTTGTATGAAACTGGGACTTACACGACCACTGGGAGGGTGGGAGATAACTGTATAAAAAGGCGATGTCGGGTACAAACGAAATGCAGTTGTGTATGTAACCTATACAGAATAAACAGTTAAGCAGCGGAACATCAAAAGGTAACAAATAAATAGGGATTGTCTTGGAAACGTTCGGGTACTTTTGCACTTCGGATGTGTTGGTCAGGCCAATAGGAAGAGCAAAAAAATAAAGTTTACAAAATTAGGTAAACTGTAATAGAAAAAGAGACCTTATGACCGTTTGCGTGGGTGTAAATTGGTAATGACATCTTAGGTGTATTTAAACAATCATTTGGTGGTCTGAAAAATAAAAACAGTTTTACATGTTTTACTTTAATTCTTTTCCACAAGGTCTCCGATTTGAGCAATCTTGGTTACCCAACCTTCCTTTCACATCCAAAATGCAGACTAAACACCCGACTTTTCTGTAGATATCGTGTATATTCTATGTTTTAAATTCACTTTTGTGATGGAGCCTATGTTTTGATTTTTTGGACAAATGACAATGCGGCCTCAGGTCTGCAAAAATCAAAATCAAAGCATTTACATCTTCAGACTATCCCTTTAGAAGCAAATCACAACCGGTTTGGTCAGTAAAAATAATAATCTATAAAAAAAACCTCCGCGTTCAAACAAAAGTAGAAAAAAACTGTTCCTCTAACTGTTTACAGGGTGAAAATAATGTCTTTCCACGATAGTGAGCGGTGGTGGGGGAGGGCTGGGGTGGAATGGGAGCGCTGAGAGGGTAACAATGACGTCAGCGGGCTATGACGTGAACGGCAACAATGACGTCAGCGGGCTATGACGTGAACGGCAACGATGACGTCAGCGATCTATGACGTCAGCGGACTATGACGTCAGCAGGTGACAATGAAGTCAGCGGGCGATGACGTCATTAGGTGGCAGTGACGTCAGTGAGAGACGATGATGTCATCGGACTATGACGTCAGCAGGTGACAATGAAGTCAGCGGGTGATGACGTCATTAGGTGACAGTGACGACAGTGACAGACGACGACGTCATCGGACTATGACGTCAGCAGGTGACAATGAAGTCAGCGGGCGATGACGTCATTAGGTGACAGTGACGTCAGTGAGAGACGATGACGTCAGTGGGTGACGATGACGTCGGGCGCGGACTTTGTGCTCTGTACGCTGTAGGGGCGGTCACTGCTCTTGGCGCTGTCGTTGCGCTTGCTGAGCTCGATGACGGCCTCCGCTCTGAAACGGGGCTCCGCGCTCGCCTTCTGCTTGGTCTTGCCGAACGTCGTGAACCCCGGACTGGCCGTGGATCTGGGGGTCGACCTGGGGAAAAAGGAGTTGTGGTTACACATTTGCAAAAAGAGATTGTTCCCGGATCAGCCGAGAAGTGCGGCTGAAACTTACAACGATTAAGGCCTCCGTCCACACACTTTGGTTGACAGGGTTTTAGCTATTACCATTGACTTTAAATCAGGAAGAGATCAACCATCCTTATGGGCCAGCTGTGCCTATTTTTGTTTGAGCCAGGATTTGAAGTGGATGTAGTTCGACTAAACACCGACAGATAGTGATGTTGTAAATGATTTATTTCAGCGATTTATTTCAGTTTTCAAAACTTGATATGATAGAAAATATGACATCTTAATCTTATGATTGTTCTCTGAACGGAATATTGTCAAAATATTCCCTTCTGATAGCGTAATTAATAGTTGACGTAGTATACTTTATTAGAGAATGCTGTAACTAATTCCTCTTTCAAATCCTGGCTCACTTAAAAGTTGGTGCACTTTTATAATGGCAATGGTAACTCTCTTCCTGATTTAAAGTCAATGCTATTACCTTCTGAATATTTCAGTACTTATTTGAAACAGGTCTGACAATGTACTCAAGAGGAATTGTTTTCATCACTCCGTACCTAAAGCAGGTACTTTCGATGTAAGCTCTACCGATATCAACGAAAATTATTACTTGAAGTTTTCCGGTTGTAACGAAGTAGTTTCCGGACACGGAAAGTAAGTATCGAAAAGATCTTTTCCCGAGCTCTAATTCAGAGCAAGGAAAAGCGATTCAGCTGATTTTCCTTTGATTTAAATCTACTTTCCCTTGCACTCAATTAGTTTTCCATTTGTCAGGGAAGGACTTCACCTGAAGGACTGTCTTGAAGGACTGAAGGGACTGTTTATGGGAAGGTCCATAGTTATTTTTCCCTGGCAGTTCTCTACGCTAAAATGTTTCTTTACCTATTATTTTTACCGTTATAATCAGCTTTGTTTACCGTTTAACTATATTTGTAAACAGCAATAATCATAAACTAGTTTTTACGTTGTTGGGTTTGCTACAATCTATTTGATTAACTTTTTAACAATAATAAATTCAAAAATATAAGAGTATTCATTTTACTGGTGTTTTTTATACTGTACGTGTACGTATATATGCGTCGTGATGAAAAGTATCGTTCGTAACTTGTAACGAAAGTGATTTTCTGGCGCTTTCTCAAATTATTCCCGTACGAGGTATAATTAATTTCGCACTTGAAAATCGGACGATGTGTTCAGCCCCACCTCACTCATGAAAATTGAGCGCGCATCGGAAAATACCTCTTTCGGTACGTAATGAAATATAATATTCTCTTCAGCATATGTCCAAGTAGAACTACACTTTGTTGTTATTACTATAAACGAAAAATAAAACTTAAATTTGTTAAAACGGAAGTCATAAATAAAGAATAAACCCTATAGTAATTTCAAGATTAATTATAATAATAAAATTCCTCAACACATTTTATCTTCCATATTACGGAAACAATTAAAGATAAGTAGGCAGGAATCGCCTATAACCCAATCCAAATTCATAATTACACGCTTTGAACAATTTATGCAATATGCAATGCAAACTACGACTATTCTATCATATAAATTGCAATTTTGAGTGCCTAGTTAATCGATTTTTTTGATTGACGTGTCAACCTAAAGACGTAAATATGTGGATTTGTGGTTTGTCACCCAACAAAACCATAAATATTCCATAATCTTTTATGGGAGATTATAAACCATATATTCATTGCATTGACCTGCGTCGATCCTGTAATAAAACTCAGGGCATTATCATAAACAAAGCTGAGACAGTACTAGCTCGCATAATTTAAGGTGTGAGTTTATGCCCCGATTTGCTTAGGATAGAAATGTTTTATCCTATCCCTTTTACGATTTCAATCCACAGCTATTTATCAGTGACCTTGATTTCGAGGCTTTCTTACCTTATTTCCAGGCGTGCTCAGAAGCCTCTTGAGGCGAAAAAGCTACAGTCCAAAACCATAAGATATCGATGAACATTTTTTAAATATAGTAAATCTCACAGTAAAAATGTGGTAGTTTCAACCCTTTCCCCCTACCAAATTGATATTTAGGATTTTGGGGTAAACTCATGTTTATTTTCCAACAGTTTCAACTTAGAAACTGAACTAAGCTTAACTGAACTGAGTTAACTTAAGTTTGAACTTAGAAATATAAATGAAATAAATGTCAGGTGATTAAAAGCCACGAACCGCACACCTACCTGGGGGGCCTGGATGTGGGGGGTGGAGGGGGCGGGGGAGGGGTGAACGAGTCCCCCCCCGAACTGTTGGGGGTGAAACTGGCCATGTGGAACAGGCTCTCCCTGGTCTGACACTCAGAGTCCCGCATCTGGACAGAAAATGAAAAATATCAAAAAATTAAAATACAAAACAACAATTAAGTATTAGCTATACAACGAACTGACAATAAAAAACAATTTTTTAATGAACAATCTTTGGGAGATACCATAGTCAACTCTAATATCAAGGTCACGATACTAGTAAATGGCAACGTTGCACCGAAGGGTCCGAGTCCATTCGATGTTTACTTTAAATCAGCTGACTCTGTGAATTGGGTTTTCTGTGATTAAAACCTTTTGGAAAGTATTGTAACCAGTTCGAAGGCCTTGACCTTGTTAAGTAGTAGGTATTGAGACACACGTACTAGTATATGGCAACGTTGCATCGAAGGGTTCGAAAAACATCATATCTTATGGACCCATTCGATATTTACTTTAAATCAGCTGACTCTGAGGATTGGGTTTCCTGTGTTTAAAACCTTTTGGAAAGTATTGTAACCAGTTCGAAGGCCTTGACCTTGTTAAGTAGGAGGTATGGAGACACACGTACTAGTATGTGGCAACGTTGCACCGAAGGGTCCGAGTCCATTCGATGTTTACTTTAAATCAGCTGACTCTGAGGATTGGTTTTCCTGTGTTTAAAACCTCTTGGAAAGTGCTTTCTTTAGCAAAATTACTTAGTAGGTAAGGATACACCCTACTAGTAAACGACAACGTCGCACCTAAGGGTCCGAAAATCATCATATCTTATGGCCTCCACCGATGTTGATTTTAAATCAGCTGACTCTAAGTTCAGGTTTGACTGTGTTACTCTACTTGATAAATGACGTGGCCAGTTTAAAGGGCACGACTTTATTAATTAAATGGCTATGCTAATGAAGTTAAACCCAACTTTGTAAAACCCTTTGGTTGAGGGACTCTGGTTAATGAGAAAGTAGCAGTCAACCACAAGGCCCCAAGTTGGTACTAAGCGACCAAGAAAGGCTGTAAACTAAGTGATTAAGTGGAGCCATCCAATAACTTTATTGTTTTTTTGCCCCAAGTTTATGTATTCACAAAATTACAATTTATAGCTTTTACATAGTAGCTATGTTTTAAGTTTTATTACTCTTTATTGCTAATAAGTTCTTAATTTTAAATATAACTCAAAACTATAGGAGTGTATTTTTTTCCTTTTACTCGTTACAAATGAAGGATGATTTTAACCAGCACTACTATAGAAATAAAGTAAGTGTAATCTCTGAACGCTAACCTTAAGCAATTTGAGGGCATTATTAAGTTTTTTTCTTCTTATGTCTGTAGTGTCAAATAAAACTTCTATCCTTAAACAACTTCAGCTTCAGCCATAGCAACAACCAATACGTAACCTTTTTTTAGTACGCACGTATTATTGAGTGTTAAATAAAACAAGGAGAAAGAGATTAGGTCCACTAACACCTGCACTCTCTCTTCAATACCAATTAGGCAGTGCTATAATGTCTCCAATTTCTTCCCTTTATCCCCACAAAGAAAACTCTAGAATACCTTAACATTACACTGAGAAAAAACAGAGCTCCAGATTGCGAGTAAATGTTGATTTCGCATGATTCTTGGCGCTACAACCAGCGGCATGCGGTAAACCAATGTGGTCTGGAGTCACCCACATTACATCTCCAATTTGGCTTTGGTCCGTTCCTAGCAGTGTAATGTTAAAACAGTCCAGACTAGAATCTAGGCGTTAACAATAAACAAATGTTGCGGACACTAGCAATGCTAGTGTGATGAAATCAGTGACGTCACACTTAGCCCCAGCCCGTACTAGTGCTCGTTCAATGCCCTAGATATTATGTATTCCTCTGCCTAAAACCAGGCGCGCATTGTGGTAGTCACATATAGAATGTCATGTGGCAAAAAACAAAATGTTTGTGAGGGACCCTAGCGTATAGAAGCGACGTACTTCCAAGGCTGGGGTTTGCAGCGTACCCCAGCCAACCAGAGAGTGGGCTCTAACCGTCCCCGTGCCTGACAGGTGTCCGCGCATGCGCAATCACACTGATGACAGCGTCATACCCCTAATCTTCGACCCATGCAGTCCTGAGTGAGTTGTTGGTGTAACTGGTTGGACTGTTTATTATAGTGACTTGTTTCTTTGTTTCCTTTGTGAATAATGGGTGAAGAAACTTCACGCCTCCTGAAGGATTGGGGCCTCCACGTCTTACAACAGAATTTTACCGGTGAGTTTGAGTTTTATGGCAATAAAAGTTACCGTATTGTTTAGTCAATAATGTCATAATAAAATGTCATGAGATCACATATCTACCCATTGACTATAGGCCCTATAAATTAAGCCGATTTGAAAAATACTTCCTCAGTTAAATCGTTCAATTTTATTTGCGGGCTTGGTAAAATTTCAGGGTTATGGGGACATTTCGATAAAGTCAAGTGTTAATGTAGTGTGTTCCAACGTATGATTATCGTACTTTTACATTTTTGTGGTTTGATCCAAATGTTGTTTGGTATGCCCACAATGTTTTAAGTTCTATTGTGGGTGTAATTTTTACTGTTATTCAGGATTATTAAATTTGTTTTGACGTTTCAACATAGCACATCAAACAAAATATGGTTTCTGCCAGCCGTAAATGTTTGTCTTGTATTCATTGACATAATTTCGAATTAATTTTATAAAGTCATTCCCAAATAACAAAGGGTAATTTTGAAATAATTTTCTAAAGTCATTTACAATGTACGAAGGACATTAATGAGATTGGTGAATTTTAAAAATAATTTGAAGATAATTTTGGATTTTAATGGTACTTTTATGCTGGCAGCACTGACGACTGACAGTGGCACTTGCCAGCGTAGAGGTGCCTAGCAGAGAAGTGGTTGAAATTATGTATTGATGTTTACTTTGTTTTCAAAAGGATTTTTAACTTTTATCCTGTCAGTACTGCTCATTTGTTAATGTGTTCGAATCTGGATCTTTACATTAAATAAACTAAACCGAGTAGGCGACTGAAATTTGAAACGATTTTCAATATTTCCTCAAATTAATTCTTTGTGTTTTTTTTTTTTAGACAACATGATTGATTTAAATACCACCACTTGTTAAGTGAAGTTAATATACGTCACTTGATAAAACCACATTATTTGAACTAAGTAACTTAATATGTCTCCACTGATAGATAAATCATAAAATAAATAGCCATTTCGGACCATCGTGTTAACTCCCACATACTTGTACCCAAGTTAAGACCTTACGGAGTTGAAAAAAACTTGTAGGCTAGGAATACCCCTAAGGCGAGAGGATTTCTTTTCATAGTCATAACTCAAGAACGGCTGGAAGGAGTTTAATATTTGAGGTTTCAATTTAAAAGTATTTCTACATATATTTGCCAATGTGTCTTAGAATTGTACAAAATAGGCCTATAAAATAATGTAATTTATTTGAGTACACTGATCAAGGGTTGAATTTTCGGAACCGTGGCGCTATCAGTCGACATCCAACTTGATTTTCTTTGTTTGCAATCAAAAATATAGACGGTTTTTGAAATATATTTAAATAATTAATTATTATGATGAAAGAAATTAAAAATACTCAGCTGAAAATGTGGCCCCGTTCTTTTATGGGCCGGGGCAATCTGCCCCCTTTGTCCCCCCCCTTTGTAATGACATAACAGCATATACTGGCAAACGTAATGTCATTTAGTTAATGAGAAAAATAAATAATATTTGCGATTTTTCAGAAAATAGGCTTATAGGATTATAATAGTGGGGAGATAATTCTGGCCAAAGTTAATGGTTCGAACCTTATTATTTTTTCACTTAAACTCCATTAATAGTAAATTCTCCTTTCAAGAGTACATAGAATTTTCTATAAACAGCTAAAAAAACTCTTTTTAAATAAACTTTGTTTGTTTCCAGTTTCTTCAAGATTTTGACCATCTCCATCCCGAAAAAGAGAAGTCTTTCAAACAATATCACAGCGTACAGGAATAAAATCCTGACTATAGCAAATACCAAGGAACTACAATAGGGATAAGGACAGGAAACAGGCAATAAAACATCTTAAAACCATTGCATCAGGTAATATTATAACATCGACTTAATATAAAGTTATTATTAATGACAATTTTGATTAAAAATTTAAAATTATAAATTTGGGATGAGCTAAATCTTACAACATTGGGAGGGCGTTTACTCTGGGTTTTCAACGTGTAATTTTTTTTACAAGCAAAAAGACACTACGTTTTTCAAAGTAATTGAATAATCATTAATCAAACGGCATTTAATGTATTTGTTTTGAAAAATTTAAAATTGTAGATGTCACACATTTAATCTGTTGTTACTTTTTTATCAAAATTGCCTTTATTACATATATTATTATTTAATAAATGCAACATTTCCCCATGTAATATACCGGGTGTCCTAAAATATTCCCCCCAACTTTTTCCTATATTTTTCAAATATTAATCCCACACAACCCCCAAACATTGTTGGGTGGTTAATACTTCATTCTGATTAGGTACCCAATTTTTGGCCGCCATCTTGGATCCGCCATATTGGATCAAAAATATTTTTTTTCAAATATAAAAGTGGTGTTGGAACCCATTATTTCAAGCTAGATTTTTCACTGATTACAATTCCGCAATTCGTTTTTTAATATCTCAATTGGTTCTCATGATATGAATACTTTAAATTTATTTATTTTCAACCAATTTAAACATGAAAAATTAAAAATTGATCAAATAGGCCATAACCACAAAATAATGCTAGATAGTGACGAATAACCACACCAGTCATTGTTGAATTATTTCCACTTAACTTTCTCCAATGTAAATGTTTTGGCCTCCATCTTGGATCCTCCATTTTGAAATGAGGTAAGTTATTTCAAATATGAATATGGTGTTGTGACCCATCAGTTCAATCTAGATTTTTTTCAATGCCGCAACCCGTTTTTAATTATCATGTTTAGTTTTCAAGATATTAATAAATTTCTAATAAACATTTAAAAAAATATGAATTTCTCAAAAACTAAAAATTAGCCTATTTTATCAATTTGTAATGCTTAAATTGGTTGAAAATAAATAAATTTTTAGTATTAATAAAATTTAAAGTAATCATATCTTAAGAACCAATCAAGATATTAAAAAACGGATTGCGGCATTGTAATTAGTGAAAAAATCTAGCGTAAAATGATGGGTCACAACTCCACTTTTACATTTGAAAAATATATTTTGGATCCAATATGGCGGATCCAAGATGGCGGCCGAAATTGGGTACATACTCAAAATGAAGTATTAACTACCCAACAATGTTTGGGGGTGGTGAGGGGTTGATATTTGAAAAATATAGGAAAAAGATGGGGGGTTATTATGGGACACCCGGTATAATTTTTAATGGAATTTTTCAGATTTATAAATAAAACTGTAAAGAAAAAACAGTAAGCCCTATAGTTAAAAAAATAATAATTTGATGACATATTTTCGGTGGGCTATTAACAATTTTTACGACATTTGAAAATTATAATGCAGGGTGCTTTGCCATCTTCAATAACCTCCCTCAGACCTCTGACAGGGCACCCAAGCAGTCTTACAAAACTATTATGGTGCATTACAAAAAAAAAAACATGTTGCTATTATGTTGGTATATAAAGATTATTACAGGTATGTCTGCCCTTTTTTCAGAGGATAGTTCTCCTCAATCAAGTGTGGCCATCCTGCTTCTACTTAACTATCTTCTCTACCCGAGGAAAATTAGCAAGATACATGGAAAAGGACTGAACAAGCCTTCGAAACAGGAAATTCATTTCTTTCAAGTGAAACAGATATTTTGGCTGCGGTGCAGGAGATAAAACGGAAATATGTACGGTATGGTCCCACACTTCAGCCTTTTATAATTATGGTAGGGAGTTGTGAAGATATGAAACAGAGCACAGTAGTGATTAGTTGTGACTTTTCGATTATTTATGACTTAAGCAGCAGTTATAAAATTGTCAGTACTATAATAGTCGGCCTACTGTGGCCAGAACAGTTAAGGGTTTTTCTCAAGCTTAATTTTAATGGATGTAGTGTCTAAAACTGTTACCTAATCTAATATTCTTGCATTGTATTTTTTCTTAATTATTTTAATGCTGATAATATTGCAAGTAGGGCCTACTGTAACAGCTTTTGTTAAAGCATAATACTTTTATTTTAATGATGACAGTAGCTATAATTGCCTGTAATACTGTAGTTAATATTTTTGTATAGTATTTTTTAAGAGAGGGTTCCAGTCACGAAAAACTTCACATTCGTAACTGCTCCTCCCAAATTTTCAAATCCAATACAGCCTCAACCGCTCAACCAAAATTTTTGAGATTTATAGCTAGCTCATTTAAACGACAGGCCTAGTATATTATTATTTAAAGGATAGTATATTTTTTAATATCTGGATAATTTAAACAAAATTATCTAGATATTCCAGTGATATCCTTCCCTTGATATCACAACCAATACAATTTATAAAAATACAACTAATCATTATTTTTACATTTTATATTTCAACCTAAAGCGATGAAAAATCTGATAACTGGAATCGAAAAATAGTTTTTTTCTTTCAAATGTGCTATAAATCAAGACTTTGGTTGAGCAGTTGAGGCTGTGTACCAAATTTTAAAGTTAAAATTAGTCTTGAGGGAGGAGCAGGTAGTTGTGTAGGATTGGAACCCCCTCTTGAAACCAACATGTTTGCAGCAGTTATATAATTTTTTGTCAGTAATAGTTATGGTTAAGGGAATATTATTATTACAGCCATCATTATTATTAATTCAATGTTCTTGATTTGTACTTGTTTTAATTACAATTAATAAATTTGTTACAATTGGAGTCTCAAATATTTTATTTAGCCTATACATTCAAATTAACCGTTTATAGAAAATTTATTTATATTAAATGAAATTCAGTGTCAAAATTACAAAAGTTTTAATAATGTTTTCATTACTTAAATAAGTCTTTGATTGCAGTTTTATCTTGGCATATACTATACTATTTATTAAATACTAGCTTTAACAATGAAGCATCTGGTACCCTTCAAAATGTTGCACTAGAAATTGTAAAAGTTTATAATGACACATACTTGTCCTATTTTGTTCAAAATTTAACTTCTCAAATGTTTATATTTTTATAATGTTTGGTTGATCTTTTAATTATATAATATATCAGACAATCTGTTGTAATTATCTTCGAAGCTGTATTGAGTATTTTTAAAAAGCTGAAAATTTGCTAAATTTAATGTTCACTTTACTTGAAACAATCAAAATGAAAATAAGTCTTGTGGTATATGTCTATAATCATAATATTAAAAGCAAGAGCCAGCTTGGAACCAAAACCCATATCATCAAATTACTCTTCTAATGAGATCAACCTTTTATTTTAGAAATGTTGAATTTTGCCACAATAGTTGTAGCCATAACACTACCTAGTTCCAGATCCGATCTGCTAGCAGCTACCACCTCTTTTTGCCTCTGCGTGTTGTGTAAAGTAAAAAATAAATCAGCCCAGAAGCGAACTGCAGATACAGTTCTTTGAATCACAACCCGCCCCTTGTTCCCATGTCTTATTTAGCATTTCAAACAAGCCAGTTTTTTTTAACGTAACAGTAACTCATTAACATAATTATGACGCTTTTGGTATAAATATAGTTAAACTAGCAGAAATTTAGGAAAAAAAGGTTTAATTATTGGATTAAGAATAAAATCAAAACTGGCTTAAACAGAAAGGTTGATACTGGAGCATTAGGGGGGAGTGTGATTCTAAGTCCTACATCTGTGGCCGATTTGTGGGCTAAATCAATTTTAATCGATGGAACCAACCTGCTGACAACACGAGAAGAGGTCACTAGCTAGCTGGGGTCTGGAACTAGTCAGTACTGGGGCTACAACTATCAAGGGTGGAACGCACACCAGACGCAAAGAGAGGTGGCCACTAGCTTGCTGGGGTCTGGCACTAGACAGTAATGGGGCTGCAACCATCCAGGGTGGAACGACACCAGATACAAAGAGAGGTGGCCACTAGCTTGCTGGGGTCTGGCACTAGACAGTAATGGGGCTGCAACTATCCAGGGTAGAAAGACACCAGACACATAGAGAGGTGGCCCCTAGCTTGCTGGGGTCTGGCACTAGATAGTACTGGAGCTGCAACTATCCAGGGTAGAACGACACCAGACACAAATAGAGGTGGCTACTAGCTTGCTGGGGTCTGGCACTAGACAGTAATGGGGCTGCAACTATCCAGGTTGGAACGACACCAGACGCAAAGAGAGGTAGCTGCTGGCTGGCTGGGGTCTGGCACTAGACAGTACTGAGTCTTTAACTAGTCAGAGTGGAACACACACCAGTCCAGTATGCTTGCTACCTCAAGAATTAAGGATATAGTAGTGACGTCATTAAGTTATGACATCACAATTACAGCCAAAGATGGCTTGTGGCGCACACAAGATGTGGCTGGAGTCCTTACACTAGCCAAGGCTGGTGGCAGCCTCAAGAATGGCATCCGGCAAGGTAAGCACAAGATTTAATGAGGTTCCCTCTTTATTTCTGTAGTCTACCACTAGACTTTTTTCTCAGTGTACATTAACGAAGTAATAATCATTCATCATAATACTTCATGGAAGTAAAAATACGAATTCTTATTATATTACCTCAGGGAATTATAAATACAAAATTCTATCACACTACAGGAAGTAGGAAGTAATAATAAAAGCTCTTCAATAGTAATAGAAATTTGTTTTAAATTACCTCAGGGAGGTAACAACAACACTGTCACGTTACCTCAGGGAAGTGGAGGTCCAGACTGCCCGAGTTGCGCAGTATGGGCAGCAGCTCGGTGTCTGGCACGTAACACTCGGCACGCTGCGATATCACGCTGCTGTCCGTGCTGTGTGCGAGGTATTACCTCAGGGAGGTAACAACAACACTACACGTTACCTCAGGGAAGTGGAGGTCCAGACTGCCCGAGTTGCGCAGTATGGGCAGCAGCTCGGTGTCTTGCACGTAACACTCGGCACGCTGCGATATCACGCTGCTGTCCGTGCTGTGTGCGAGGTATTACCTCAGGTAACAACAACACTACACGTTACCTCAGGGAAGTGGAGGTCCAGGCTGCCCGAGTTGCGCAGTATGGGCAGCAGCTCGGTGTCTGGCACGTAACACTCGGCACGCTGCGATATCACGCTGCTGTCCGTGCTGTGTGCGAGGTATTACCTCAGGTAACAACAACACTACACGTTACCTCAGGGAAGTGGAGGTCCAGACTGCCCGAGTTGCGCAGTATGGGCAGCAGCTCGGTGTCTGGCACGTAACACTCGGCACGCTGCGATATCACGCTGTCCGTGCTGTGTAAGAGGTATTACCTCAGGTAGTAACAACAACACTGTCACGTTACCTCAGGGAAGTGGAGGTCCAAGCTGCCCGAGTTGCGCAGTATGGGCAGCAGCTCGGTGTCTGGCACGTAACACTCGGCACGCTGCGATATCACACTGTCCGTGCTGTGTGTGAGGTATTACCTCAGGGAGGTAACAACAACACTGTCACGTTACCTCAGGGAAGTGGAGGTCCAGGCTGCCCGAGTTGCGCAGTATGGGCAGCAGCTCGGTGTCTGGCACGTAACACTCGGCACGCTGCGATATCACGCTGTCCGTGCTGTGTAAGAGGTATTACCTCAGGTAGTAACAACAACACTGTCACGTTACCTCAGGGAAGTGGAGGTCCAAGCTGCCCGAGTTGCGCAGTATGGGCAGCAGCTCGGTGTCTGGCACGTAACACTCGGCACGCTGCGATATCACGCTGTCCGTGCTGTGTAAGAGGTATTACCTCAGGTAGTAACAACAACACTGTCACGTTACCTCAGGGAAGTGGAGGTCCAAGCTGCCCGAGTTGCGCAGTATGGGCAGCAGCTCGGTGTCTGGCACGTAACACTCGGCACGCTGCGATATCACACTGTCCGTGCTGTGTGCGAGGTATTACCTCAGGGAGAAACACCAACAACACTGTCACGTTACCTCAGGGAAGTGGAGGTCCAGACTGCCTGAGTTGCGCAGTATGGGCAGCAGCTCGGTTTCTGGCACGTAACACTCGGCACGCTGCGATATCACACTGTCCGTGCTGTGTGCGAGGTATTACCTCAGGTAACAACAACACTGTCACGTTACCTCAGGGAAGTGGAGGTCCAGACTGCCCGAGTTGCGCAGTATGGGCAGCAGCTCGGTGTCTGGCACGTAACACTCGGCACGCTGCGATATCACACTGTCCGTGCTGTGTGTGAGGTATTACCTCAGGGAGGTAACAACAACACTGTCACGTTACCTCAGGGAAGTGGAGGTCCAGGCTGCCCGAGTTGCGCAGTATGGGCAGCAGCTCGGTGTCTGGCACGTAACACTCGGCCCGCTGCGAGATCACGCTGCTGTCCGTGCTGTGACTGTGGGAGGTTGGTAGGACTGTCACGCTGGACACGGGTGGCTTTCCCACTTCGTTCAGCCGTGACGCTCTCGACTCCGCCATTTGTTGCTGGGGATCACAATATTGGAAGTCAATCGGTGATTTGTTAAGTAAAACATCGGTTCTACTCTGTAAAGGCAATTAACGATTTCTCTGAATTTGTTTCTTCTGCAGAATAAAATATCCATCCATTGATATTATTACTTAAACAACTTACAAGATAAAAACCTCAAAATAGCTGCAATTTTCAACTTTTAATTTGTTTATTTAAATCCACGTAATGAAGAGCTGGGGGACCCTGGACAAATAGTGAACATCTTTCAAACCCTATTCTTGGTGTAAAGAGAAAACATATCTCAAAAGAATGAAAAAAGGGATGCAATATGAGACGTAAGATTTTCGCTCTATTTATCTTAGTACCTGTTGGACTGAGCCTCGCTCGGTGTTATTTCATGTTCACCAGTTCATCCAGTACTTAACAATATTTCAATGTCATAAAATTGATAAATAGAAACCTTTTTTATTGCTCCATGAACTCTTCGTCCCACTCACTGTATTTTTCCTTGATGAGTGTAGATTGCAAGCAGCTTTTATGATTACTTCATTTGTTTACACTTTCCTAGTTTATTTTCGTTGCTGTCATAGCAACTCAAAAGGCCAATGTTAAAATTTTACAACTTTAAAATTTGATTTATTACGTTATTAGATTTTCTCTAGCAAAGTAATCTGTTTAAAACACGTTTTCGAGTCTTAAATGACTAATTTCCAGATTTTTAAGGAAGTCCTCGGAGCCGTTTTTGAGATCGTTGTGCAAACATACAAGCAAGCAAGCACGCATGCACGCAAGATAACATTGCTCATATAAGAGTATAGGATTTGTCGATTGTAAATGTATAAGTAGTCTATAATTTTGGAAGCTAACAACATCAAATTATTATATTTTGTAATACGAATGCTATTCTTACATAAAATATACGTAACTAAAGATATCTTTTGTAACTGGATATAAAATAAGAAATAATTGGGCAAAAGTAATCTATATCTATATAATTAATACGCCAACACGAAATTTGTCTTATGAACTCCTCCGTCATTTCTTAACCGATTTTGATCATTGACGGCTCATTGGAAAGAGCGTGTCGCGTAGATTTGCAAACTGGCCTTACATTTTTGAAAAAGTCCCTTGGGCTCTGCCCCATTGGCTTTTAAAGTTCCCATGTTATCCTTATGAAGAACATAATTGTTTACATTTTGATCAGCTGTATAATTTAATTGCTGTTATTTTTTAATTTGTGTAAACATAACCCTCAAGACGGATCGTGTTAGCATGATTGTGTTTTAAATTTGTCGCCATTTGAATTATCGCTCTGCTAGAGTAGCGCACGATTTCGTGCGCTCGGATCCACTAGTCATCATTAAATCAAGAAGATATATCAAACCGACCTTGATGATCCGATGGTCCCTGATGAGTTTTTTGCTACAGTTGTAGATGAAGGTGGAACACATCCCAGTCAGGATGATGAAGAACAAGGCCACGATGGCGATCATGTGCGTCTCTGCGAACAGCTTCCCCAGCACGCTGGTGTGTTTCTGGAAATATTAATTATTTTGTTTGTATAGTTGGCACCAAATCTTAAGGCCCACGCCGTCCATAAGCTCAATGCTAAGATTAGCATTCTGAGCCTTAAGATTTGGCACCAGTTATAATTAACTAAGAGGGTTCCTTCCCAACGGCAGTTTTCGTTTTTCTAGCGGCGACTTTTGGAACTGCGGCCCCATAAGAGCCCATGTTAAAATTTGAGCACTTTTCGCCGTGCAAGCCGGTGCAGGGGTAAACTCGGTGTCATTTAGCGTCTCGAATTCTTAAAATAAAAGTTATTCGGATATAGCATTGTAAAGATAACGAGTTGCAGAGTGTTTATTGCTTCTCCAAAATCGTTTATGCTCTCTCATTAAAAAGATATATGGCGTTAGAGTTGGTCAACTTAAACGGAATGTACCTTCAGAGTACGTTAATATGAACGATTTTGGATTTCCAATTAACATTCTAAAACTCTTTACCTTTGAAATGCTATATTAAATTTTATTTTATTTTGAAAACTGTAGGCGCTAAATGACACCGCGCGGAGCATGTTTTAGGCATGTTTTGGCGTAGGTAGGGAACCTTCTTAATTTCATTTGTTCATTTCCTGATAACTCCGGGTGGAACGAGTTTCATATTTGATCTTCTGTCATTCGTTCCTATAGCAGACGGTTCAACACCTGATTTGTAAGAAAACAATATTGAACGATCTACTGATAAGTTAGTCGTAGTTCGATGTACTGTTTGTTGGATAGAGCTTGACATCCGTTCCATTGTATTTCATATCGATTGTTTTGTTGCTATATGAAATTATATTTGGTATATATTTCATCATGCACTTTTTTGTGTCCGATTTTACGGGCGGCGTCAAGTTTTCAGGCTTTTTTGTCACCCATATTGCATTTTTGTCAAAGACGATTTCGTCAATAGCAAATCTTTAGGTTCCAAAGAACAGATATAGCCAATAATAACTTCGATACCAGTGCGATTCTGGTAGCAAAACAGCCCAAAACGTTGACGCCGCTAGAAAAAACGGGAACGAACAAATGCATCATAGGCTGCTAATCTCTATAGTTCTTCCAAGGCTACACTAGTGTGGCCTTGGTTCTTCTTCACTGAAGTACCTAAAGAAAGCAACTATAATGAAGTTCATCGTTTACGTTCTATGAAAATTTCTAAATTTCTACTCATCGGAGACTCCAACCGTGACACTCACAATGCAGACCTCCTCCTTGTCCTCGTCCCCCCGGTAGCGGCAGTTCTCGTTATTGTTGCACTTGAGCTCCAGGGGGATACAAGTCAGGTCCTCGCAGTCGAACTCGTCCGGCGCGCACTCTGTGGAAAGGAACATAATATAATATAATAAATAAAATACATCTATATAAATAAAATTATAGCTTTGTCTGTACATTGCTTAGAATTATGAAATTACTGGTTATTTTTGCGTTTTGAAGGAAGAGAATCCAAATCAAGCCTTGCCTCAATTTCTATCTGTCTGTCTGTTGGTAACGCTCAACATCACACCTTAGACCGCTTTTTACGCAAAAACTAGTACTGGTATGGCTGAAACATATTTTCTGTTCTGTATGCACATATGAGAAGGTTTAAGACAAATCTACTATATATTTGTCAAATACCATTCACCCATCATTGCACAGCCCAAACTAGCTGACCTAGAACCTTGAAACTTTGCATGAACGTTCCTCTCAGGGCATAGGCACCCACTAAGAACAGATTTTTAAAAGGGCTACGCCCTGTGATACATCAAAGTTTCAATGTAAATGTATAGGGTAGCTCATGTAGTTGTCATGGCAACCTTAACATTAAAACATGAATCCAAGGAAGTATTTCTGATTTTCCACGGGTAAAACCGTGTTGATCAGCTAGTTAAAATTAAAATTTTAACTAATTTAATGATATTTAGTTTGAATTGTCAGCTTTCATTCATTCAAGTAGCCGGTTTAAGCTTCACATACGGATACGTCTTTCAGCTGATTTATAATTTGGTTCCTTTTATCATGGTTTTATGGTTTTTTTTTCTTGCAGGTGATATTTACTGTATAAAATTTCTATTAAATTAATCACTAGTTTTTGCACCTTATCTGTTGAATTATAAACTCAGTACGTGGCACCATCTTCATTTAGGCGGCGGGTGTTATAGGTTTTACCGTGAGCGAAGTCACGGGCAACTGCTATCTATATAAATAAAATAAATAAATAACCTTTTTATTCAGCAAGCGTTCATTGAAGTACAAGCTCTGGTTTTCATGACAACTCTTGTCAAGAAAAATATAAAAAATACATGAATTATCCTTAACAAAAATATATACAAAGATCAAATAAGCAGTTCCTTTACAGTTTTCTTAAAATTGCTATGAGTTAAATCTTTTACTGTGGGTGACAAAGCATTGTATTTTTTGGAGCAAATTATCTGAACCCTTTTATCCTGTTTCAAATTTTGTCTTTGGCAGGTGCAAAAGGCCCTCCTGTCAAACGATGCGTACACTTACTTCACCTCTAAACACCAGATTTCTCCCTACCAGTATTCAGGCCTACCCGTTTGAAGGATTTTATGAGTTACATTGATGGTCTGCAATTACATTGATAGTATATCCGTGATTGATAGAACCTTAGCAGTCAATCGGTACTCGCTGATGTGATCGAGTTTTATAAGATTGTGCACAAATCATAGAGCTCTGTTCTGTAAACGGGCAAAAATGATCGAGTTTTCCTGCGGCAGGCAACAAGCAAAAGCTAAAGAGCATAGCAAAGTAAAAATGTCACGGTTCGTGTAATTGTCGACATGAAATACTGTGAAATCCTTTGACATGACACAGGATAGTGTTCATTACTAATTGAATCACACTTCCCTCTGACTTTCAATGTTAACCACGATTAATTTATCGATGATTGATTCTTTGACCGTACCGTTTGATGATTTAATTGCTAACATTCATAATGATCTACACTTTAAATCCATTCACTTGATTAAACTATTTCATTATTCATTTTCATAATTCATACTCTTTGATAATTTCATCTGACATATCTTTACTCAAAGTCCTGATTTAATTAATTTATTTATTAAATCAATTTTAATTATTTAACTAAGAACGTTAACATTTATATATTCATTAGAGAAACTAAACGTAATTAGAACACTAACTTATATAGGCATTGTAGGAATTTCCCAGCATTTAATCTTAATGTTATGTTTTCAAATTAAGGTTAGGCAAATTGCAATTAAAGAGAGACTGTTAGGAATATGTCTTAAAATAATTTAATGTTTCGAAAGAAAAAGGAGACAAAACATTAAAGAAGGGAAATAAAAAAATATAAAACAACGTGAATTAAGCCTGTACTATTAATTTGGATTAATGTTTGCTCTAACTATATAGATATCACTGGTTACATATTGATAGATGTTACTGGTTATGTAGATATTACATTTATACAGGGTGTCCCGAAATTATGGTAAAATATTTTAGTATATGATAGTACAGGTAAAAATAAGAAAAAAAGTTCATATAAACATAGGTCCAAAAGTGCTTAGTTTTCCTTCTGTGTGAGTGTTTGTGATTTTTACATATTTAATCATATCTCACGAGCCTCTTAACGTATAAACTTCAAACTTGGTACATGGATGACCACTATTAAGAACTAATTTTGTAAGAAGTATCAAATTTCTACTTTGTACCATTTCAAAATGGCGACTGTTTTTTGTTTTCAAAGCTAAATATCTTAAAAACCGTAAATTTTAGAGAGATCATACAAAAGACAAAAAAAGTTGTGAAATTTAATCCAACTAACGCTGGTATTAAGATTATGATGATCGGACTACTAATAACGGAGAAATTTTAACTTTTCTGAATAAAAACATGGTCCTTTAGAACAAACTGTCAGAAATTTCCATGTTTTTATTTGAAAAAATTAAAATTTCTCCGTTATTAGTAGTCCGATCATCATAATCTTAATATCAACGTTAATTGGATTAAATTTCACAAATTTTTTGTCTCTTATATAATTTTTCTAAAATTTACGGTTTTTAAGATATTTAGCTTTTAAAACAAAAAACAGTCGCCATTTTGAAATGGTACAAAGTAGAAATTTGATACTTCTTACAAAAATAGGTCTTAATAGTGGTCATCCATGTACCAAGTTTGGGATCTTTTCCGTTATACGTATACCAATGTTTCAGGTTTGTTTTTCAAGCTTGATTTTGGTAAAATGTCAACCATCATTAACAACCGGATTCCATCAATTCTACCATCAACCATCTATCATCAAATCATAAATATGGTGTCCCGGTTGTACCGGGCACTTGACAACTCCAACGCCGCCGCCGCAGCGGCCAGACGGAGGCATCAATAGGTACAGGGTACAAGGTAGGTGGTAAGTTTGGTTAGGATAGGTTAGGTTAGGTTAGGAATGTAACCTAACCTAACCTAACCTAACCTAACCTAACCTAACCTAAGAAACTGGAAGTGCGACCGCCAGACGGGCAGACGCTGGCTTCTCGTGTCTAGACAGAGATAACGGTAGATAAGATAACGAAACCGCAGGTAAAATATTCTTTCAAGGAATTTCCACTTTAAAACGATTAACAACAATTATTTGACCTAGTTTATGGTGCTCTGTCAAATATCAAGCTTGAAGGGTAAATTTGGAACGGTGGTATACGTATAACGGAAAAGATCCCAAGTTTGAAGTTTAAACGTTAAGAGGTTCGTGAGATATGATTAAATATGTAAAAATCACAAACAAACACACAGACGGAAAACTAAGCACTTTTGGACCTATGTTTATATGAACTTTTTTTCTTATTTTTACCTGTACTATCATATACTAAAATATTTTACCATAATTTCGGGACACCCTGTATACAGAAGAACCTCGATAAGAAGTCACTCGACAACACAAACACCTCGATAACAAGTGTTTTTTTCACGATCCACTGGAAATTTATTTGTATTTTAATTTTTGTTTTACAACGGACACCTCAATGAGAAGAGCCCCTCGATTACAAGATTATTGGGATCTTTTTGAGTGTATTCTTTTCAAGGTTCAACTGCAGTAGTTAACTTTTGGTAATTTGTTTCATATTTTGAAATACATGCGGAGGCTTTATGTTTGTCTCCCGCTTTTTATGAACAACGTGTTTTGTAATTATAAGATGAAGGTCAATTTATTTTATTATGATAGAGATTTAATTATTAGGTAAAACACGTATTATTATATAACGTTGTCAATGTTTAATCTTGTTGTTTTATTCAAATATAAAGTAATGATGAAAAAGTCAACCAAAGTCCACATTATGATTATGTATTTACGCATTTTAGACCGTCCCTTACTGACAGTAACGAAATGGCAATCCTAACAAAAAGTAGCTTTTATTTATCTAAGCTGTTGTGTAGAGTATAACCCTTAAACCGATTTCGTAACAAAAATATTAAACTGTTTCCGGACCTTTTCCTCTCCGTTTTTATTTGTACCGGCTACTACTTTAACCAATACAGTAGAATGTAAGCTCTGATGACAAGATAATCTTTAAGAAATCATTTGTCTTCTTTGCGATTTTTGAATCTTTTGTGGTAATGTAGAACCTGGACAAGTTCAGACTGTGAAAACCTCTAGTTTCAACTTCACCCCTTAAACAGTAAATATCCCGCAACTTTACTTTGTGAACTGTTCGTATTAAGAATTCTTATACACAATCTAAACCCTTGAAATAAACCCATACCAGGATAATTAATTGTAAATAAAGATCACTTTTTATCTCTGACGTTGTTTAACTTGAAGGGGTAAATTCAAAATTTTAACCATTGAGAACGAGGAGATTAAGAAAAAAAGGCTCCTCTGAGAATTTAGAGACAGAGCTTTGCTTTGAAAACTGATGTGTTTCCATTAGTTAAATTATCCATTTTTAGAAACAATTATATTTCTGCAATATTCTTTATCTGAGGTTCTCTTTCAACCTCATTTTCATTTCTCAAAGGCTGGTAGGAGCATATAAAATCATCCTGCTGGAGGATAAAATTATATTTTCATTACTCTACAAACGAAAGTACACGTTCTAAATCTAAAATGAGATAAGAAAATAGGTTATTCCCGCTGTTGCACGGCAAAATTACATAACAGTAACTTTCTATGCCTATGTGGTGGACGGAAAGTAACCGTTATGGGAGTTTGCGGGGTGGACCGATCAGCTGTTGCATTGTTGTTCAAACCAAACCGTTTCATCGCTTAGTAAATACTGACATTTTCAGTTAGGTTATAGTCGTTGTGACGGATTGTTTGTTAAAAAATATTCATGTTGTTTACAAGTTTTTCGATATCGTAATAAAAAATAATGTTCATTACTCGTCTCAAAAGTGCTATTGCGGGGCTCGATAGCTTTTTCCACGCTCGGCTGCGCCTCGCGCGTAAATACAATCTCGCCCCGCAATATGTCACTTTCGAGACTAGTAATGAAAACTACTATTAATGTGTTCCATTAAAGTTCTATTGAATATTGCACGGAACAGCTGCATGGTTCCGAGGTCAAAATCTGACACAGACAATGCACCTCTCACTTGAATAGCCAGAATCCAGAGAAGCTTGCATACATCTTTCGACTGATTCCATCACTGCTCATGACACACTTCTGTCTGCTCATTGCTCAAGCCCTTTAGTGATAATGGAGAAGCACTAGATCAGCACTCGAACACCACCCCTCCAACCCCCTTTCCTTCTCACAATCCTTCTCCATTTTCACTTCACCCCCTCTCTCCCAAAACCAACCACACTTACGCTCGTCCTTCTTGATCTCCCGGAAGGCGGTCCAGAGGATGGCGAAGGAGGAGTTGAAGGCCTTGGGCTCTGCGACGAACCGGATGTGGGAGACGTTGCTCTTGACGATCGTCGTCTTGGCGATGGACCCGCAGAACTGGCTGACCCTGGCCGGCAGCAGCGTGACGTCGGGGTACACCTCTATGTAGTTGGACTCGCACTCGTTCGGCTTGTCCATCTTGTAGTGGATAAACTGCAGCTGCAACTGGAGTCGGAGGGATAGATTGTTAGATTTTGAAGGAATTGCAGCCCTTTAAGGGTCCATTTCCACGGCGCTCAGCGTCATTGTGCTAGAGTTAAATGTGAAACAGGCAACAGAGACTGCATACAAAAGACATGTTTCGCAATGGCTTCGTGAAATCGGTAGAGAGGGTGCGGCAACTGTGCTAGTTTCGAGGTGCAGGCAATGACTGATCAGCTGATAGTAAATTGAAGAATGAATGACAGAGTCGGTGTGTGTGCGTTGCCTGTGACATGTATGTGAGTGTGCATGTGTGCATGTGCGGTTGAGTGCATGCGTGGATTGTGTGCTTGGGAATGCGCATGTGTGTGGGTAGGGAGGGAGGGGGTTTTCGTCCGTCTGTTCGTCTGCTTAGGAACTCAAAACACGGGCCGTTCCTGGGTCACCGAAACGGCTTTCCTTGCATGACTGTAACATTCCGATGAAGATATTACAACTTGATTGCCAAATTTGTTTTCTTTTGTTTTTGTTCTATTTTCCTTGCATGAAAACTAAAATTAAATTAAATTAACTTTTAAATTCATAAAATAATGCCATCAAAATAAATTCCATAACTTGACGACTCACTCTCACGCACGGGATGTTCCCTTGTGAGATTAATTTCGCATAATTTATTAGTTAAAGTTAGCAGTTTAAGTTAAGTTTTAAGTTATTGGTTTATGTAAATAATTTTGTAAGCTGCATGTAACATTTTTGCGAAATAAAGGCATTTTTGATTTGATTTGATTTTATCGTAGACGCTGCGCGTGCTGATTGTTGACGCGTCAACAATAATTGCCCGCTTTACATTTAATTTGACTCTAGCGCAGTGAGGTCGACGTCGACGCTAAGCGCGCTGACGTCGTGTTGGAAATGGAGCCTTAAGAATTGAAATCTCCAGCAAGAAGAATTGTTCAGCTAGGTAAGTCTCCCTTTGAGACATCGTGCTGCTTACAGATGAAGAGATTTGCAGGCACAGGAAAGTATGTAATGGTCAGTCAGCACCGCCCCTGAAGGAAGGGAGGAGTATTTCTAACCTAACCTCTGGGCTTCTTCAGGGACAATCCACCCTCTAATCTGGCGACTTCCGAGGCCCCCAGCTATTAAATTCAAACACATTTGAAAACCGTTACAACGCAAATTGCTCAGCACTGGAGCGTTGAAAGCGCCCTCTAGAAATAAATCACAAGGACAACAACAACAAGGACCCTTCATGTTGCAAAGGAGAGTCTCTCTGAGGACAGTTGCCCTCTAGTCTGGTGGGCCACAAATCGATATACTTAATACAATAAGGGTTTTCTGTGTCACATCCCTTTTTCAGCCTACTTAATCGATTTTTGCTATTGAGGTGTTATTTTAAAGCTTATAATCATTCTTAATCATAAATCATTCTTATTAAGACAGGTACCTCATGGAGGACGTTACCCTGAATATGAGTGAAGGATGAGTGTGATGATCGTGATGGTAATGGCGCGATCTTGTAGCCTTGTTACTGACTAAGGTAGGCATGTTCCTTAGACAGGACTGTTAATTAATAGCCCAACAACCAATGGAAGCTGGCTCCAGAAAAACCCTTCAAAAAGCTATAACATAGCTATTATATATATAGTTAATATTATTAACTATAGTATATAATATTAAAAATATATAATATAGCGCACCAGCTCCTATATTATATATTTTTTTGATGATTGAAATGGCCATTTTGATAATTGAAATGGCATTTCTTTCACGGCTTCAAGCCCCAATCCTTTGATTTATTTCTAGAGGGCGCTTTCAACGCTCCAGTGCTGAGCAACTTGCGTTATAACGGTTTTAAAATGTGTTTGAAATGTAATAGCTGATTGCCTTCAGAAGGATTTTAACCTAAGATAGAGTGTAAAAAATCGATAGTCTGCAACTGTGAAGAAGGTTTGATATATTTTATAAAAATTAATTTTAAATGGGCAACTTGTTCGATGGTTGTAGCCTAATTGAGGTAGGAACATCATTTTTTATGGTAAAGAAAGAAGTAGGAGGCAAAGAGAAAATATAATCGATAAGATTAGGGAAAAGCATACGTAATCTTCGACAAGAACAGAGAACTGCCGAGGGACAAAGAATGATAGAACATCAGAGGGACACTGCACCACCTATCTACTTGCAGCGATTTAAAGATGTTGTTTAGGGCACGAATACGCGAAGAAAAACTTCCGGTGTGCTACTGTTGCGCCAGAAGTCAAATTAAAATACTTAGTGCTGGGGTGATGAACAATGTGTGTGTGTGTGTGTGTGTGTGTGTGTGTGTGTGTGTGTGTGTGTGTGTGTGTGTGTTTGTTCACCTAAAATTTTATTTAAGTAAGTATTATAAATTTCACTTGAAAAGTTACTTGATTAATTGACTTTAAAGCCATGCAATTTCTTCTAATCGTAGGCTTTCCAAAAGGAATAAAACTTTCTCCAATCATACAGGGTGTAGTTGTTGTTCACTCTGATGTAGTAAAGCACACACACTATATTTCACACACTGCTCTGCTATATATTTTACTGTAAATCACATTACACTATATTTTTTACTGCATTCAAAAATTGATTTAATCCAAAATTATACAACGAAATTCAAGAAGGAGTTTAGTTAAGATAGTTTGTAACGATTTGCAATGAATGTACGTAACTCACTTTTTTATTTAGTTATTTCAGTAGCAAAAGTATATAAAAATAGGTAAGCATATATCATTTAGTTTACATGTCACAGAAAGAGTCAACAGTTTAGGGCTCTAAGGAATTCAAATGAGTCGGAAATTTCCCAGATAGCTCTGTTGTTTACGTTTACGTGTTTTTACAGAAAAATATTTCAAGTAACATCTACATATTTAAAGCAAACATTAAACCAAATTAATAGTACAGGCTTATTTCACGTTGTTTTTAATTTTTTAACTCCCTTCTGTATTCTTAGTCTCATTTTTTTTTATTCTTTGTATCAAATTACTTTAAGACTTATGCCTATCAGTCTCTCTTTAATTGCAATTTGCCCAACTTTGAACCTCAAGTAAACATAAAAACAAGATTATATCCTGGAGAATACCCACGTTGCCTATATAACATTAGTGTTCTATTTACGTCTAGTTTCTCTAAACATTATATTAATTTTAACGTTCTTAGTTTAATTAGTTAAATAAATCGATAAATGAAATAAATCAATTAATTATATAAAGACTCTGAATAGAAATATGTGAAAAGGAATTATTAAAGAGCACGAATTATGAAAATGATTAATGAAATAGTTTTATCAAGTTAATGGATTTTAAGTGTAGGTTAATATGAATGTTAGCAAGTAATCAAATCATCAAAGGTTACGGTCAAAGAATCAATTAGCGTTAAATTAATTGTGGTTAACATTTGATGTTGGAGGGAAGCATAATTCAATTAGTAACGGACACTATCCTGTGTCATCAATGGATTTCAGAGTATTTAATGTCGACAGTTACAAGAACCATAACATAGTTATATTTTATAAACATATACATAATACATAATTATGCTGTGAATGTTCCCGGTCCTATCTAGATCAGTTATAATATAATATGGCTATGTATTAGAATGAATTATATAAATTATAAAACAATTAAAGAAAATATTGTAAACCTTTAATAGGAAGTTATCATATGAAGTTATTTGGGAAAGTTTCGACTTATTTGAGTTCCATTGGGGCCTTAAACTGTTAGCGCTGTCTGTGAAATGGAAACTTAATTAATAGTGTTTATCTGTTTTTATGTGTGCTACCTATGCAACAAATGATAACACTAAAAGTGTAAAAAAAACTTTTAACTTTATGATTAATAATAATTTTAATATCGCTGTCGAAAAAAGCATAGACTAACTCATCGAGCGATTTTATAGAGGTTACCTTTGATAGCAAAGGTGAAAGAATTCCAGTTATTAGTGGATTGATTCTGATCAAAACTGTCAATAAAAACTACTAGGCTTTCATGTTTTCTGCTTTAAAGTTATCGTTCAATCAATATTTAAGATAGCCTGTTTAAGATAGCCTGTTCAGGTCATTGGTGTCTTTATGAGTAAATGCAGGGTGTTTGATATATAAGTACACAATTAAATTTTCAAACTCAAATTTAATTTCTTGGTGTTTTAAAACTACGAATCACTGATTAAAAGGTATATTTCAAAGATTTTTATTGCATGATTTCATTTATTTTTGTTTACCAACATACATTACAATATTTGACAAGGGACAAGGGCATGGACTTTGCAAAGCTGCAAAAGCCTCAAAGGCTTGTCTGCAGCAAGAGATAAACTATAGCTTAGAAATCAAAGTTCAAAACTCCTTCAGTTAGTTGCATTCTTTATTCACATCAAAGCTCAACAACCTTAAACTCAGTGCGTAACCAACTTGCAAATCGGTCACAAGAACATGATATAAAAATATAAAAATAATATAAAATAATATAAAAATTATATAATATAAAATATAAAAATAATATAAAAATAATAATATAAAAATATATAGTATAACAATTTTTTATCACATATATTTCCTATCTTTGGACTCGAATTATTTATTTTGTGCCAGAAATAATTAATTTAAAAATAATAACAGTATTGAACTATGAGCAATGCACATGAAAATTTAACCTGAATAAGCATTTAATTTCTTAAAGTAAGTTAAACAATAAAAAAAAATAAAATTAGACTACTACTAATGGTACAAATTTGATTTAAACCACCATAGCAATTAAATAATATTTCATGCAAACAATTTTATTATTCAGAGAATTTTAAAGAAAGATTCTTCTTTTAAATAATAGAATAATATGACGTGGAATATGAACACCTTTCTCACTTCGGATGAAAACTATAATTTACAATACGTATCACAAAATTGACTGACTGATCCAATTAAAAAAAAAACCTATCAAATACCTGTTTTTTGTGCTTAGTTACGATTAACAGTAGGGTGTTTTGGGGGGTCCCACCGGAGGTGGGATGAGGAGGATGACGTCACATCCCACAGAGCACCCCCCCCCTCCCCCCCCTCCCCCCCCCGATGCTAAAAATAGACGAGCCCCCCCCCCGAGGCTAAAAATAGAATTTGAACTGAGTAAACCTAACTTTACTCAAGCTATGTTAACCTAACTTACCTTTTTTTTTTTTTTTTGTCTTATGGTGCTGGGAATTGAACTTTGATATGTTAATGAGCTAATTAATATGTTAATTAGCTTAATTGATATGCTTAATGAGACTGTTTACATAATTATCGTATCCGTACGATATTATCGTATTGCGTACGGGATTTCTACCCAAAAATTATGGTACTGGAAAAATTAAATTATTAAAGCTGAAATTTGTGTATTTACTGCCAGCTAGTAGCCTCATTAGTGAAACCATAAACAGCACTATGCCGAGAATGTGAAAGCTGGTGCAGTGTCACCCGTGGAATGTGAAAGTTAGCATGTTGCGACAGGTGGAACTAATGGAATGTGAAAGCTGGCGCGTCAGGTGGGCGCCGACCTAGTTTGGCGTACGTGTCATCGCTCGTTGGTTTACTCAGTCTAGTGGTGGTACTCAGCTAGTGCGGACGTGAGAATAGTGCTCTACAGAGTGATCAAGTGCTGAGTGTATTGTGCAACAGTGGAATAGTGCGATTTGGATATTTCATCTGTAAGTAAATACATTATAAGTATTTGTAAGAATATATAATAACATTTTAAGAAACTATAATGATAAATTCAATCAATTTTGCTTGAGATTTGGACTTAAATATGATATTGCACAATCACCAACTGACAAAGTCCATGCTTAAATTTAATATTAAACCAAATAATTAATATTTATAAATGAACTTAAAAATGATTTTTACTTTTTAAAAAGTATTGATAACTTTATTCTGGATTTTGAGACTACAATTGGTCTTTAACATGATATTACACAATCACCATCTAACAAAGGGTAGGTTTACTTTTAAATATTAACCTAATTAAACTGAATTCACATAAGTGATTTATACTATTTAAATAGTATTTTAAACTTAAATCTGGATATTGAGTTAAACTGTAACCTTTAAGACTGAAACTGTTGTCATAAAACCTTTCTGTTTTTACATAGTGAAACTAAAGTTATGTAAATACTGAAACAGAATATATAGAAAATCAGATAATTATAAAAAAAAACAAAGACTGAGTTTTGTAAAAATAAAATGTATTTATTTCAGGTTAAAGAGTTAGCTGAGGAATGTTAAAATCATTGTAGAATAGAACTATTGTGCAATTCAGAGTAGCCATTAGGAAGTGTAGTTAGTCATGTAGGCATAAGGGCCCCCCCCCTCCCCCCCCCTCCCCCCCCCGGCCAAAAATAGACATGAGCCCCCCCCCATCCCCCCCCCTCCCCCCCCCGGCCAAAAATAGAACTGAACCTCTTTCGAAGCCAAAAATTGGAAAATGTGTAGTTTTTAGCGAATTTTTGCATTTTTCAGGTACAACATGGAGTGTAAACGTCGGTTTGTCTGCGGGGTGTGTTTTGCCGACTTTGTGCAGAAATGCCATCTGCAACGGCATATGAAGGCTCATCGCGGCGGAGCGGAGGACTCTTACTCGTGCCCGGACTGCATGAAGACATTCAGCCGGCATGATGCCCTCCTGCGTCACCAGCGTGCTGCTCATGCACCGACGCCTTCGACACACCCTGCTACCGGCTCTCCATCTACCCTGGATGACCGTACAGGTGTGTAAAATATGTTTATCCTAATAAAATATTCATTTAAATAATGAAACTGAGAATAAAGCTTAAACCAATATCCCTATTGCTTTTTGTTAATGTTTTTGCTAATAACTTCACAGCGAACTTATGGGTATTGTGTTTTGTTCTTAGGTTCACTTGCTGCTGGTGGACCTGCCCCTGGCCTGTCATCTGTCCCGACACCGTCATCCATCCCCGGCCAATCATCAGTCACAGATGTACCAACAGGTAATTTATTAACTTATTATAAAAACAAAACAAATATAAACTTGATTTAAAGTAATATGAATTAAAATCACATTTCAATTTCATGCTGAAGATTAATATAAGAGAAAACTAACTAATTTAGGTGGGCCCCAAAGTGGGTCCGACCCTTTGTTACATAATTAACTAATTTTCTTTTAATTCTAGCAGACTGTATCTCTTAAAGATACATCATGTTTGTTTTGCGATCATATTAAATGGAAAACTAAAAAATTGCAAAATTCATAATTACCATATGAATTAGTTTGAATGTTAACATGCAAACTACATCTAACAGAAATACAAAACTGAGTATAAAACCTTGGATGTTGTAAGTTGCTTTTTGTAAATGTTTTTGCTAATAACTACATAGGGAACTTATGGATATTGTGTATTGTTTATAGATTCACTTGCTACTGGTGGACCTGCTCCCGGCCTATCATCTGTCCCAGTCCCGTCATCAGTCCCAGATGTTCCAACAGGTAATTTATTATCTTATTATAAAATTGAAAATAAACCTGATTTAAAGTAAAATGAATGAAAATCACATTTCAAATTTCATTATGAAAATCACTATATGAGAAAACTGACTGATTTAGGTGGGGCACAAAGTGGTACAACTTTTTTTTTCCTCATAATAAACTAGATGTTTTTTAGTTTTAGCAGACTTTATCCTTGAAATAAACATCATTATTGACTGATAACATATTAAATGGAAAACTGAATTATTGAAAATACATAGTTTGTCATATGAATCAGTTTGAATTTATAAAGCAAACTGCATTTGACAGAAATAAAAACTGAATACAAAACCATGAATGTTGTGAGATATCTATATCATTGTGTATCAAAATAAAGATTTAAAGGTCTGTGTGAGTCTATATAAACCCCATTCCCTCTCCTCTCCGGTTATTGTATTGTCAACCTTCGACCAGGTAACAGACGGATACCATGCCTCTTTCAGGTGTTTCGTGCCCCAAGTGTCAGAAGGCATTTTCAAGGAAGGACAACTTGGCGCGGCACATTCGTCAGAGCTGTCCGGCACTTCGCCCTGGCTTTATTTCACCAGTGTCTGCACCTGTTGTGAATCGTCCTGTGGACTTCCCTCCCCCGTCTACGCCGTCAGGAAGTAGCAGCAGCAACAGTGATGCTGAGGACAAGGAACCCGAGGACATCCCGCGCGGTCTGGCTTCAGGGCGGTTTGTTGAGGTTGAAACTGCCTTCCGTGGCCGCCTCAAGACATACTGTCTTCGGGAACCAGAGTCGGACAAAGTGTCACTGTTAGCTTTCTTGACGGACGTTTTTGATGAGTTAGTTTCTCTCATGCACCTAGTCTTAAAACATGTCACCGGCGTAAAGGTTAACCTCTGGGTTGAGTGTGAATTTCAGGACGTGCACGGAGAAACCTGCAGACGAGCCTTCAAGACCAGGAATGTCGTAATACTTCAAAATGATAACAAGGAGGATATTTGCAGTGAGTTATTTAACAAACTGGTTGCTGAAAAAGAAGCATGTGAGATGAAGGGATCGGGATGGGCATTTGTGCAGGTGTTAGATATGGAGGTGAGAGTAAATGTCTACCGCCCGCTCAAAGGCAGCTCCTTCGTCCCTTTACCTCAATCCATTGACAACAAAAAAGCAGTAGTTAATGTTTATAATGAAGACCAAAAATGCTTTATGTATGCCATACTCACAAAATACATTGACTACAAGAATATCTCCATCCGTCTACAAGCTTCAAACTTCACTCCGCAACTCCGTGCACGTTCCAACATTGATTTCTCGGGTCTGGATTTTCCTGTCAGGCTGGACAAGATTGGCAAGTTTGAGGAGAGGAATGGTGTAAGCGTCAATGTGTATGGACTGGATGAGGAAAAGAAGAAAGATAAACGGACTGGCCAGTTCTACGTACGCCACATTGTTTACCCTCTCCGCATTGCCAAGAAGGAGGCAGACAACCACTTCGATCTCCTCTACTTGACCGAAGATGATAAGTGCCACTATGCATACATTGCAGATTTTGAAAGGTTGGTTCGAAGTCAGCTAACAAAGCACAAGCAGAAGATCTTTGTATGCAAGAGGTGTTTTGCTCACTTTGACAACCGACCGAATAAGTTGAACTTGTCCGGTAAGCAGCGGCTTGAAGATCACAAACGATACTGCTTCGACCATGCGCCGCTGCGAACCGACATACCGGAAGATAAGATCATCAAGTTCAACCATCCGGAAAGGTCCCAAAAGAGCCGATTCACCATCTATGCGGATTTTGAGAGTATGTTGGTGCCGTATGATGGTGATAGGCCTCTCAACCCCCCACCAACAGTGGCACCTCCAGCCTGGGATCCAGCGACATCCAGACCCGGACTCCCCCATCATCGGCATCATGGTGATTCAGCGTCGTCGGCAAATGTTAAAACGCAGAATGTGCATGTTGCTTATGCATATGCGTATTACATCTGTGACAGTCACAGGAGCGCCGAGGATGGAGATGTCGACGACGATGACACCGATACCTGCGAGACTTTCTCGAAACTGCGTCTGTACAGTGGTGAGAATGCGGCCCAACACTTCATGTCAACGCTGCGGGAGGACCTCAACACCATAGGGAACATTCTCTACGGCCAGCGTCAACCCGGCAACCCTCCAAGCCTCACTGCAGACGAGGAGAGGGAGTTCCAGATGGCAACGACGTGCTACATCTGCCAGAAGGACTTCACTCCGAGGGACATCAAGGTGCGAGACCATCAACACTCACCACCGTACAGATACAGAGGAGCCGCACATCAGTCATGTAACCTACAATTCAAGGAACAGGATTCAGTTAATGTTTACCTGCACAACATGAGCAATTACGATGCTCACTTCATCGTAAGAGCTTTAAACATCGACAGGGGAGAAGTCAACGTGCTAGCTAACAATGAAGAAAAATATATTTCATTCACGAAGAGGTTTGAGTACCCGAATGCAGGCAGACACAACAGCCTAAGAGTGCGTTTCGTGGACTCATACCGATTCCTGGCTAAATCGTTGGCTACGCTTGCTACGTTGCTTCCCGTCGACAAAATGAAAGTCTTGCAGGCCCGACACACTGACCCAGAGGAATTCCAACTCCTTAGGAGGAAAGGTGTTTTCCCTTACAGGTACATTATGTCGCTGGATGTACTTCAAGAGGAAACCCTTCCGCCAATTGGAGCTTTCGAGGAGAACACTTCACCGGAGGACTATGCCCACGCACAACGAGTCTGGGAACGATTTGGCTGCAGGACTCTCGAAGATTACTCCAACATCTACCTGACAACGGATGTACTCCTGCTTGCTGACATCTTCGAGAGCTTCCGCGACATGTGTCTGGAGCACTACAACCTGGATCCAGCGCATTACCTGACCTTGCCTTCGTATGCGTGGGACGTCATGCTCAAGAAGACCGGCGTGATCCTCGATACCCTGCAAGATGTGGACCAGTACCTGTTCTTCGAGAAGGGTATTCGAGGCGGACTCACCCAATGCGTCACCCGTCATGTTGTAGCTGACAACAAATACATAAGGGGGGATGACACCGAGTCGGACGACGACACCTTCCTTATGTATTATGATGCCAACAACCTCTACGGATGGGCGATGTCCGAGCCGCTGCCTTATGGTGACTTTGAATGGCTATCACGCCGGGAAATTGATGAACTCCAGGAATCCCTCATGGACCTGCCGGCAGATGGTGAAGAGGGCTACGTGCTGGAAGTGGATTTGGAGTACCCACGTGACCCTGAACTTCATGACCGTCACCGAGATCTGCCATTCTGTCCGGAGGTCATGAAAGCACCGGCCGACCAACTGCCGTATGATGAGAGTGTTCTCCTCGACAGTGGAGTTGGAAGATCTGCCAAGCTGATGGCTACTCTTACGGACAAGACCGGATATGTTATCCACTACTGCTACCTCCAGCAAGCAGTGCAGAATGGACTACGTATTCGTCGGATTCAACGTGTGCTGCGCTTCAAACAGTCTGCATGGTTACAGCCGTATGTGGCTCTAAATACCAGACTCCGTCAATTGGCCAAGAACAAATTCGAAGTAGAGCTCTTCAAGCTAATGGTCAATGCGGTGTATGGTATGAGCCTCCAAAATGTACGTAAGCATAAGAACGTGAATATCTGTACCGACCGTGATTACTATCTTAAGTATGTGGCAAAGTCAAACTTCAGCGACCGGGTGTGGTTTGAGGAGGACTTGGCCCTACTTAATATGGTAAAAACGCGTGTGGTACTAGATAAACCGGTCTATGTGGGTATGTGCATTTTGGACCACTCAAAGTGGTGGATGTACGGCTTCCACTACAGGATGGTCAAGCGGTACGGATTAGACAGGATTCGCATGGCCTACATTGACACCGACGGCATCATCTACAGAATCCGTACTGCCAACGTGTACCGGGACATGCTGCAGCACAAAGAAGAGTTCGACACCAGCAACTACCCCGACAACCATCTTTGCTATGACGACAAGAATGCGAGAGAACTGGGGAAGTTCAAGGATGAAGCTGGTGGTCATGTCCTAACAGAGTACATCGGCCTAATGGCGAAGCTGTACTGCATCATGTTTCTGCAGATCGGCAGCGGCGAAGATGACGACTGCAACCCACCTCCCATCAAGAAGGCCAAGGGGATCAACCGAGCTGTGGTGCAGCGAGACTTGACCGTGGAAGACTATAGAAGATGTCTCCAGAACCACACGGTCAAGTACACGGAGAACGAGCGCTTCTTGAGTCGTCGCCATATTATCTACACCATCGTGGTTCGGAAGCGCTCGTTGGCACCGTATGATGACAAGAGGTACGTCTGTCCAGAAGACGGTGTCAACACTCTCCCGTGGGGGCATTATGCCATCACCGCCCCGGCTGCACCAACAGATGAAGAGATGCCGCTGCTGCCACCATCACCGAGACCTGGACCTTCTTCTGCAGAGTGATAATGTACCCACCAACATCGTCACAGAAGATCCAGCATGTATGCAGTATAGCTTTTAATTCGCGGTGACATTGGTGCACGAGAGAGTAGTGTTCAAAATTCTCGTGGTGGGCAATTTAGTAACAAATTGATGTTTTAGGTATTTTTAAAAATAAATTCCTCTAGTCATAGTCTAGTTTGTTATTCAATCAAATTGATTTGTAAATATGTATCTGTAAATATGTATCTGTAAATATGTAATATGAAATGTAAATATGTAAATATAAATATGTAATGTGAAATGTAAACATGTGTTAATGTGGAAGAACTAATGTAAATACTAACCCCGTCGTTTCGACGGGGTTCAGATACGAACCCCGCCGTTTTGGCGGGGTTAAGCAGTTTGTACTGAAAGTCAGACCACTGTAAATATGTGTCATAATGAAATGTAAAAGCAGACCTGTGTAAATATTAGTCATATTGATTTGTATAAAGTCAGACCATTGTAATGTAAATACTAACCCGTCGTTTTGGCGGGGTTAAGCAGTTTGTACTGAAAGTCAGACCATTGTAAATATTTGTCATAATGAAATGTAAAAGCAGACCTATGTAAATATTAGTCTTATTGATTTGTATAAAGTCAGACCATTGTTATTATTTATCATAATGAAATGTATTAAAAAACCAAACCAATGTAAATATTAGACGTATCAAAATGTATAAAGTTAGTCCTTTTGTAAAATGGTTATAATTTGAAATGTGAAGTTTGTAATAATTGATTGTAAAAATTGATGAGTGTACATACTGATGAGTGTAAATACTAATGAGTGTAAATAAATATACATTCTAAATATCCACAAATGGTTCTTACTTATTTACCCATGTTTATGTCTATAAGAAATACAATGTCCAGAGATTGATAAAGAGTAAATTTGATTAATTTATAACTTGACATGCAGTCATACTGTTTTTAAATGAGAAAGTATAAACTTTATAACAATGACTGCTTTTCTTTCTCCAAGATAGTACCATTTTGGTCTATCAACGTTGTTTAAAATATAAATGTAATCATCTACTTAAGTCAGGATAGGTTGGTTATTTAAAGGAAGACTCATTTCAGTAATGGATTGTGATAAAAGTAACTAACTCTGGACTCTTAAGACTATAAAGAACAAGGTATAATGACAAGACGGTGGTTAATGATATACACATTTTTATTTTTTCAAAAACCTTATATCTAACAATAATGGTTATACAAAAATTAGATTTAGAATTCTGCGAAGAGCATCTGGATCAGCATATCATTCTCAGCAGTGGAGTCACCGAAGAGTTGGACGAAATCATTCATCTTCATGTCGTAGTTGGTACGGCAGTACAGGTAGGTCAGACAGTAGTGGCCACAGACCGAAGTATCCAAGCCTTGCAGTCGGTACTTGTTGTAACTGTAATGCAACATATGTCCATTGATGTTACGTCTCAGAAACTGTTGAAAATCACCATGATACGGAGGTCTGCCAAAACTATCGAAATATTCGACAGTATTAGTGTTGTTGTTGTTGCTGTTATCTTGTCCTCCAGGTCTGTAGAATGCCACCCAATGTTCTCCACTATGTGTATGCGGTTGGGTGTTTACCACTAATGCAGATGACGGAGCAATATGTCTCGGTAGACGATCTGATGCAAACACTCCGACATGTTGTACATTCGGTAATTATAGTAAATATTTTCTCATAGTTGTGGTATTCATTCTTGTGAAACTGTAGTCAGATCCAGCTGGTAAACACTGTTTTGGTCGTTGTTGTCTTTTTGCGATTTTTCTCGTTGTTGTGGCGACGAGGACAGCAACAATAACACATTCCACAAGGTGGTTCTTTAGCTGTAAGTAGTAACCAACCACGTAGCAGTGTGCTATGTTAGCATCATTACTAACTGTTAAAAACGAACACGGATAGTGTGCTTCAACTAGCGCTATTTCCCAATCTGCTCCGTCACCACCAGGCAAATTTATTGTTGATGGAAAATGTGTTACATAATGAGTCACTGTATTGTTCGGATAGTAGTCCATCGAACTGTTACTAGGCAGTGTCAGATAAAACCGATTATGTCTAGACACTGACATGATGGTCAGGTTAGGTTAGGTTATTCGTTTCACTTCAGATGCAGGTATCCACGAATTAAATTCGTCTCCGTAACCTATCCACTTGACGAGGAAACGCTTACTGCGACCTCTGCCCTTGGTGTCGAGTATTTTATCAATTTGGTACAATCGATTCGGTCCAACTGTCACCTTTTGTAGCTCGTACTCGTAGAAACGACCAACTAACAGTTTCTTGTTCAAGTCCTTTAATATATACAGTGGTATTGGATGTGAACCATATTCTCGGTCAATAACAAACAATTCCTTGCTCCAATTAGTCTCGTAACCTTTGGCAAATGTACCTTTTTCTTTGGCAATACGCACTGTGTTACCCGGTTTGAACTTTGGTTTAGTGCGTTTCGGTATCGTACTACCTTTGTACATGTGACGCCACACTTGATAAACAGTTCTTTTGTCTCCTTTTGCTACGTCTATTGGACATAAACCATTACCCAAACTTCTGTGCACACTCTTATTATAAGCATCAACCAATTTGTCCAACACATCAATGTATCGATATGTATTCTTATATGTTAAATAACGCCACATACGTGTTTTCAATGTGCGATTCACTCGTTCAACAACTGCCACTTTAACATCAGGGTTTTGTGTAGTGACATATTTCACATGATAATCTTTAAACACACGATTCACTTTTGCACCTGTAAACTCTGTACCTTTATCAGTTTGTAAACAGCGTGGAGGAACTGTGTAAGGATTGTTAAAAATTCGTTTGAATGCTGCAGCCACTTCTTCACCACTCTTACATTTCAATGGTTCAACATACAACCGCTTGCTAAACACATCTATCACTAGTAACAAGTAATTATACCCATCATTGTGCATACTGAGTCCACGCATATCATTCAAGTCGGCTTGCCACAATTCGTTTGGTCCAAACACAACATATCTGTTACGTGGAAATCGTTTACGTACAGGTTTGTGTAATATATATGTGTCTTGTGTGCGTAGCCATTCGATTACTTGACGTTTTGTTTTATTCTTTTTCTTCTTGCAACATTGGCGTAATGCTCGAACAAGTGGACTTATACCACCAAACGAGCCCGGGTTTGCAGGATCATAGTATAGTTTTTCTTCCATCATCACCATTTGTGACTACAGTGTAAATGACTTCCATTCACCAAGTACACCTATACTTATACATTTTAATCTATAGTGAATGCATCCCACTTTAAAGGTTTTCCTCTACGTGCTCGTAGTTGTGGTGTCTCTGCCGCAGGCGCCGCCGCTGTCCTTAACCTTAATCTTCGGGCTATTGGCGTTGGGCTTGGTGTTGGTGGAAATAGTGATGAATGATGTGCTTGTGGTGTTGATGCTGCTAGCGGAAGCGTTGGTAGACTGTGTTGTCTGTATGATAGTATCGATGGTGGCGGTGTTACCAATCCTTCTTCCAAGTATGGTTCACGCCCTATATACTGTCGAGCTTGTGCATTGCTCACATACTCAGTTGGTACGTTCATATCATTTAGTGCATCCAATACTTCATGCCAGCCGGTAGGTAAATTTTCCAGCCTTCGTACACGTACAATTGCATGTAACACATCAATAATGTTCGAACCAGGTATTCTAGTATTACGAACAATAACCGTACCATCTGGATCCCATGTGATTATTTGTTTATTACGTTTTATAAATCTCAACAAGTTGCGTACATCCTTTTGATATGTGGCAGGGAATGTTTGCACAATATCCTCTTCATCATTCTCTTCTTGTATCATTGGTAAAATGATAGGATTGCGTTTTTGTGAACTAAAATATAAAAACCTCTGTAATACTTGTTGATATTGTTTCCACTTTTCACTGTCATCCAATGTTTTGTCTTGTAATATATGATGCATTTCAGCATCCAAACTATTAGTATTAACCGTTGATGATTGAGTTAGTTTTGATTGTGAAGCAGCAGCAGCAGGTGTTGGCTCACTATGTATTCGATCAAATAGCTCTTGCGGAACAACAACCATCTTCTTTGAATATTCCAAATTTGATCTATCCATTTTTCTAACTAGTTACGTTATGAAGAACTGCTTGTAATACAGTACTCAATGACAGTGGTAATAAAAATCTACCACCTTTTTGTACAAGGTATTTGCGTTTCTTGGTCCAATTCTCTCCTCGTTTCACTAAACGTCTGAGTGCTTTTTTATGTTTACACAATTGACGCTTTTGTTTGTCCGACAACTGGATATTACCACGTAACAGGTTGTATGCACACTCGCACACTGTTCTAATACGACTGACGTCGCAAGCCTTCAACAGTCCCTTACGTTCCTTCGGTGTAGCGTGTATCAATGCCGTCAACAGAGCGACGTCTTTCTTCACACACTGTGACATAACAACTGACTGACTTGACTGTTGTGTTCGCCTTTTATTTATACTTTTTTGGTTGATAAACGTATTGTTGTTTTTCATCAGGCAATACGCCCGTACGTACACGCACCTCGTCTGGTGTGGACTGTTTCAAATCCAACAACAAATAACCATGTGGCGTACGTGTAGCATCAGCGTACGCTTCTTCAATAAACCTTGTATTTTCTGGATACACTTGTCGGGCTAAATGCTTTATCTGAGCCCGGTCTCTTGGATTTTTAAAAAGCACTATGTAATGTGCATTTAGAGAAATGTCTCTTTGTCCTCGTCCTTGATGGAAAATGTTTTGAGTTATAAAGAATACACTCAAGTTCCTATGATGTGATCCCTTAGTAAATAAGTCCACTATTGAATTGGATCCTGAAGTGGCTGATGATTCACGCATCATATCATCCACAATTACCAAAGTGGGTGTACCATCAAAGTCCTCCATATTTGGTAACCCTTCTCTATATTGCACATTACCACAATCACTTACACCAGGATTTAAGCCCGGAGAATGATGCCAGTAAATATTGTTAAACTTTGTATCACACATGAAATCCAAGTACTTGATAAATCTAGCTACAAAAAATGATTTCCCCGAGCCTGAAGGTCCGGCTACTATGGCTGAAAATGGATGTTGCCACCTCAAGTCCATTATGACGAGTGAACACAACTACACACTTACCATCACTTTTATAAACTTTAAGCATAGTTTCTTAAACAGGGATTCAGGTTTAATAAATAAAAAGACAGTTTATTCTGTTGATGTATATATTTGCTTACGAAAACTATCAGATTTACAATTCTTTAGTGAAGTCTTGAAGCTTCTTGCTTCACAATGTACATTATTTCCCTCCACATTTCTTATCAATTATATCTTCAATGATATTTACAAAGTTATGGCGAGTCTAGACTTGATTATATTTGGATTCATAATGCATACCAAATTTTCGCATTACTTCTTTAGCTTTATTCAAGATATTTATGCTATTAGGAACATTTTCCCTGAAGAAACATATTTCAAACCCTTCTTCTTTAGCTTTCTTCAATGCACATTTAAAGTTTCTTTTTTCAGTACGAATACATTTGTATTCGCACAAACCATAGATATCTAAGAGGGTTTCCTTAAACAATACACAAAAGACATGTTTCAAGTCTTCATCTTGAGGTATTACAGCTACCTTCAATGACTATTCAGACAGAGTCTTCCTCAATATGTCTGTAGTAGTTTCCAGCCGGTTATTCACAAGAGTCAGCTGTTGGATGGTTTCAAGTGACTTTGTAAGTGTTTGTAACAGTTCACTATTCTGCTGTTTTAGTTTGTACTCTCCATGTTTACGGATTGAAGGTAACACTTCTTTTGTGACCCATTTTCTAAAAGCATTAGCCTCAGGTTTTTTCGATGATAAAATCAATGAGTATAAACCACTTTCATTGATAAAAACAGACGATTTCTCATTTACTTTTAACCCCGCCAAAACGTCGGGGTTTATATTTTCATATGTGAGCTTGTCATCTTCATCAACATAATTTCTAACTGCTTTATTTGTATCTAAATAACCAAGTACTTCAGCAACTTCTTTCCCCTTGAACCAGGGGTTATTATCACTATCAATTAATATAGTGATTGGTTGATTTTTAAACACATAAGCAATAAGGATAGACATATTTCCTCAAGTGTAAAAGTGAGGTTATGTTATACACCAAGCACAGCAGTACAGCTCTAGTTCAGACGTCCGCACTAACTAAGCTCCAAGACTAGACTGATCAACAAAAAACAGATTCATGTATATAAAAACTGTGTCACCATACACCAATGAGATGTTACAAACACAATCTTCAGCTTTGGTAATTTAAATTTTCTAGTACCATAATTTTTGGGTAGAAATTCCGTACGCAATACGATAATATCGTACGGATACGATAATTATGTAAACAGTCTCATTAAGCATATCAATTAAGCTAATTAACATATTAATTAGCTCATTAAGATATAAAAGTCCAATTCCCAGCACCATAAGACAAAAAAAAAAAAAGGTAAGTCAGGTTAACATAGCTTGAGTAAAGTTAGGTTTACTCAGTTCAAATTCTATTTTTAGCCTCGGGGGGGGGGGGGGGCTCGTCTATTTTTAGCCTCGGGGGGGGGGGGGGGCTCATCTATTTTTAGCATCGGGGGGGGGGGAGGGGGGGGGAGGGGGGGGGGAGGGGGGGTGCTCTGTGGGATGTGACGTCATCCTCCTCATCCCACCTCCGGTGGGACCCCCCAAAACACCCTACTATTAACTAACCTAACTCTCTGTGAGCCACATTAAATTTACATTGAGTGGTTATACAGGGTATTTTCGAAAAACCCTTACAGACTTCGGGATATGGTTACTTACATCAAAACTAAGAAAAAAGGTCCTATAAACATGGGTCCAATAAACATAAAAATTTACGGTTTTTAAGATAAGTTTTGAAATATAAAAGTAGTCATTTTGAAACGGTACAAAGTATAAACTTGATACTCCGCACCAAAATAGATCCTATTAGTCAGCATATACGTACCAAGTTTGAAGTTGATATCTTTAGTAGTTGTAAACCTATGCAAAATCATGATAAAACACTTACAGACCGACAGACGGATAACCGAGCATTTTAGGACCCATGTTTATAGTAACTTTTTCCTTAGTTTTGATGTAAGTAACCATATCCCGAAGTCTGTATAAGGGTTTTTTGTAAACACCCTGTATATCAAACCCCAAGCACCATGATTACACGTAAGTACAATATACTTACATTCCAACCCTGTTTGACTCTGATGATAAACATGCAGTCCAGTTTCTCGTTGAGCAATGTATGATTCACCAAAGTCTCGTTGCTGATGTCCGTTCTGTTGACCCACCCCTCTGATCCATTCTTCTCGAAAACGCACGTCTCCAGGACCGGGTGAGGATAGTCTGGACCATGTACTACTTTTTTAGTAGGTTAGTAGGCAGAACAAAGAACGATTAATAATGCAGGACAAATTGTGTTTTACCGTGTTTATTGGATGAGTGTAGACCAGCGACTACATAGTACAAGTAGATGGAGCATGCCTATCTAACTAACATTACAGCAAATGAAGCAGAAGCTGCTATCTTGTCTAGGTAGAGAAACATAAAACGGCGTTTAGAACCGCGAAATCTGTCGGTGCTCACGTTCCAAATAACTCGTAGTTTATACCATTTAGTACCAAAGGTTAGCGTTTATATTTGGTACTATAGTAATTCTTAGATTCAAACCTTTCATTTGATACCATGTTTGTATTTTTTACGCAGTTTTTTATGCAGAATGGAAGCGAATTTTTGGCTTCTAGTTGCGCCTCGTGTGCTCCGTCTATTTGTACTATGTAGTCACTGGTGTAGACTTACTATCTACATCGGAATACCTGACTTCTGAATCAGCTGTTTCATGGTTATTTTTAAGGACTTTTTATCTAATTTTAGGGATTGCTTAGTACGCTTAGAAAGGTTAAAACGGACAAAACGCGAACCTCCCAGGATTAGTTTAAAATAGGAGTGTGCTTTCACGGTATTTTGGTATTATACGGAGGCTACCCTCATACAGCGCACTGCGGCAGTTATATTATGTTAGGTTATCATAAATACGTTAGTAGAACTTCCCTCATTTCGTTACGAATCGAACGATACCAGATGAGTCATACCTTCGCCCGCCAATTCCCCTCCAAGTAGGCCTATGTCGGGTTGTTGACCGGAGTGTGTACATCACTTGCCTCTAGGATTTGGCGGGCGAAAGTATGACTCATCCAGTATCGTTTTATTTCTGACGAGAGGAAAGTCTTACTAACATATTTATGGTAACCTACCCTAACATAACCGCCGCAGCGCGCTGTATAAGGGTGGCGATCGGGTGTAGCCGCTAGCGGCGGTGACGCTAATCCTTCCCGACATCGCTGTCTTCTGTGAGGCATAACACAAAGACTGCTCATCATAATTTTGTCAAATTTGGATAGTAAGTCAATTAAAGTATGATCTCTCCAATTATGTAGTTATTTTTGGTGTCCGGTCAAAAAACCTGCTCTAAAAATAGTGGCCTCCGTATAATTCCAAAGTACCGATTTCACCTGAAAAATACGTGAAAGGGGCAAATGGCACGGACACAGAAATACGGATCGGCTAATCCAGAGATTAGGTATTCTGGCACAGATAGTTTGTACATTAAAAATATGCTTTACAACTTTATATCAGGGAGTAATTTATTTCAGGGACGACGCAACCCCGGCAATGGTTCGGTCTATTCTGTTCACCGTTGGCAGTCTAGACCGAACCTTCACTATAAACAGGTTACAGCTGGATATTACTAAAATGAACTTGAATTAAAATTACGAATTTATAAACTCAATGCCTTATGCAATTTTTAAAAAACGTAAATTGGTTGATCAAGTTAAATAAAGGGCTGTAATTGATTAATTCAAAGTTAAAAACACATTTTAAAGGGAGATAGTTGCAGGTACTCCTCACTGTTTTCATGTTTGAATGGAGAAGAAGTAAGCTAGCTTCTGATTGGCCCTTGGTCATCTTCTTGTTCTTCTCTCTTGCTTGTGGAGGGAAGTTTGAATATTAGGAGGGAAATTTGAATATTTAATTGGTATTGCTTTTTAAATGAAATAATAGTGATTTGGGCCTTTGTCTATAATACCACACCACCTATACTCCAGTATTACTATATTAAACATATATTGGTTCCACTTTAACAGTTATGTGCCTTGGAAAAAAAATTAAATCGATTGTAATACAAAACCCTAATCCTTTCATTCAATAGCTTATGTTTTCCATTCGATAGTTTGGAAGACATTTATAAAACTGCAGCCGAAATATTAATAAACTGTGTTAATGACCGGACATATTTAATTTTACTTTTTCATATTTATCGGTTTTACATATAACTATGATTTATATTTAGAGTTTTTTTTCTTATGGGTACGTTTATACATTTAAACTGATCTGCATATTATTTCCTAGTACTATTAAAAAAATATTATGTCATTAGTATTACGAATTCGACAAAGTGACCCTTAAAAACATCTCGATATTACGCGAGGAGACGGACTTATAGAATCTGCGGCTGAAGACATCCCAGTAATTGGACAACTTGGCCGAGTTACCGAGCTACGTGCCAGCGTTATCCCTAACAGCTTCTGCCCTTTGCTAACATTTACGATTTCGTGGGATTTTTCTGCATTCACTAACATGATTTATGAAATTAACACAAAGTTTGAGGGCTAAAACACGTTTTGAATGATACATTGCTGATAAATATGCATTTGTTGAAGGAATGTTATTAAAGGTAGTTAAGTTTGCGTCTGTCTTTGGAACTAAACTAATGTCAAAAGTACTAGCTGCTACCTTGCATGCATAAAGCCGGTTTTGAAAGAATCATTTGAAGCATTCTGTAAAAATGATCCGGTGATAGTATGATTGTATACAAAGGTTTTCAAGTAAAAATGCTAGAGAGTTCATAATCCAGTGCATATAACAAAATGTTATTCATATCTGATTTAAAAAAGTAAAAGATGAAGAATTGAAGTGCTTACTAAAATAAAAAAGTTAGGTGTGTTTATCATGTCCTATTTTATTTTAATGAAGCAGAGCCTAATCAATAAGACCTATAAAGCTAAGAACGGGTGAACTAAGGAAGTGAATACTTTTTAAAAATATAAAGGCTATGTATTTCTTCATCGTATACCTTATCTATACTTTAAGGTTAAGGTACAGTTTTAACAATACCAGGTAAAAGAGCATTTAATGCTAGATGGTTTTAATGCAAATAAATATATTCCATGAAACTTAATCCAAGCTATTGGAATAAACGTCATCTAGAACCTCTTAAGACCTTCTAGACCTCTTAAAATTGTTGGCCCAGTGTACATTATTTACTTCATTTGCCCAAAAGCCTTTCTATTCCTATTCTGTGTTTAGTTACCGGTACGTGCGTTGTTTTGTAATGCCTGTCTCATGTGTCAATCGTGTATAAGTAAATGTAATGAACAAGACTCAAAAAGCCCCGCCCTCCGAAAACAAAATCGACCTAAAAATTCGAAAAAAGTCGCAGTTTAACTGTTATACACCACTAAAGTAAGTTTACGACATTACTGGCAGAAAAGAAAAATAAGGAGAAAATAGGAGGAAAAGGTGTAGGAAAAGGAGAAGATTTAGGAGAAAAAAGAAATGTAGAGTTTCCTGGTTAAAATTATATATATATATATATATATATATATATATATATATATACGTTAGTTATAAAATGAATGCATAGAACATTAAACTTATCTACTCACTGGTGGGCCTGGGTATGAAGTGGTAGACGGCGCGGAAGCCTGAGTACTCTATACTGTCGTCACTGACGAAGCGGAGCCACAGGTAGCGGTCCGAGCTGGTGATCATGTCTGGGAACGCGCTACCGCAGTACGACCCTGTGACAGCAAGCGACGTGTTAGTGACAGTACGACCCTGTGACAACAGGCGAGGTGTTAGTGACAATACGACCCTGTGACAACAAGCGACGTGTTGGTGACAGCACGGCCCTGTGACAACAAGCGACGTGTTAGTGACAATACGACCCTGTGACAACAAGCGACGTGTTAGTGACAGTGCGACCCTGTGACAACAAGCGACGTGTTATTGACAGTAAGACCCTGTGACAACAAGCGACGTGTTAGTGACAGTAAGACCCTGTGACAACAAGCGACGTGTTAGTGACAGTAAGACCCTGTGACAACAAGCGACGTGTTAGTGGCAGTACGACCCTGTGACAACAGGCGACATGTTAGTGACAGTAAGACCCTGTGACAACAAGCGCCGTGTTAGTGGCAGTACGACCCTGTGACAACAGGCGACATGTTAGCGACAATACGACCCTGTGACAACAAGCGAGGTGTTAGTGACAATACGACCCTGTGACAACAAGCGACGTGTTAGTGGCAGTACGACCCTGTGACAACAGGCGACGTGTTATTGACAGTAAGACCCTGTGACAACAAGCGACGTGTTAGTGACAGTAAGACCCTGTGACAACAAGCGACGTGTTAGTGACAGTAAGACCCTGTGACAACAAGCGAGGTGTTAGTGACAGTAAGACCCTGTGACAACAAGCGAGGTGTTAGTGACAATACGACCCTGTGACAACAAGCGACGTGTTAGTGACAGTAAGACCCTGTGACAACAAGCGACGTGTTAGTGACAGTAAGACCCTGTGACAACAAGCGACGTGTTATTGACAGTAAGACCCTGTGACAACAAGCGACGTGTTAGTGACAGTAAGACCCTGTGACAACAAGCGAGGTGTTAGTGACAATACGACCCTGTGACAACAAGCGACGTGTTAGTGGCAGTACGACCCTGTGACAACAGGCGACATGTTAGTGACAATACGACCCTGTGACAACAAGCGACGTGTTAGTGACAGTACGATCCTGTGACAACAAGCGTAGTGTTAGTGACAGTACGATCCTGTAACAACAGGTGAGGTGTTAGTGTCAGTACGGCCCTTTGTCAACAAGCGACATATTAGTGGTAGTACGACCCTGTGACGACAAGAGAGATATGAAGGATTGGTAGCACGACCCTGTGACAACAAGTGAGATGTTTGTTTCAGTATTAACCTGTGACCAATGAGATATATAAGATAATAAAAGATTGTTTACATGAAGTAATTAGATAGGATGAACAATGAAAAAATAGTGTTAGAACCTTATGACTATTTACCCTCTAGAGTGATAATGTACAAAATAACAACATGTTTCTGTTGAACATTACTTTTTGTAATGAATTAATGTAGATGGATTGCAAAGTGAATCGTTCACTTATATTTAGGATTTTGAGCATTTACCTATCAGGTAGCTGTAGCCGTGCAGGCCGTCTCGGACTTCTAGAGAGTCGTACTTGCAGTCAGGGTCCGACTCCATTTGGAACTGGTCACGGAAGTCCAAACGGATAATGTGATTTTCTGGGGCTGCAAGTTAAGAGAAATATCAGAATTTTGAAAACCTTTATTCTTAGATTTGAAGTTTAGCAGTACATTAAATTTGATTTTATATCCTGATTGGGATTAGAAGGCCTACCAAAATATGTCACATAGTATTTAAACTCGAATTAAAATACTTAATAATGTTTACGGTTTGGAATTAAAACTACATTTATGAACAATTCAAGTAACGTGAGAAGCTGTAAAATGCAGTTCAATTTTTAATGGGTTATTTCTTTTGCAAAATACCAAACACAGCATTTTATTTATTAAAATAAAACCTTTTGACAATGCCGAATAGTGCCTTGTAGATATAATATATAGTGGATGTAGTGGATTTGGTATAAAAATTGAAATACTGGACGTCTAATATACATGGCCTAACAATCTAATTTTATAGTTATGGTGCTATATAAATGGAGATTATCTACACCCACCAACCAAAAAGAGTACCGAGAAACTATTGATAAACCCCAAGTGTTTTGGTGAACTTGAAGAAAATAATGTTACTGTCAATGTTATTAAGTAGAAAATGGAGTTGTTAAACAGCTGGTGCCAGTTCAGCAGTTTGATTTCCATTACTTGTATTTATTATTTTTATTATTAGTAACCGCCAATGATATTGATGCAGCTATTTTTTCAATTACCTTCAATGACCTTGAGATGGCCATTTATACTGGTAAGTATAAGTTATCATCTATGATCTTGAGGTAGCTACTTTTATCGGCTGCTGCCAATAACCACCATTGAACTTGAGGCAGTTACTTTTATCGGCAATAATCAGTCAAGTCGTCTTCAAATGACCTTGAGGCAGATACTTTATTCGGTTACCATCCGTTACTTTAAATGGCCTTGAGGTGGCCACTTTCATCGGTTATTACCAATAAAATTCAATGACCTTGAGGCAGTTACATGGATCAGATATTATCGGTTACCACCAACGACCTTGAAGTTACTCCTATCGGTTATCAGTTACCTTCAATGACCTTGAGGCAGTCGATCTTGCTGGGGTAGTTGGCGGGGTAGTTTGGAGAGTAGAACTCCTGCAGACTGGCGTATCCCACTGTAAACTTCCAGCAGGGGTCTGTGGTGTCCTCTACCTCGTCCGGCTCCCCCACCTGTCTCCTCACTACGTACGACGTCATGGCAGTGTATTTGGAGTTACCTGCAACCGCATTAAGACATAAGTCATAAGTCATTTATTTGCCAGAATAATTAACAAAAATACAATTTGCATTGTTGTCATGACATTAAATTACAACAACCTTAAACTAAAGGCCGAATAACTAAAAACACTTGTATCAGTACACAATTAAACTTAACTCTTGAGATTGCAATGTTTACATACTCTTTACTGTTATCCGTCAGCCAAAAATTCTCGGGCGCTGTAGTATGATTTCTCAATTAATTTAGATTTCAGGTTATTTCTAATTTTTTTTAGTTGGTCTCTAGTTTTAGCTGGAGGGTAAGATAGTTAAAAAGCATAATGGCATTGTACAGGAGTTGGTGCTGAAAAACAAAATGTAGAAAATGATTAGGAGTTTTACAGTTTGCAGTTGCCCGCAAAGAATAGATGTTGCAATGTGAGTTGCCCTCGAATCCACTGAAATTTTATTTCATAAAAAACAAGGTTTCTGGAACGTACAATGCAGGCAAGGTCAGTATTAAAGCCGAGCGAAAAACGTCTTTGCACGATTGAATCTTTTGGAGGGCTTTCACTGAAACTGAATCACTCGAACGGCTTTCTTCTGAAACTTAAAAATAAACTGAGTAGTTACATTTTCTGCACCCCAAATAGGTAGAGCATATGATCAAAACAGGTAAACCAATCCATAATAAGCAGAAATTAGGACTTCAGAGGAAACTGTTTTTGCAAGAGTGCGGAGAATGGAAATTCCAACACTAACTTTACGGATGACATGTTCAACGTGTAATTATTGACATTGACAACAATATCTAGGAAGTCTGTACGGTAGGTGTCATAAACCAGATGCACAATAAACAAGCCAACCAGGAAATGGTGCTTAAGAGTCTCCCAAATGACGTCAAAGCTGCATCTCATTTCTGATTGGCTGGGACATTTCAGTATTCGGTTAGCTGAAACATTGGTGACGTCATTTAGGAGACCGCCTCACCTGTACAAGATTCATTATAAGCTTGCTATTAATTACCTTGCGTGCCTTTACCTAAGTTTTAAAGGAAGTATCAAGAATTTTTAATACCAAAGCTTCATTGAGAAAAACAGTAATCGGTTAAGATAACCTTAGCTACTTATTTAGCTCAGCGGACATTAAAGCAGTTCAAACCTTACATGATAATCGTCATCGTACATAAAGTAAAATACAGCAATTTGTTCTTAAAAAAAACCTAAACTCCTTAAACTAACTGAGAAACTTACAAAGTTTAATACATAATTGATCCATTATGAAAACCGTTGATATCCTTCAGAATTAAATTTCCACGTCTGAGCTGCTTTTTCATTAAACCGTTCTCTGAAAACTATGAACGATTTTTCTCATTTGATTGCGTCACCAACAGTGAGCTTGGGGACTGCGGCCTGTTAAAAGCCCCACTTAATTAAGAATCATATTTACCTGTGCCGCACATTGATTTATACTCTCTTTAATTCATTGTAGTTAAAAGGCTACCTTCAAAAAACCCGAACCAGATTTATGATGTTTGATAAAACCAAGATTATAACTCCACTAACCTTCCTTTTAAAATTGAGTATGTAAATTTCAAGCTTTTCTTACCTCTAGGTATATACGAGTATATGAACTCATGGGTCATCTCTCAATTCAGGAATAGCTAATAAATGTCAATCCTGCAAAAACTATTTTTAGTATATCTATGTTGACTTTTATGTATGAGTCTTCTAACTAATTTCGTAACAAAACTATTTTATGCAATTAACAATATTCCTATACCTTGCTTTGCTCACTTGTAACTACGCTGAACAAATATATTATTGATATCTCTTTTTTGAAATTGTGCTTTAATAGAAGAAATTAAAAACAACACACTACTGCGTCTGGCGTTTTGTTTTTGCAGCGATAAATGAGTTTGTTTTCAATTAAATTTGAAATCGATAGCCTGTTACATTAAAAGGTAGTCGCTAAGATCGTATTAGAATAATTAAAATAGTGCTAATGATGTTAGTAGTAAAGAGAATCTACTAATTTACTAAGAAATTGTATCATTAGCAGCTATTACCATCCAATTGATTACTGTTTATTTGAATCATGTGTTTCGCTTGTCATTTGATAATTAATTGTTATATGTTTATGTTTATTTTGATATACTCAATAAAGTATAATATATTCTCCCTTTCATTGCTTTTTGTAAAGAACATACGACTGTGTACACTTTATCAACTTGGGATCAAATAATGCTGTTAGCAGGAGTAGTACTTTTATGACTAGTACTTTACCCGGTGTCAGAATTTTATTTGTACAGGGTGTTTTTTTAAAACGCAACCCATTTTTAAGATTGAATAATTCATATATAAATATGAAATAAGTATTGTTTTATGGTTCTTTGCGTTTTATATAATCTATTATTTAAGTTTGATAACATTTAGTTCACCTTATAGGCTCAAAAAATCCGCCAGAGGCATTTGTTTGAAGTTATGCTCTCTCCATCGAATTCCCGAACACGTGTTGCTAGGTACCTGTTTGAATTTCTTGCATTACATTTGTTTTGTTTGTTTTGAGGTACTGAATATGATGTGACTTTTTTAGGCCTTACTTTGTATGTATCCCCAAAGAACATAATAATATATTGGGGTCAAATCCAGGGATCTTGTGGGGAAATAATCCTTCACCGATAAAATCAAGTTTTGGGTTGCGTTTTTAATGTGTGTGTCTTTAAGCACGATAACTCGCGTAAAATGGTCCGATCTGAATGAAATTTGCCACAGACATGTAAAGAGGTAATTATTCTACGAAAACAATTCAAAAGCTATTCAGCACCTCAAAACAAACATAACAAATTTAATGCAAGAAATTTAAAGAGGCACCTTGCATGACAGCAAATTCATATTCGGGGATTTGATTGAAAGAGCATAACTTTATACAAATGCCAATGGTGGACTGTTCGAGCACATAATGTGAACTACATGTGATCAAACTTAATTAATAGGTTGTATAAAATGTAAAGATCAATAAAACAATACTCATTACGCATTCATATATGCATTATTAAATTTTAAAAATGGGTTGCGTTTTAAAAAAACACCCTGTATAATCCTAACATTCCAACTATTGATTTTGTAAAACACCCGCACGACGGACTTGGATTGAAAACCCGCATGGCTATTAAAGTAGCCACGTAGGCGTGCCCCTATTAAGGTGTTATCTTCCCTCTAAAGATATAATGCGTTTACTTGCGATAGGGTCCGGATGCATGTGCTATGGATTTGAAAGATGACCTTTTTTCTGTTTCCTTTTTTTAAGATTTTTTCGGTTATTCTACAAATTATAATCTTAAGTATTTTCGTTAGATGTTTTGAACAATATCCTCTAGTTTTCTCCTACCTGAAAACAGGTCCGTTTCTTTTATACCTTAAATTACTGACGTCATGTTTTACCACAACACGATTTACTTACGGACTTTAATTAATTTATTGAGATATTACCACACGATCCTTCGGCATAAACTATTACCAATATTATAATAATATACGGACTAACAGCCCACGTCACTCCGTGTCTTAAAAAATCGACATAATTAGGCTCAAGTTTAATGTTGATCATTCATGGGGTTTCACGGCGGAAAACGCCATCCAGTGAAGAGGTGCGTTTATTATTGTGTTTTTTTTTATTTTCCAAGTAAATTGTGTCACTGGAAAACATTTCTAGAGCCTAAACTACTCATCAGGAAATCTAGTGAATTAAATCTATTACTTTCAAGTTGAAATTTCATAATGGAGTAGAAATTCATTGAGTCTGATTTTAAAGGGTCAATATATTCGTTATACGATTTGCATCTTTAATAGTGCAGCCATTTAAATTTTTAACAATTTGTGGATTAGTTTACATAGATTTCCATTGATTAGCACTTTTTCAAACCCCTGTTTTTGAGTTATTTCATAAGTAATGAATCTTAATGCTATTTATACACAATATCGACGCGTCTATCCCTTACATTAATTTTTATCAGATCTTAAGAGAAAAAAAACAGAAAGAAGATATGCACAAACCTTTGATAAACATATAATCTAATCTCTAAAATCGCTTTGATAAAATTGTCCATTTAAAAACAAATTAATTATTTGGCACTCATAACGTCCAAGAAATTACACTTTCGAAGTAACTTGTTTTTTTTCGTATCTTAAGTACATGTTTGAATAACTAATACGAAAATATCATAGCTTTCTACGAAATACCTTCATGAAATAGGTGCTTTGTTATTGGTGCTTTTAAAAATCGAGTAAAAATAGGCAGGGTAACCGTAAAAACCTAAGGATCGTCCTAATTATAAGTACGAAATCCAGGGGTTAAATTTAAAATTATTTTTAAATCTTGAAATTTTTAAAGATAAATCCTCAACTACTTTGATATTATTAAACTCTCGATGTTTAAAATTGCACGAATAGCTTTTCAGAAAATCCTACTTCCACAGCACCTCCTGAGTGTTCCTTTTTTAAGTTTTTTTTCTTTTTCCCCTAAGAAGTACAGAAAATTTAGTTTATATCAGACTGTTGGTCTTGGTTTCATTAGGAAAGATATTATAATATCTTCCTTATGGTGAAAATAGATCACTTTCTGTTGTCTTCTCGTAAAAAAGTGTACATTGTATAAAATAAAAAAAATAATGTGGACGATTATTAACTGACTTCTGCTAGCCCTGTATTCTGTGTTGCTATGTAACTATGTAACTATTTCAAATCTTGACCACCTGTATTATTATAAAAAAAATTTCAATTGGAAAAATATCATTGGCCTTACTGCAGACAGTATTACTTTAGCTGGAATTCCAAAAGCCTCTTGTGCGAAGGCTTTTCACGGGTCATTTTCAAAATCCGCTTTCAAAATATTTTCAAATAGAGTAATAGCGATTTTATACCAAATATGTAATGAAAAATAAATATCTAGATGTTGATATGCTCTGAACAAAGTCCCAGATATTGTTTTAATAATGAATGAATGAATGAATGAATGAATGAATGGTTTATTTAGTTTTAAATGTACATAATAAGTTTACAAAATTAATAATTTAAATGATCCCCAAATGGGCGATTGCCTGTAGTTGGGGACCGAGCCCATTATCAGTAGCAGAGTTAGTCCATGCTTAGTTAAAATATAATTATATTTAGAAAAAATAAACCATGTTGATAAAAGGAAGAAATAAAAGAGAAAAAACATATATGCATATTTAGGGGGAAAATATTACAATATACGCTGTTATATAATATAGTTAACTGACATTATATAGTTAACAAGTAATATTAGATTGCCTTCTTTTACGTAGCGGCACGTTTTCTCCCACAGATTAATAACATGTTAGTTTTAATAAAAGAGCGAACTTTTTTATACCTCTGCCTAATGAATAATCAGACTTACAGATGACCTTTATTAAACTGTTTACTCCATGTAATAAGATAAGTGAGAACAGCTGATATTCAGCTGTTTATTTGGAAGACAGATTGGCGTACCGCCAGTTCTGCCAACAATGACACAATAAAGATTTGGGATCAACAGACAGCTAGACAGGCGCTCCTGGCAACGTTTACCATGGACTGGATTAATGTACATCTGTGTGATTCCAGCTTTACTAACATTAATAATGCTTTTCGATTGATTGTGGAGCAAACAATGCATTCAATGGGGAAATTATGTTTACTAAATTCCCAAATGGGTCCCCAGGAAATCTGTCTCGTGCTGGTAAAAGGAAGCATATAGCTTTTGACGATTCATTTTAAGGCTTGAGGTCCATGGAAGGTGGTAAAAAAAATCAGAAGCGTAAAAAAAATCTGTGCTCTGCCCCACTGGTCGTCAAAGACCCAGCCATTTTCTTGTGGAAGGACTGTAAGAGTATTTCTAATAGATCAAGCTGTTTTAAATATCCCAGGTGGTGTAATCATTGTGTACGTAAACAATATGTTTATGTAAAGATATTTAAAGATGTAAACTACGGATTTTACATCTCTCATATTCTTTCTGCTTGTGTATTCCCCCCTCCACTTCAAAGCCACAGTAGCGTCCTTGTTTCTAAAGCTTGTTAAACCTGTTTGTTAGTACTTAGAGAGTTGACTAATGTTGACTATATCATCAAATCAGAGTTTAAGCCGAATTAAATTAGTCGGTGCGCCGTTAATACTTTTGGTTTTACCATAGAGTTTACAAACCAGTGGCCAAGACCATGTTAATTGATTCTGCCTATAGCGTAGTTTCGTATCATCAATTCCATTCAATTAGAATGTGTCGATGAACAAATTTACCATCGGATAGGTTTGGTATAACTTGCCAAGGTATAGGTATGGTTGATATAACCAGCCATACCTGGAGTCTTTGGTTGAGTTTAATGTTGCCATTGCACAAATAGATCTGGCTGAGCAAACGATAAAACATCTAATTAAGAAGAAAGTATTTGGTTATCAGTTCCTCAAAAATTATTTTCAATTTTTACCTGCATCATTTTATATTAGTGTCCTAGAAAGTTACCTAATTTACTTAGCAGTAATAATTATAATTATTTTGAGTCAGAAACACATTATCAAAATTCCATCCGAAAAAACAATGTCTTATATATGTTCAAGAGGATTTATCATCATAATTAGTTAGGTATTTTTGTCTGCTCGTTTATTAGCTTAATTAGAAAACATCTCAAAACTCGATTCTAATAATTTTTTCACATGCAGGATATAACTAAATTCTCCATGAAAGCATAATTTATAAAAGACACTGTCAGTAAAACCAGCTGAAAATAAATTAAAAGTTGAGCAAAGAATCAGTTTAAACGCGAACATTTTTAACTTAAAACATGCAAAATTATTGTGAAAGGGCAGGTAAAACGACGTGTGTGAACGAAATGTGGGGGAAGTTATCTGGAGCCCATTTTTCACATTATGCGGCAACAATGGCAGATCATGGGCCTTAGGGGACTCCCGTGTATCCACCTCAAATATTTTACCAACACGAAAAACAACCTTGCCCTTAGGGTTATATCCAAAACTTTGTTATACGCTGTTTTGTTCCAATTGTCGCTTAAATACTTTGACATTTTTACTGAATTATATAGTTTTTTTTATTATATCGGAATAACAGTGTGTTTTTGGTTTTTACATGAAACGCTTACATGTTTAATTTGGGAATAATGTTTGGTTTTCTAGACTTGGTGTAATTTTAATGAGTATGAAAACATGATATGCATAAAAAAATACAACGACAAATTTACTCGTTATAATTTACAAAAATCTCTTTGGAGCACTTAATATTTTTATTTGTTACTGGTTAAAAGAACGGATGGGTTGAAATTCAGCAAAAAGTTTAGATTCTTAGAGTTAGCTTAATTTTAATGATTCCAAAAATATTTGACGGTTGACGAAGTTACTCATTATTGTTTTACTATATACAAGGATGGTTGGGTATGTAATCCAGGGAATGATTTGGTAAATAAAATGAGTTAAATTTAATTGACCCCAAAAGTATACTCTTATGTCAGTATTGTGATGTTCTAGTTTCTTGATTGTTGTTTATGGCTAGTTCATCGTTTAGTATTACTGTACTATGATGTAGACGCTATAAAGGTCGTAATTTACTCCCCTACTTCGCGCAATGTTTGTTCACGGGTCGTGTTTTTTTAATAAGGCACATAGAGTGATATAGCCTGTCTAATAAAAAAATTTACCTGCCTTCATTTATTCCTTTTTATTAACCACGCATACAAACATTTCAGTATTACGTTTACTACAATTCTTAGTTAGGTTTGTCCTTGATTGCATTATTATTCTGACCATTCATATTTTAGCCTATTTTGAAAAGAAAAAACTTGTATCGTTTTTATGAGAATTAAGTGAATCGAATTCAATTTAGGAAAAAGTTTCCATCGGGGAAAATCATAAAAACAATTCTGAAAACTTTCTGAAACCACAGGTGAGTGATCTGGTGTAGTAAGAAAAAAAGTAAATTGAAGATAATTAGATACAGATCAAATTAAAAGGATTTTTTAGAAAACAATTGTTTTTGTAAAAAAGTCATGTGAATTTGTAAGTTAGTATTAGGAAATCATTATGATGAACAAGTCACTTACTGTAGACAGAAAACTTGCCCTCCATCTACTTTTGAGATATAACTTAAGCTGCTTCATTTGAACTTTATATTTTCCGTTATATTGTTAAAAGAAGTTCATCGACATACATTTTTATCTTGATGATTGCGACTGTTATTTATATTTTAATAGATAACTGCCACCAGTACGTGATAAGATGGAATGTATTTAAAACAAATGATTTCATTTAATATCTGAAAAAGTTTTTTTCTCTCTTCCCTTTTTAAACGGTTTACTTTATATCTTGGGTTAAACTGTGAAGATCATAACAGAGGTCAAGTTATAATTTTTTGAACCGATGCTTCGCCAATGATTTTGATTAAGCTTTAAAGAGAGGTTCATCGTTGAAAAAATTTATAACGAAATCAACAAAATAAAATAAATAAATAAACTATTTTAAATGATTTTTGATATATTTAAATTCGAAAAATATTAATAAAATTAGAAGATTAGCAAAATCTCTAAGTCATGACACAAGTTTTGGCTCGGTGAAGCTTTGATTCTCCTATTCATATAGGATTGAATAGGATAAGAGCTTAAATAGGATTGAATAGGAGCTTTAATTCTCCTATTCACATAGGATTCAATAGGGTAGGAGCTTGAATAGGATTGAATAGGAGCTTTGATACTCCTATTCAAACATGTTTGAATAGGATATGAGCTTGAACAGGACTGAATAGGATTGAAACTTGAATAGAAGCTTTTATGTACGAAGCTAGATTGAACGTAGGATTGAATAGGCGCTTTTATTCTCCTATTCATTTAGGATTAAATAGGATAGGAGGTTTAATAGGAGCTTTGATTCTCCTACTCAAACAGGGTTGAATAGGATAGGAGGTTTAATAGGAGCTTTGATTCTCCTATTCACACAGGGTTGAATAGGATAGGAGATTGAATAGGAGCTTTGATTCTCCTATTCACACAGGGTTGAATAGGATAGGAGGTTTAATAGGAGCTTTGATTCTCCTATTCACACAGAGTTGAATAGGATAGGAGATTGAATAGGAGCTTTGATTCTTCTATTCACACAGGGTTGAATAGGATAGGAGATTGAATAGGAGCTTTGATCTCCTATTCACACAGGGTTGAATAGGATAGGAGATTGAATAGGAGCTTTGATTCTTCTATTCATACCCTCCGAAGCGTTCGTACAGCGGGAAAGGGAGAGCCGCCCGCTGCCACCGCCCATAGCGGAGGTCACGTCCGAATTAGTTCTCTCAAAATAGGCCGGAATTAATGAGACCCGCAGGTGGCGATGTCAAAACGGCAAAATTTTTACTTTTCCGGGAGCAATCGAGTGGGTCGGGGCTTTCGGCCACATGCTAACTGATACACAAGTTTTCATTTGATTCACTTTACCACCCTGGGATTAAATAAACGATGTTATAGAGAAATTGGTAAAAGACTTAGCGAGTAACGTAAAATATAAGACACAGGTTAATTGTGAAAACGTAGTCTAATTATTTGTGAGGGTAATGTAAGAGTATATTTTGGGGATTTTATAATGGATCTCATTGTTAAGATAACAACAAATTATGTTTAGTGTTGAAAGACAAGCCTCGTTATAACCTGCCTTGGGGCTGTGCTTGTCTCACAGTTTTTTTTTCATTTTTTATTTAGCGCTTATAAATCCCAAAACGTAGACTCGCGATGGTTATTAATCAAATGTTTACATCAGGTCATTGGAAAAATTATCACATAAATTATTCTCATGAGACAAATTATAACATCATGAAATCGACTATGAAATTGGACAGATTCGTTCGATAATAATTACAATTTGTGTTGTAAACTACATTTTATTCGTATTTCACAATTCTGCACTGTCATTTTATGTACAATGTCTTTGAAACCATCCTCAAGGTGTTCCTTTTTTTAATTATGAACTACATGGTTATCAGCTGATCAACACGGTTTTACCCCAGAAAAAACAGAAAAACTTCCTCGGATTTAAGGTTGCCATGACGATTACATGAACTTCCCTATACTTTAATATTGGAACTTTGATGTTTCATAGGGCATAGCCCTGAGGGAATTAAAAAAATCTGTTCTTAGAGCATGCCTATGCCCTGAGAGCAAAGTTCAAAAGGCAAAGGTTGTTCAAAGAGTTGTGCAAAGGGGGTCCAAAGTTTGTTGTTCGTGCAAAGTTTCAAGGTTCAAGGTTCGAGGTCAAGTAGTTTGGGCTGTGCGATGATAGGTGAGTGGTATTTGACAAATATATCATTAATAATTCATCAATCATTACAAGTTGAATGAAACCAAAATGAACATAAAAATTAGTAACTGGATTAAATGAAAAATATTAATAGTATAGTCGCAGCATTTTTACCACAACGTTGCCTGCACTTAAGGAGAGGCCAGCACACGGTGTGGTCAGCCCTCTAGCTGAGATATTTATCAAACATTTTCACGACATATCATAAATACAATAGTCTTACAAATTGAGCTAATTTGTTCGATAGTTCAAATCCCCTTACCGCAATTAGCACTTTAATGTAATTTTATGTACACGTTCTTCCTCAATCACAAAGGTGTTTCTCCTTAAACTTTAAATCAGAAAATTACTGTTAATTAAGAGAGTTAAAAAGTTTTCCAAATTAATGGGCAACACCCAGATTTATGAATTGTCAATAGGTCAGTCGCGGTAAGACGGTCGGAGCGGCTACGCACAAAACATGAGAAGTGCAATAAAAAAAATCCCGAAGAGGCGTAATGTTTTTTTGTTTTCGCGAAACGTTGGGACAATTCATATGAGATCCGGGTTTAGTGGTGTTTTAGGTGTAAGAAGAGTGACCGTAGGATCTGCACGTCAATTCATAAAGGTGGGTGTTGCCCAATAATTTTTGAAAAATTAATAGATATTCCCCTCCAAAGAAAGTCATGTCATTTCAATCAAGAACTACAAGTTAATACAAGAGGTTAAAATGGCTTATTCCGTCTTGTGATCGATATCACCGATGATTCAACCCACTCATAGGGTAATCACCAGACACTGAAGAAACATAAAGTCACTCCGAAGGGGTGGTCATAAAGTATAAAAACACGTAACGAGAGTCGAACACTTTAACATTTAAAAATATATTTACAACCACGAAACGTGTGGCCTCATATCTGGACTCATGAATCAAGGATCGCGTACCTGCCCGCCGCGCCGTGTATCGTTTTTGTTTGTGGCCTCACGTTTCGTGTTTGTAAATATGTTTTTTTATGCTAACGTGCTCAACTCCCGTTACGTGTTTTTAGACTTTTGACGACCCCTTCAGAGTGTTTTAATTAATTTGAATTGTGATCAGGAGGCAAAAACAACAAAATGAAACAACAAGTTAGTTACAATGTTACAATATTTACAATATGGTGGCAGGATTTGAACCACAACTTTATGAGCAGTATGAGACGAGCGCCGCGTGTGGGTTGGTGCCCTCCACTCGCCGACCCACCATCCTTTAACAAGATTAAGGCGAGATCGCCCGTCCGTGACACGGGTTATTAATTTTACTAGTTTACCCCTTGTAATTTGACTTTTCATTTTATGTGTTGCCTAATTGAGTTTTATACTCCCGAAGTAAGTTTTACGGACTTGATTTTAACGAAGAAAATGTTGAATTTTCTTTCATTATTTTATTGAAATTTTTTGTGTGAATGGGTAGGGTTGATTGTACAATTTCAGGTTTTTACACCTAATGCATAGTGATAAATCAAACGAATGAAAAATCGTTAATGTCATGTTTATGCAAATTTTTAGCACAATTTCGATATTATCAAATAGTAGTTGATAATCCTGGATTTGGCCGGGAAGCTAATTTTCTAGTGCATATTCTTGAAGTTTCGTAGTACTGCATTCTGATAGCAACCATAGTAACTATTTCAAATGGTAACCATAGCAACTATTCAAAGATCTTCCAAAATCCTTGACATCCGTCTCTTTAGGACGATCCTGTGCCTAATTCCTTGAAGATATCGAAACAAAACCACCATAAATTGATTTTTAATTTCGATATCAGCAAAATTCTATATTTTCCTTGTTACTATAAATTCAACTAATAGCTAATTGATATTACCAGCGGTAATTCCTTACTGGGGAAATTTCAAGCGAAATAATTATAATGAACAAGTCGCTTACTGTAGACAGAAAACTTGCTCTCCATCTTCTTTTGAGAATCTCAAACTTATAACTTACGCTCAAGATATAACTTATGCTGCTTGATTCAGATCTAAACGCAGTTTTCAATGAGTTTAAATGGCTTTGCAAATTAACGGCATAACATATTTAATTATTTATTATAAATAATCAAGCAATTGTGTTTTGTTATATTGCATTAACTGCCCTTTACAGTTACTGTATAATGTGACGTTTCATAAAACCGATAATATATAAGGCCAAAGGACTTAAAAAACCCAAAGAGGGAGATAAGCTCATAATGGACCAAATAACTGGAGCTAGAGAGGGATTGTAGCGTTTGTTTCGAAACCGTAAAGAGCGGATGGTTTCCTAGTACCATTACAGTTTGACGTAATTCAATATACATGTTATAATTATTCAAAATGTATTAATATCGTATACATCATGTATACATATTGCACCTATAGAGGGTTAGGCAAAAGCCAAAAAAGACAATTCATTCGCAGTTTGAAATTGTGTATTTGACTCAATAAAAACAGTTTGAACATGAATCACCCGAATACACATGCAAAAATATTTTTAAAAGCAAAAAGGTGAAAAGGTAAAAACGTATTAAGATATGCCTCGTTCTTTAAGATTGTTTCTCAACCTTGCCAACCCAGTCCTAAAAAAAGAATCCAAATGGAATTTATGGCTTCTCAAATATTTTAAAATTTTACTAATAAACTGCGGATTAAAGTCTGGAATATTGTAGATAACACCGAAAGGATCACGTAGAATTTAGTGGAACTTCGAATATCCTTATTTTAAAATCTACTCAGTAATTTTACGTTATTCATAATATTCTTCTATTCCAAGGGAATGGCACCCAATAGAATTCTCAAACATCAATGATAAGCATACCTTGAGTTATTACTCATTTTAAAGGTCTTTGAAAGTAGAACACAGCTTGTAAGCCCGCTCGCAAAAGGTGGAAGCAATCCAAAGTTACGGCTAGCCAAAGAATTTATCTTGGTGATTAATTCACTATTTCAATCTTAACGAGCTCTAACGTTTGATCGGTTTTACCATTGGCGACCAGCACTGCACTTCTGGGTTCTACTTTCAAATGCCTTGAAAATTATGTATAAATTAATATATTAATAACTGAAAGATTTTCATTCAACTTTCACCAAGGGCCAAGAAGCGTAAAAATATGAATAAGAGCAATTTGCTGATTTCTGAAAAAAAAAACGTAAATGCAAACTTTTATTACAGTCTGCATGTGAAACTTTCAGAGCTATTCACAATATTTTTTGCTTTTGCTTGCAGAGTAATGGTGAAATATGAAATATTTTTTAGATCTTCCTTTTTGTTACAGGAGTTGCGGTGTTAAAGTTTCAATAATCTTTGAAATAAGTACGTTTCTAAGTATTATTTCATTTAAGGAATTCAAGACTTCTATGGTTCAGATCTTAAGCGATATCGGAAATTCATGTCTAATTGTTTATTGTTATGTAGATTATACGATTTAAAATTTTCATTACCTTTTGTTTAATATTTCGTGAGATATTTATTCCAGAATTTTCCCAGCATGTATATGTCTTTAACCTTAATTTTTTTGGAAGAAAATATGGATTAATACAAATAGCACTGAGCAGTTTTACAAATCATAATTTTTATATTACGTTAATAGCTTTTGATTACGGTATCAGCCATGCAAATATTTCTCTTAAATTTAATTACAGAAATATGATTTTTTATTTTTCAATGTTGTCTTGTTAATGTCACCATGGATACTTTTTAAAGTTTATTAAATTTCCTATTGTTAACATTGAAAATTTAGAGTAATCTCCAAGTTTAAACCTTTAGAGGTACTTCAAAAATAAATTTTAGTGAGCATCGTAAGCATCTACAACCTAAAGAAAGAAATACATACATGACGGGTTACAGGTATGTATGTTTATAGTTTAATAAATTTGAATTGTGTAGGTGGTATTATGATTTTATGTGGTATGATTATTTATGCCAAAGTAGTTTTCAAGGCTTTTGTAACTAAAGGTGCCGAATATATATTTAAAAATAAACTATTACAATCCAACATAATCTCCCGTGGCTTTTAAATAAACATTAGGCAAAGCTGGACGATACATAGGAAATGAAGCAAAGTAACGTGAGCGAATTTTTCAGTATTCTTGAGGTAAGTTTTTATTTTCGGAGGCTGGCAGCCCGGAATGACCAATTGCCAGATGACAGTTGATCAGCCACTCTGGCGCTGCTCCAGTTTTACTTGTCAGTCGACTTGTCTTTCCCTCCAAAATAGATTAGTTTTAACAAAAAACATTGTGTTCTTTTTTCTTTTAGTGGAACCAGATTACTCAGTTGCAGCTCCAATTGCAAACACTGCAATCTGTGGTTTACCTGTAGGACTATTTTAAAGCATGACCTTATGTTCAGTTGTAAACAAATGAACTGAGCTTTACTCAATTCCACATTCACATTTTAGTACAGGCCATATGGGACATAACTATTATATTACCTTTGCTGGGTTTATTTGTTCACAAATATCAATATCAACATGTTATAAAATCATCAGCTGATTATGACATAATTTGGCTAATACAACTTGAAATGCCACATGAAATACACCATGTTGTAAGGATAGTAGAAATGTAATGAATCTGGCACAGTCAGCTGGTGTGACGTAGTTGGGCTCTGCAACTAGCGCTTACGACGACTACAATGCAAACCAGTTCATACAACTCAATAAAAATATTTATATGTACGTTCTTAGTTCAGTTTTCATACCGTCAGGTCCCCTAGTTGAGTGAGCCCAACTACGTCATACCAGCTGACTGTACACACACCTTTTTTTCTTCACACCATGGAAATACACAGATTATGGAAATTGCATACTGAAAGGTACACGTGGAACCAGTATAGGTAAAATGTTGATAGATAGCGCTATAGTTCGGAAATTTCATCCACCATATTTTAGTGACGCCCTTTTTTATATTGACAAATCTACATAGATTTATGTCTAATTTGACACCTCAAACGATAAAATCCGTCCAGCCGTTGCTGAGATTTGACTGTGAAAAAATCTCCGCTTGCTTATTAATGCACTGTATAGAAGATGATTACACTTTATTCAGTGCGTGTGTAAAGTGAAGCCCCTCCCCTCTAATAACATTTGTATAAGAAAGAACCAATCAGGGATGAGGCAGTCCATATGTTCCCAGGGATGGTTCACAGCTATTCCACTTCCACATGGTCATTTGAAATGAATAAATAAAATTCATAAGATATGATCAATAAAAAAAGTATGGGTCTCAATGCATTTGTTTGTCCTATGAACTATTTATTTACTTTTTGTAAAGCTCACTTGCATTGTATGTTCACTGCAAACAAACATAACCATAATTGGCTTTGTCAAGAGACATCCAGTTCCAGCTCAAGTTTATACTAAGCTTTTTGGAGTTCTGTAGTAGTAACATCAGGTACTCATGTGACGCAGCCTGCCTACATTCAGCTGATGCTGGAGGTGGGGCTTCACTTTGCAGTCTCACTGAAAGTACAGTATATGTCATTGTTTTCTGGCTTGAAAATGCATTACAGTTGGCGCACGGTCTTCCCGACCATTTTAAAGAACGTGTGCAAGAGAGATGGACAATGAATGTTTAGAGAGAGATAGACGATTCCTAAATAAGCGTATGTCGTTGGCTGCAGCACATTTTTTTTGTACCCATTTGGTTTCCTATTGGGCGATCATTTTGTTTTTTTCTTGTTCTTGGAGTGATTTTATTATCCGTTAGATAGCGACTCTTAAACCTCGACCGAGTTGACAGCTGTCATGGGTAGGTCACCATTTCAATTAATGTATCTAATCAAAGAAAATAAACAATACTTGTTTACTTTTAAGAAAATTATTTTTTAATTAAAACTTATGGAAATAGAAATATTTCAAGTTTAAACTCTTATTTAATAACAAGTACATACTAATTCGGAGAGTGCAATGCATATTTCCAATTTTACAGGTGAGACAAAGATAAAACTTACGTAAACAAAACCTCAAACCATAACCTTAAATTTATTTTGACAACCAAGGATTTTACTTTTGTTTTGAATATTAGTTCACTTGTTTACAGCTCGTAGCAATAGTAAAGGGGCGGGGCTTGAGTAGGGGAGTGACTTCCCCTCCTCCCCCCAACCCCGATGCCTCAAAATTCTCGCGTTGGTCGGGATGACCATGCGCCAATTGTAGTAGGATAAATGTTTTTGTTGTACAATTACATTTTTTCGAAAGACGATTGGAATTTCGCTATAAAAGACTAACATTATAGTAGATTTCTTTTACCCCCGTCTTAAAGGGTACTTTAGCATTAAACATTTTTAAGTTGGGGGTTGGGGTTGGGGTGTAAATGAGGTTGTAAAGGGTGTAGAGGTACTTTCTTAATTTTTGCATTTAAACCTCACGCTAAATATTGTTTTTAACAAAGTGGACATGGATATGTAGGTTTATTACTAATTAGTTGATTTTATCTGTCCGTGTTAAGAAACAATCCCAATAAACTAAATTAGCCAAACTAACTATGGCCTTATTGGGTGAAGTGCATTTCACTCTAAATGCTTGGATATTTTTTCTTCTAGTTGTTTCATGTGCTGAATTCTGTTAGTAACCATATTAGCTATTTCAAATGGTAGCCACAGTAACTATTCAAAGCACATCCAAAATCCTAGACATAGGTCCAATTCAGACGATCCTGCGGCTAGGCTCTGAATGATATCAAAACCAAATAACCATAGTGGATATCATGAAATTTCAAGCTTTAATTTGACACTGAGATCAAGTCTACAACATGTAATTTTTGCTGTAGCACGAAGTTAAACAAGACACAACAATATATATATATTGTAACTACGTGACGAAAACTTAATAATTTTCCAAACTCAAAACTTAATAAATCATAGACTCGATAGTTCGCCTCATGAAACTATAACTTGTCCGTCTGTCCGTCTGACCGATCGTCTTTCATTCGTCCTTTCCCAGCTGACGCGAGCAAGATGTGCCCGGTAGGGAGTTCTTCTAAGAACTGTATCAACAACCTTTAAGACACTCCCTATCGGGGATGACAACCAATGAGGAGGCAATTATCTGCTCGGCGGGAGGAAGAGAGAAGAGGAGTGGGAGAAGGAGACCTCTGGACGAGAGGAAAGACGCGGGTGTGTGATGGGAGTGAGCTAGGTGTGCTGTGGGTGATTTGGATTTCTTTGTTATTCTATAAGAAGGTAGTGTAAATATTTCAATATCATGTAAACATATTTTATAAAAAGGTATTATCTAATTTTTTTCCAATTTGAAGTTATCAAGTCATTAATTTATTATGTAATCAATGTATTAATAACTTACAAGTTAATTATTAATGTAAATTTTAACCATTGTTATTTTAAAACCAAGTTTGTCAGGGCAAACACTGTAAATTCAATTTTATTTTAATTTTGTTCCATTTAAATTTTCCTGTTTCTTTTGAATTTTGGTTACCTTGATATTTTTTACTTTGTTTATTAAACCCTTTAATTTGAGCAGTCTTGTGACCTACTCTTTTCAGTTACCTCTCGCCAATGCTTAATTCATTATTTAGCTTATGTAGGCCCAGGACTGGCATGGTGGAGGCGTAATTTAGTTTGCCCTGTAATTTCGATCCCTGATTAATTTGACAAATTACTTCTGACTTGATAATTTAATATAAGTTTTGTAGTATGTGCTAAGATGTATTTTTAGGCGAATCAGGCCAATTATTCGTAATGTAGGACCATTTAAAAATACTTTAAAGTAAACTCAACATCTAACAGTTTTAAGAGTTTATATAATCTGAAATAAAACAACTGCAACACTTCAAAATAGGGCCTAACCTTAAAGTAATGTTTTGTTATCATTGAATTGTGATACTTAAATGTAATAAAAATATCTCTAGACAAACCAGAGTGAAGTCAATAGCTAAAATATGTCAGGTTAGAGTAAAGTAAGCTATTTATTCCATCCATAAAAAATTACAATTATAAACAAAGCACAAGCATTACAGTTAGCTAACAGATATAAAATCAAACTCCCACCCATCCCTGAACACGAAACCCTAGCCAACTTAAGAACAAAACTAGCCCTCACCAAAGATGTATTTAAAACGGCACAAAGACACCCAGGATTTGCTACAGCTTTAGCAACACTCTTTTTCAACGGTATCTTAGAAGATAAAGACAAGGAAAATTTCAGGGACCTGTTGAATTTGTCAAAAATCTTAGAACCAATTTATGAAAGCCCGTCAAACAATAAAAATGAAACCCACCCTCAAAGTGAATATTTAACACCTTGGCATATGCAATCTAATGAACCATTCGGTCTTGGTTTGCCTACTTCATCCTCCCAAAATAATAATCCTTCTAATGAAAATATTTATGGCAATGAAATAATTAGTCAGCACGAAGCCCTTCTTAGATCACAAAGTAACGCAACTTTAAACCAAGAGAGCACTCCAAATCAAACTAAATCAGTAACTCAAGATTCTTTAAACAAAACCCCAACCATTAATTTACAAAATCAAAGCCCTGCTGTACTAACACCCGAAACTAAAATGGATAATAACGAACCAAAAGAAAAACTACCCCTAATAAAAGCTGGAACATTCTCGGGCCTACCATCAGAAGACGTCCATGAGTTCATAAATAAATTTAAAACAGCTAGTTTATGTAACCATTGGTCAAACAAAACTAAAATTGAGCTTTTTCCGACCCATCTAACAAGCACACCCTACAAATGGTTCAATCTTTACAAACAAGAGCATGCAACAATTGATTGGGATGATTTAGAAAAAGAATTCATTAAAGCCTTTAGTCCCGTAGCTTTGATTGCAGACCTGCAAACTGTACTTGAAAACAGGGTTCAAGGAGAAAACGAATCTCCGTCCCACTTCCTTTTCGAGATTATCCACCTATGCAAACGAATTGATCCCGACATGACTGACAAAAAAGTAATTGAATATGTAATTCAGGGTATTAAACCAAATATTTGTGATGAGCTAATTAAACTGGAAAATAGATCCTTACAAGAATTGAAAGAAAATCTGTTCAAAATTGAATCACGGTCGATTTTAAAGTCAAAAAATACACGATTATATCAGAGGCATAAATCTCCCAAAACAAACCCAAAAACAGTAGCATTTGATGACGCTAACTTAGCTGTCCTACAGTCAGACATCAGAAACCTAACAGAAACCGTAAACAGTCTAAAACTTGCAACAAATGAAACCCGTAAAAGTAGAGACAGGTGTAGGAGCCCAAATAATGAAACCTCATATAGGTCACGTTCCCCATACAAAAGAGATGAATCTCCATACTATAGGCAAGATAGGTCAAGAGACAGGTCAAGTGATAGATTTATGCGTAGAAGTTCTTCCCGTGAATCTAGTTACAACTCACGAAACTCCTCTCCCAAAAACAGAGCTAGTTTCCTCAACTCTAATTACAACTCAAATCATAAATCACCTTCCAAATCCCCATCCAGAACACAATATCCTCAATACGCAAGGTATTGCCACATATGTAAAGTAAATAACCACACCACCGAAGTATGTTGGTTCAATTCAAGAAACAATCGTGCCAGCAGGAACAACAAAAATCACAGTCAAAGGTCCTCTAAACATTGCTCTTATTGCAAAAGAACCAATCACACCATAGATCAATGTTTCAGGCGCCCTGGTCAACGATCACGTAATCAAAAAAACGTGTAAACCAGGGAAGTCATTTGACTGGTAAACACAATCATATGGCTTCCCATGAAAACAAACCATTTCACACTAGATATTTTTGGAATAAAACAAGCCATTTCCCTGAACTTTTGTCAGGCAGACCTAAAAGTATGAACAACTTAACAAATAACAATAAACATTCACTTCTACAATCACAATACGAAATTGATTTCCCAACAATACAAGAGTCCCTTAAACGCAAGAATTACAGAAATAGACGAGAATTAAATCCTAATAGTAACGGAAAAACTAAGCATAAAAAGGCAAGTACCAATAGCACCAGTAAACACCCTACCCATGAACCGACCGCGGTGACGACACCATCAGCTGATCGCAAGGTCACTGCAACGAGCACGGGAGCATCAGCGTCTACGTCATCCTACGTGACGTGCGAACCAGCATCAACATATCAGCAACTGCCTGCGTCACGAACAGCTGATACGGGCACCAACACTGCTGCAGCCTCTGACATCATCGCTGCCGTGACCGAACCTCCTCCGCCGTTACCTAAAGCTACCTTCAACCAATCAATGATTAAGTCATCACTTCCCAATGAACTAGTTAATGCCCAAAACCAAACCTTCCAAATTCATGACATTTGTTTATCCAATAGTGATGCACTATCTCTCCAAAGTATAATTCAAAATGAAGCATCGGAACAAAGCATTAAACACTTAAATCTAAGGAATCTAATCAAATGTGAAAGAAGGCAAACTAAGTGTACTTTATCTGATATTTATGACCTAATTTTTAACGTAAAAGAAACCAAGAAATTTCCCACCTTAACTATGAATATTCAAGTAAAAGAAACAGACAGGGTATACGCAGCAACACTTGACACCGGTTGTAATTATTGCCTAATTAAATCAACAATTGTAGATAACCTTCCCCTTCAAACGGACAACCTACCAGTAATAGTAGCAGCCAATGACCAACCAGTTAAAGTAATAGGAAAACTATCGTTACCCATAATTATAAATTCACAAGAGTATCCAACAGAGTTTTATGTAATAAAAGACCTAGCTATTGACATAATTTTGGGAAATTGGTTTTTATTCCAAAATTGCATGGAACTTGATTTCAAGAAACAGCAAATTAGAATAACAAACAAAAATCAAACTCACACTATTCCTATGAACAAATCGTGGTTATTGAATTTGAAACCAGTTATACTCAACACAAACACTATCACCAAACCAGAAAATTTAGTTGAAATTAAAGTGAACGAGGATATTGTTGTAGCTCCACATCAACATTACAAATTAATGCAGTTACCACCTGAACACTCAACATACGAGTTAGATATTGACCTCAACATCAGAGAAAAGAAAAAACTCCATGTATATATATCTACAGACGCCATAGGGAACGATAAATTCATTCAAATATATAATGCCAGTAAATTTCCAAAGTGGCTAAAGCAAAATTCCGTGTTAGGATATTTGAGACCTAATATGGAAATTCCAATATACAAAAGTAAAACACCACCCCAAGCACCTAAACTGGACCCCAGTAAAATAATTCCTGTAGACAGAAATGGCATTCCCCTTGATATTAATCCGAAACTTACAGTTGACCAACATAATAAGCTAGCGAAAACCCTGAATAAATTTAGTCACATGTTCACCAACAGAACCGAAGATTTAGATCCAGCTAAACTACCACCAGTAAAATTAAAAATAAAACCAAATGCTAAACCAGTTTATCACCCTCCATATAGGCAAAGCTTAAAAGAACGGAAAATACTTCAAGATGAAGTACAAAAGCTAATAAAAGCAGGCATACTCGAAGAGGCCCCTGACTATACCGAGTGTGCAAGTCCCATGTTTGTCATAACAAATTCAGATTCTTCTACACGAGTTATATCTGACTTAAGATCTGTTAATAAATGCTTGGAACAACAAAATTTTCCAATAGTTTCAGTTGACTTAGTCTTATCATGCTTATCAGAAATGGAATATTTCACTCATTTGGATCTAAAGAATGCATTTTTCCAATTGGAAATCGCTCCAGAAGATAGGAAATATTTAACAGTAATAACTCAAACTGGAAAGTACCAATTTAGGCGTATGCCTCAAGGTCTCTCAATTGCTACCGTAGCATTTCAAAGAGCAATAACAAAAATACTCTCCAAACATTTATACAGTAAATGTATACCATTTATTGATGACATAACAGTTTTAGGGAAAACATTTGATGATCAGCTTGAAAATATAGAAATCATATTACAAGAGCTAAATAGAGTGAACCTAAAGTTAAATTCCAAAAAATGTCAGTTTATGTACAGTAAAATAAACATTCTTGGTCATGAAGTTAGCGCTAAAGGCTGCTTACCCTTAAAGTCTAACACAGAATCAATCACTAAATTTAAAACACCAACCACAATTAAACAAGTTAGATCATTTCTAGGAGCTGCAAATTATTTCCGCCGATTTGTAAAGAACTTTGCCAAAATAGCCATGCCTCTAACAAACCTTATAAAAGAATACAATTCTACAAAGAAGTTTCAGTGGACAAGCGACTGCGAGAAATCATTCCAGGAACTGAAGACCATTCTCACCTCACCACCACTTCTGAGTCACTTCAATGAAAACAGAGAAACCAGAGTTTATACAGACGCATCTAATTTTGCAATCGGAGCTGTTATGACACAGTACGATTCTGAAACACGCACGGAACACCCAATTCAATATTTAAGCAGAAAATTAAAACCTAATGAAGTTAATTATAGCGTATCAGAAAAGGAGTTTCTCGCTCTTGTATATGCCCTAGTAAAATGGCGTGAATTTCTTTATGGGAGAAAAGTAAAAGTTTTCACAGACCACGCAGCTCTCCAATATTACAAATCATTTAAAGGAGCTTCCTCTAGACTCACCAGATTATCTAATCTTATATGCGACTATGACCTGGAAATAACGCACAAGGCAGGTCGATCCTTGGTCTTTCCCGACTTTCTTTCCAGAAATCCGGTTGATAAGACAATAGAAGAGGATTTCACTTTCAACCTTTCTTCAGTAAGCGCCCTTCATCAAGTGGACTTGAAGATCTTGCAAGCCCAGGATGATGACCTGAAACGCGTCTTACTTGCTCTCGAAGACCCTGATCTTGTGGAAGAAAAGTACAGGAAATTAGCCGCAAATTACAAAACAGAAAATGGAATTCTTTACAGAAGCTATAAAGATGGTGAGAAACACAGATATGTATTGGCTATTCCCCAAACATTAGTTAAAGACATACTAGAAGAATACCACAATTCGCCTTTATCTGGAGGACATCTCAACACATTCAAAACATTAGGAAAAATCAAGGAAAGATATCATTGGATAGGTATGTCCACGGATGTCGAAAACTATGTAAAAACCTGCGAAACGTGCCAGAAGAGAAAGAATACCCCAAAGAAAAAGTTTGGCTTCCTTAATCCTATCCCTCCCACAAACAAAATCTTTGAACGTATTCAGCTTGATATTATTGGCCCATTAACTCCCAGTAATAAATTTAAATACATTTTATCAGTTACGGAATCTTGTAGTAGATTTGCGTTTGCATTCCCGCTCGTAACTGCTGATGGAAAATCAATTGTTAAATGTCTATTAAAATTAATCTGTACTTATGGTGTGCCAACCATTATTCAAACAGACAGGGGTACTGAGTTCAATAATAATATGATTCATGATTTAACCACAGCAATAGGAACATGTCATATTTTAAGCAGTGCCTTTACACCTCAAATAAATGGTCAAGTAGAAAACTTTAACAACACCTTGATAAACATGCTATCTCACTATGTTGCTGAAAAACCAAACACTTGGTCACAGTATATTGATTATGTACTATTTGCTTATAATAATAGTATACACCATACCACAAAATATAAACCAGCTTACCTGTTCTTAGGATTTGAACCTCAGTTTCCAAGTGATACATTGTTTGTTAACCATAATGTTGAAAAAGACTTACTAGAGAAATTAAAAATTATAAATGAGATTAGGAATACCATTCCAGATGTAATAGCTATGGAACAAAAGAAACAAAAAATGTATTTTGACAGGAATAGGAGAGATTTGACTTTAAACCCTGGCGATCAGGTACTAATCTGGTACCCAAAAAATCTCAGAGATAACCAATCAAAATTTTCATTCAGATACAAGGGCCCATACACTGTACTAAAGAAAGTTACGCCAGTATCATATTTAGTTGAAATCTTAAAAAATGGTAGATTAGTAAAAGAGGTAATTCATGTATCCAGAATGAAACTATTTCAAAGCAGAATTGTATAATATAATATAGATAGAAACATGCGATATTTAAAACAATCTTTGCATCAATAATGGTTAAAATAAATAAATACTTATTGCTTATATTCGTTTTACAGCTCTACTTTTTTATAAACAGATAACTTCAATAATAACTTATAACAACATTTGATTCATATGCTTATAATTATTTTAAATATAAATGACAGGTTAATATGTTCAATTACGTAAGACTTCCTCTTTTGTTCTTATAAAATACAAAGGAGTTACCAACTCACCCACACACACACCCATATGTAAATAATGTATATAGTTGTGTAGCTACACACATTATTAATAAGTTTTATTCTTTATTCAACACATTTATGTCTCACAAATTGTGCAAAGACAATATGCGTGGCCACGCTCTAACAAAACTTAGACTGTAACTTGTGAAAGCATTGAACTAGGTAGGAAAGTGTTATGCAAGTGACTTACAACAATTGTCTTCTTAAGACAGTTCATAGACGCTCATAGTTTAGGAGGAGTGCATAACTGTTACTAGATACGATGATACATTTAACGAGAGAAATTACTCTTTAGTTCGTGAACCGGCCGGCATGTAACTGGGAGTATTTCATTGTACTCATCCTATCGAACATTAAATTTATTTGAATAGTTGTTTAGCACATTTGCCTTTGAACAATAGTGACGGACTGATCAACCTCATTGTTGTTTCAAATGCATATGAAGTTCCCATTATGTGATTTTTTTCATGATTTCAGCCTAACTAACGCAATAAAAACAACCCATGACAAGTCATGACTAGATGAGTTTTTGTTCTCTTTAAATAAATGGACTCTCATATCTAAGAGACATGATATCTTCAATATGAACTTTGTGACAACAATGTAGATCCAGTAGGTTCTACAGGACTTTATTTGTCATATTGTGTAATATATTACAATGATAGCTTTTGCTTCAACAGGTACTTATGAACTATTAATTAATAACTAGTTTTTATATACATATTGAAAAATATTATATGTAATTGAAACAAAAAAAATAGTTGATAAATAAGCATATGAATCGCCATTTAAATATCGCATGTTACAAAATACAACAGGAAGCAGAGGAACAAAATTAAATATTAGATAATTTATAATAATAATTCCAGCACACTCTACAACCGCGGACTCATCGCAAAGCTCATCCACGCATCAGCGCCATGATGTCATCATCGCACCGGCCGCTGCTGCCTCGCCGCCGTTCCAACAACTCAGCGGTGTCACCATCGTGTCTACTCGCCGCCCTCCTCATATGGCAATCTACTCCGTTAGTTGGGACGCAAATACCCTTTCATATTATATCGGGCGTAACCTTCAATGACGTATCTTCAATTTTAATTCCTTATCATTCTGTCGCGCCTTTGTTTTACAAGATCAATTATCGCACCAAAATCACTCAGTCTATTCCAAAATCACAACTGTCCCCACGTCCACAGGATTGCAATAGCCTAATCCAAGTAGAATCTCAAAATTGCAAGCAAAAGATCATTCTATCGGAAATTCAAAACTACATCCACGAAATGCTGCTGGTAGAAAAAGTTAACTTTGACCCTTACACAAAAATTAATCATAACACCTCCAATTATAGAACTAAAAGATCTATTGAATTTATTGGTAGAGGACTAGAATGGTGTTGCAATGTAGCCACAATGACTAATCTACATGATCTAGCCGAAAATGAAGAACAAGTTGATGATAAATTAAATTCCTTACTAGATTTTGTCAAAAATGAACACACAGAATTTACCGTAGCAGAAACTAAACTGAACAATTTCTCAGCAAATATAAACAGTGTTCTTCAAAAACTTCATGACACGCTTCAAAATTACGATTCCAACTTAAAACACGACATAAATGAGACCTCAACACACTTTGAATTAAAGCTGGCCAAATACACTCAGGAAACGTGGCTATATATTTATCTAATTTTATACTACAACCAATTATACAAAATTGAACAGTATTGTGAAAAAATAAAATTCCAGAATCTATCTTGTCCTCTGCAGCACTAAAACAAGACCTAACACGGCTTCAAATTAAAATACAAGATCAAAACTTGTCTTTAGCAATTCCTTTAGCCAAAATTTAGCCAAAATTTCAACTAAATTTACTTAAGGAGACCGAAAGGGGCGAAAGAAGACGTGACCGCTCAATCAACCGTTGATCTATTCTACCGCGTTCCGCTGGAAGGGTCGTGAGTAGGTAGGATGCGCCGGTTCAAGACCGCGGCGCGGCGCTGGAAGGGGGGATGAAGAGTCGGGGCGAACATCAAGATTTCCGCTCGCTAAAGAAGATGTCCGTGTCATCCTGAGGACCGCGAAAGCTCCTTAAGTAACATTTTCGATTTGGTCAACCGGTGGTAGGTTGACGTTTAAGCCAAGGGGGTGTAACTACGTGACGAAAACTTAATAATTTTCCAAACTCAAAACTTAATAAATCATAGACTCGATAGTTCGCCTCATGAAACTATAACTTGTCCGTCTGTCCGTCTGACCGATCGTCTTTCATTCGTCCTTTCCCAGCTGACGCGAGCAAGATGTGCCCGGTAGGGAGTTCTTCTAAGAACTGTATCAACAACCTTTAAGACACTCCCTATCGGGGATGACAACCAATGAGGAGGCAATTATCTGCTCGGCGGGAGGAAGAGAGAAGAGGAGTGGGAGAAGGAGACCTCTGGACGAGAGGAAAGACGCGGGTGTGTGATGGGAGTGAGCTAGGTGTGCTGTGGGTGATTTGGATTTCTTTGTTATTCTATAAGAAGGTAGTGTAAATATTTCAATATCATGTAAACATATTTTATAAAAAGGTATTATCTAATTTTTTTCCAATTTGAAGTTATCAAGTCATTAATTTATTATGTAATCAATGTATTAATAACTTACAAGTTAATTATTAATGTAAATTTTAACCATTGTTATTTTAAAACCAAGTTTGTCAGGGCAAACACTGTAAATTCAATTTTATTTTAATTTTGTTCCATTTAAATTTTCCTGTTTCTTTTGAATTTTGGTTACCTTGATATTTTTTACTTTGTTTATTAAACCCTTTAATTTGAGCAGTCTTGTGACCTACTCTTTTCAGTTACCTCTCGCCAATGCTTAATTCATTATTTAGCTTATGTAGGCCCAGGACTGGCAATATATATATATATATATATATATATATATATATATATTTATTTATATTTATAGAAGTCTTTGGCGTTTAGGTTATCAAAATCATATATTGCCTGAATTTAAGTGTCGTTAGCAAGATACATTTCAGGAACCAATATAATATCATCTGTCAGAAGATAGTTGATAGGATTCCTTACATCGAAATCTTGAAGGCGTGGTTACAGATAGAATGATATATAACAATCACATAATGTAATTTTATAGTATGCTGTAATAAGTATCTTCTTTATCCTATTAATAAATGGTAATATAATGTGAACATCGATATTACATTGCATACAATTATATATGTATGTGAGGTTTCTATAATCATATATTGATGATGTAAGTACGATATTAATGTAATAAACATTTGTGTAATGGATTATAATGTAATTTAAATGAAACATTGGTCTTTCTGTTATTCATTATAATCTCTGGGTGCTTCATACCTTCTGAAGTATAGTTTATTAATAAACATATGATTGAATTTACATATGTTTATATTCTTGTTTTAGGTTAGAATATTATTATTGTTTACACTTTCTAAAATAAATGTATGTGTGATTATTTTGTAGTTCAATGTCTAATATACTTCACCTTCGCAATAGATTTTTTTATAGTTATTCATTCAACAGGTGGTTGATTTTAAGGTCAAGATCCAATCACCGGTCTCAGCTATAAAATGATGTCCAGCCAGACATTTAAATAATACTGCTTATATCCATTCAAAACAAAGTAGTTTGGAAACATTTTTGGGCAAGAATTAATATTATTTGAATCTCTATCGTTTTCTAGTCATACAAACTAGCGTGCAAATGTTCATACTATTTTACTCTCTAATGATTGACCACGCACTTACATCTCAATAACCTACTTGTTCGCTACCCACCTTGTTTAAACTGCATAAAAAAATCACTCCAGGCTTACTCACCTAAATTAGGAATGCAGAGCAGAAAAAAGAAGGCGAAATAGAGAAGTCTTGTACACGTCATACCTAACCTACGTCACTCGCACATTCTGGCACTACGGCACTCGGCACTATCACTGGCACGGTGGCACCCGGCACACCCACACTGGCACTCACACTGGATATTTTAACACTTTCATTCTCGTCAGGATACACGCTAGTGTCATGTTAGTCGCTGGAGCCGCGGGCGTGGGTGAGGGCTGTCGGCGTTCTCCTCCGCTGCATCTGCAACAGGGAAACTGAGTTAATAAGCTGAACAATGTTTTACATGCAGTACAGGTGGACCGAGCCTTGCTCGGTAGTATTTAATTTTTACCAGTTCATCACATTATTATATAAAAATCATTGTATTTGTCTTTGTATAACTGGCGCCAATTCTTGGGGCCCAGTCCGCGCATGGGGCGGGGGGTGGGTAGGCTGGGAGGAGAGGGGAGTAGTAGTGACAGCGGCGGCCGACAGAGTACTAGCCTGGCTGCGTAGATTCGGCAGCTCGCACATAGTTACTGATTCTCTGTCAATCGTTGTTCAGAGTATCAAGACGCTTTAATTAATACTAATGAAACATTATTCTTAAATCTTATGCTGTATTTAACTTAAATCGTAAATAAGAGTCAATGTTCCGTCAGTTAATGTTTTTAGGAAGACATGTAGTGACACGCTATTGTTGACGGCTGAGAGCACAATGACAGTGCTGCGCTCTAGCGACGCGTTGTCGCGCATGCGCACTAGCCGTTTTTGCTACCACGCATCCACCGCACTGGGCCCCAAGAATTGGCGTCAGTTATAAAAATGTTTTTAATACTCCATGCAATCTTTATTAAATAATTTATTGATTAGAACGATTTGTGTTGTTGTATTCGCTGGATGTAAATAAAAAAGTCTTACAAAACTTAAAAATTTAATTTTAAGTGTTGCAAGGCGTTTCTTATTTACATCCAGAGTATCTTTATTAAACACTCTATAATAGCATTGCTCTTGGAAGATGGACGAGTTTGAAGACAGCTGTTACATATAAAGTTATCAAAACCAAACCACCATAGTGCACATCATGAGATTCCAGGCTTTAATTTGACACCAAGTTCAAGTGTCCACGACATGTAGTTTTGGCTGTAGCCCGAAATATACCAACACACAACTCTTTATATACCAACACAAAGCAAATATATTAATTTGCATAATTATCTCGATATCATTTTCGAGATAATTGTGCAATGAATCAAGCAATCAAACAATATTGCTCATAATATAAGGTACATGAATATCACACTTCGTCCCAAGTGGTTGTTTGTAAGAAGCATAACCAGTCTTGAATCCAATAGATTCTTTCACAATCAGAAAGGATCGTGATGATATTTCTCAAAAGAATAATGGTTGAGTGCGCTAGTGGATTTAGGGAATGTTTACAGTTAGTGGGAGTTGAAGGAGTTTCAATAAACTGTTGACTAAGAATTGAAGGATTTACAAATGATTGATTTACTAGAATTTATTTGTTAGATTGCTTTGTCGCCTCCCAAATCACGCCATGAATCCTTTAAAAAAGGGTCCTCTTGGATCTAATTATCCTGATTATCCTCTAGAAAGGTAGTATGAAAGACTTACTGCGAAACCAGTGGTTATGAATGAATAAAATATATATTTACTGGATTCAATCTACATCGAAACGATAAATTTTGAGAAAGCAATACAATAATAAATCCCAGGAGATATTTGATTCGATTCTGTACTCCGAAAGATCCTATGAAATTAATCGTATGGATAAACTTGGAGAGAACTAAAACGTATTTCATATTTCAACTTGCTTAAAAGTAGAATTTTAAAATAACAAACTATTTTACTGTTTTAAAGCTCAATTAAAGAGTTGTTTTGTTTGATTATAAAGATATATCTCAATTAAATATTACAAAATCAATGGTATTTTGAATAAATTTTTTGTATTAAATGGAAATGTATATTTTGCATTAAAAAATGTGGAATTGGGAATTTTTTTATCAAACGTGGAGTTACATCACATTTCCATCTAAGGTTTAGATTGTGTAAAAAATTTAAATTAAACTTAGATTTAAATTTACAATAAACTTTTTAATTTAGGTTGAATATATATTACTTAGTTTTTTATATTGTAAATTGCTTGTATATTTGACCCCACTTGTTTCTTATATCTTAAAATTAAGGGAACAATGAATATTCACATCGACGATCATGAATGGTTTTGCAAAAAATGTTTATGTGCATTGCAAACGAGTTTGGTAGAATGTTTCTATTGCTTAACATTATTTAACTCGTCTTATTATTACCACTGATTTGCTAATTTAACCTTCCTTGTATCTCTTAAAGATTGTGAGATCCAGATGGTATGCATAAAAATTATCAAACTAATTTTATCAAAACGTTCCAACTAATTTTAATCTGAAACGCTATCATAATTGTCTTAATAATGCATTTTTTGTGCCCAAACAGGGTATTTTGAAGCCTCAGTAAAAAAAGTTTCTGTTGATAATATGGAATTGATGGAATTTAAATTCGTAGTTTTTTTTTTAACGCAAAGAGGAATTTTAACCTTTGCCTTAGTCTTAACTATGATTTATACTTGATACTTTCTGCAAGAAACATTTAAGTTTCTATGGTAGATTATAAAACTGGTTTAATTTGGTTGGTAAAATATTTGTTTTTTCCTTTTATAAAAATACTAGTTGATAACACCGGCTTTGCCCAGGAGATTAATTAATTCAAATTGTAATCATAGTAGCTATTCAACGCATTTCCAGAATCCTTGACATGGATCCAATTCAGATTACTCCGTGCTTAAGTCCATGAAGATATCAACACCAAACTATTGTAGTGCACATCATGAGATTTCAAGCTTCACTATGTTGTAGTTTTGGCTGTAGCCTGAAATACCAACACATCCCTCTCCTTTATTACATTAATAACATGGCTATACTTCCAAAAATTCCTCCCCAGCCAACAAATTGCAGTATCGAACATGTTTTAGTAAAACAATATTATATAAAAAGTAATCAGCATTCAAAGAACAATAGAACAATAGAATGTTTCGTATATTTTGTTGTTTAGTTTTGAGATAGTTTGATGCTGAAAACTTTTGTAAAGGCCTTGTAATTTCTACCACCAAACTTCATGAAAGGATTTCAGCAAGGATACTTAACAAGCCTTGAGGGAATTCTTGTGGCGCCTGCAGCGATAAACAATCATCCTTTTGCTCCTAAATCACTGCGAAGGCTAAAAATAAATAGCTTATCACTTTATAAGTTTTCTTTTACGTTGTTCGCTATTCATTTTATTAATCGACTAAAGTAAAGTACTATAAAAAGGAAAAATTAAATTAATTTTTATTTTAGCAATTGAAAAAAAGAGATTGGTCAAGTAAGTTAAGTGACCAACTTAACAACCAACAACATTCCAACTAACCAACTAACAAACCACTAACCAGTTTTTTTGTATGCTAAGCAGACCAGAAAACAATGCACTTAACAATGCAATTAAACAACGTTAAGCAACAGAATATTTTTCTTGGCTTCATCTAGCGTTTATATTGCTAGAAAAAAATATTTATATTTATATTAAAAAAATATATATATTAAAAAAAATATATAAATATAAATATATATATATATATTATTAAATATTTATATTAAAAAAATATATTTTTGTTTCATAAAACAAATTTTTTTAGGGCTATGATTATTGATGTACCTTAGCAAAAATACCTGGAATAATGCTAATATCTAACTAACTTAGCTAGATATTAGCTCATTTCTAATTGTTATTGTTATGGATTTTGTATCATACAGGAAATAAACTGTAATATTCAGAGGCTTCTAACTGAAACGTTTTACAAAAAAACACCAGATAATTTAACTTTTTTTGAGCAAACATAGAAACCATGACAAGGCAAATAGCAATGCAACACATGTAGATTTCATCAAATAAAAAAGTTTCAAACCAAACAGATCTTTAAGGACCTTAAGATATTGTTCAATGTCTTTCAATACGAACCCATTCGAACTTGTTCAAGTTATAAAACTTTTCCTAATATCTAACTTTATACCGCTCCGTACAGTGAAGAGTTGTTTGGAAACTGCATTATTATAATAATATATCTTCTTCAATCTATCAATCCCTAGTTTATTTCTGAAAAAGAACACAATCAAAAGTTAACTTTGATAACCAAAGCACTGAAGCATTATTTTCATTTTTGTAACGCAATTCTATGACACAGCCACCATTCAATAAAAGATATACGTCACTTTGATTTAAAACTGCTGCATTAGACACGTCCTTTGGCATTTATAAAAGTTATTAAATTAATTAATAATAAAAGAAATTAATTGTTGGGTTGATTTATTGTTATTAATTAAAAATATATTTGAATCATTAATTATTATTAATTTATTACTGTTTACTGCAAGGTAAATACTACGTCTCCCGCATACATGAAATGTTGTTTGGTATTCGCTAAACTTGGTATCCTCTATTCACAAAACTAAGCCGAAAAAAACAAACAAACTCTGAGCACCCTCGAAAAAGGTTTTCTCTGTTTTGCAACAGTTAAAACTAAGCTACAAACCCCAAACAAAAATGAAACACACAACCCACACAGTATTATCAACAATAACAAGAGAAAGTAATTATTAACAGCAATTAAAATTTTTTTAGCCATCAGCATAACGGCTTTCTTTGCTCTCTGTTGTTTTTTTGTCTTGAAGATTATTTATTAAATTTCGTGAGGCAAGACGAAAGTGAATTTTTAGATAGTCATGTCTAGTTCAATATTAGAAAATTAAGAAAACTATTTTCCTTGCTGTAAAAATTTAGTTAACGCAATTAATTATGATGTTAATTTAATATTTTCAGGTATTATACATTTGAGAGTTGCGTATAGGGGGTGGTATCATATAGGTTCTATAAAAGTAAGCTATTAATAATTAATTAGACATAAAAATGTTTGACGTAGAATTTTAGAACCTTCCAAACGATGCAATATTGCAAACCCAATTCTAGATTAAAATTAATATTTCCACTTCCAAGGCGTTTAACAGTCCGTGGCGCGGTGTCAGCAGGTGAACTTGCGAGGAGGGGCTCATTTCCCGCGTTTCCGGCAGCCTCTCTCGACACAGACCTCTAAACTTCCCGCCAACTTCTCTCCTTCCTTCCGGTGCGACTCTCGACTTCGCCAACTCGTCCTGGATTGTTTAGAAACCTCGGAAACAATACAAGTGACACACAGTATTAAACTTTAAGTGACGAAACTTTTTCGATATAAATCTTGAAAAGTGTTATGTTTGTGTTGAGCGTTTATTTTTATACTTGAACCTCGAATTATATCTTGAATGAGTAAAATAACTAGGAAAATTATGATAGGCTGGTAAGCTGTAAAAAGTTTAAGTGTACATATAATAGAAAATACAGGGAAAATAACTAGTATTTATACTAGGCACGTTTTTTACTAAGACCTATAGTTTATACTAATGGAACGGACAATAAATAATTCTGGTCCTAATAAGGGATAGCATAATTAAAATCACGTATTTCACTTCCATCTGTAGTTTACTAATGTAAATAAAATAAATACATTTCCTAATAGGGGACGACTTAATTAAGTAATACAGTGATTATTTTACATGAATGTTTTTTAATAAAAAGTCAATATAAAATTAACCTAGGCCAAGATTGATAGAATTTTATGAACAATACCTAGTTAAATATGAATAAAAATTGGTCTTTTTAGAAGGTTATAATTTGTTTATCGTACGTTTTATACATGAAAATTCATGGTTCTTAACTTTAATTTGTTGAGAACATCAGACATGAAGAATAAAAACCTGCCTTTGTCGTACAAAATGAGAACTCGGAATTATTTATTATCTTTCAAAATAGGAAGAATAGGCTTTAGATAGGCTTTAGGTAGTGATTAAAAATACCCCCGTTGCAGCAGACCTGCAAACTCAGCGAATTTCAAATGCAAAACAACATATTTCAATCCAACATAGCGAGATTTTACATGTTTTTGTAAGCTCCATAAGAATAACATGGGGAATGAGTGTGCAGGTTTGCTGCTACAGGTATATTAAAACTGGGTGGTTTTAATTCATTTTAAAGTTATCATGGTCTTGGACTTAAGTCTTACCAAAGAAAAGATGCCCCAATAAGGCCGAAATAAAAATGAAGCACTCTTATTTTGCACTGACTAAAACATGAGATATAAAAGAAGCGTCTTTCAGGGAAGGACAGGTGTTCCAGCGATCGGAAACCATTACTATCTACTTCCGATATCACTTTCCGAAAAATGTTACGTCTCAATTCTTTGTTTCATTTCACTTTTGTGTATTTCATTTTAAAATATTGGTTTTACTTTTTAATATAAAATCATTAAACCTGTTATTTATATGGATTTTCAAAACAAAAAATATCATATGGTTTGAAAAAAAACACATTTGATTATTTAGAAGTGAATGATAGTTTTCACATGGTAATATAGCCTTTCCCAAGTTACATGGTAAATGTTCGGTGAATAATGAAATAAGATTGATATAAGAAATAAAATTTCATCGAAATAAGTATAATTGATCGATGAATCTTCTTTTATTTGTATAACACCACTGACGTATCATCGTGCAGCCCACTCCATTTGACCTAGAACCTTGAAACTTTGCATAGACGTTCCTCTTAAAAAGTATCCGCTAAGAACAGATATTTCAACATTTCCTCAGAGGTATAACTGGCGCCAATTCTTGGGGCCCACGCCGTCCATAAGCCCAATGCTAAAATTAACATTAGTCTTATGGACGGCGTGGGCCCCAAGAATTGGCGCGAGGTATACTTCTTAGGATTTCAATTTTAGACTATAGTAAATCTTATGAAGTTGTCATGACAAACCCAATGAAGTTTGACAAAATAAATTAAACCGAGGAAGTTTTGTGGAGACTTTCCTTTTTCTGCGAGTGAAATCGGGTTGTTCATCTAGTATTACATACTAAATCTTTCCATCCATTTCAACCAGCGGCTTGTAATCTTAAAACGAAATGGATTTTTCTCCAGAATAAAATGTATAGCTCTTAAAAACAGTCGCATAATAAAACCGTCATACACAGCAACAGCGAGCTGCAATTTTACTTAAACAGTGGGAAATCAGCTTTTGAAGTAATTTAGAAGTACCCAAGAGCAACTTAAAATAAAAAAAAATTTAACCACTGATCGTGAGAAATTTGTATGAAAAAAATCGAAATAGAATCAAAGAAATTTATTTATTTCCACAGAAAAATAACCGACTTACAAAAAACCTACACTAATTATTATTTACAATCCAAATCTAAAAGGCCTATAGACGGTTGCTGCTGTATGTTATTCTTAATATTTCTTTAAACATATTTTTCACATATTGCCCTTCACAATTGTAACACCCTTTAATTTACTGTTAGAAAGTATAAACGAATACAAGTTTATAGCTCCTTTTAAAAGATCGGTTTTGTATTACTCGAGTTACAAGTGCTCCCAGAAGAAGAGTTAGAGCGAGCGTGTAGACACTGTCTATCTCAGAGCGCGACCAACGGGCTGTGAAACGGTTCACAGTTGAATCAAGATATCTTTGCTTCTTCACGGAAAGGTTAAACAAAAGCTCTTTCCACTTTAAAACCTCGTTTGTAATGACTAAAAATTGTTTTGGAAGTTAATTATATGTTGCGTTTTGGCTTAAGGTTTTCTTTAAGTTTCCGTTGTTGTATGAATGCTTTTATTTATTCCTAAGCCTTGATTTCTCCCTAATTTTTGATAAGGTATTAAAAATATATTCCTGAGATATTAATCTGCGGACAGCTCAAGAGCTCCTAAAATAACCCGAGAAACCCACCAGGCAATGACGCCTGTTTGTTGAGTAGTAGGCCAGAATATGAGATGCCGAATTCGTGGGCTTTCACGGTAGGATCATATTACACTGTATATGAGGGAAGACCGCTCGTCATATCCTTAGACATGATAAATCCAGCATATAAATAAAAAAAAAAAAACTATTTAAGCTATTACTTTCGAATTTCTACAGTTTGTTTATGGATGCATATTTTGTACACTGATCTACTCTCAAGCTTCTTGAACAAGTTTGAAACCATTTTATAATTTTTGTATTAATTGTTATCGTTTTTTTTAAATCACATTTAAACTGACATATTTTCCAACTTATTACTAGCAGGGACAGTAAAGTAGATCCATAGCAGCAACTACAATATATAAACATGACATAAAAGTTTCAGGTCATTGACATTAGAAGTATATGAGAAAAAGGGGTTTTTATATTAAAAAACACTGTTTTCGGGAAAACGGAAAAATGTGGGAGCCGAAAATAAATGTTTCCACCTGTGAGAGCCGAAAATGGCTTGGGACATAAATCATTGTTTAATGTTTTAAGACGTATCATTTATATCTACAATTAACATATATAAAATTGTTGTCAAAAGTCTAAACAATTGAAACATAAAAAAATACAATTTTTTTACATTTTCGAACGATCTTCCCTTGAACACGAAATTGATCCTGATGAAATATATTTTTATTACGTACACAGTAGTCACAATTCATTGTACTTTTGACTACTGGTCATGGCCAAACAATTATTTGGTCGTAGTCAGTAGGAAAGTTATTATCATTATTAATTGTTACTACAACCCGCCTTGACTGTTTTAGTCCCAGTTAGGTCAAAGATTGAAAGCAGTTATCATTATTACCACAGATGAAGAAATAATATAGATCGGGAACCTAGCCTATTACTTCTGTGATTTTTTATATTTAAAATGCATTTTTTCGTGCCGATTTTTTGGATGGCGTCAATTTTTTGGACAGCTCCTTTTTCTATAATATTGCGCTAGTACTAAAGAAACTTTTGACCTTGTGAAATTTTTAGGTTCCAAAGAACAGATATAACCGATAGTTATCTTGCTACCAAAGCAATGATGGTGGCAAAAAACACAAAAACCTGGTGCTTCCGGAAAAAACGGGCACGAAAAAAATAATTAGGCTGCTTATCTGTTCAGTTCTTTGTCTGTGTTGTTAACAGTTACATCTAATTTACTTAATTTACATTCCAATTTTACATTTGAGTGATATGCTAAATTATTGTAACCAGTTTACTTAATCCATCCCACACTCATCTTCCACTCAGTTTTTCGGAGTCTAGTGAAATAAATCAAACAGGTCGAAAATATAAATCAGATCAATAGACACGGTTCGGTATTTTACGAACACATTGTAAAATGCCTGTGTTCTTTGCTCCGTGGGAGGACCTCCCAAATACTAATAATATCCGCCAGACTTGGCACTCGGGGTGGACTAAAAATACCCGACCATTGTCACATTAACGCCTGCTGTGCTCTGTGCCGGTCTACCGGGCTGTGCTGCTCTCACGGACAGTGTTTCCAGAGGATTCAACATTTTACCCACCAATTCCATTAAAAAACCCCGCTTTTACCCGTTTTTTGGCAATAATCCCCGCAAAATCCCAGCTAGTACCAAAAAACCGGGTAGTTACCTGAAAAACCACCTAAGGACTTTCAACACCCAAAACCGGGCAGTTTCCTAAAATTACCCGGAAGGAAGGTAATTTCAGGAAAGGAAGGAAATCTTATATCAATAAACTGAACACTATGCCAAAACGTGTGTATTTACTTCGAGTATTGTCCTCAAAACGGTGAAAACAAATTATTTTTCTCATCTTACGTGAACATTAGATTGCAAAGCAAATCATAATTCAAAAATCCCCGGCTTTACCAGTTTTTATGTATTTAGGATAATCCTCACAGCTCAAGTCTAAAATCCCGATTCTTCCCAGTCCTTTGAAAATCCTCGAATGGCCTTCAAAATCCCGAAAACTGGACAAATTCCCGGTTTCTGGCAACACTGAAGCCAATTAAACCATACAAAATACATAATACCACCTTAAAAAATATCAAGAGTTTAAGAAAATCTTTGTGTCTCGTCTTTTTAGACGAGCTACATTTGTAAAACCGGGGTTTTTACCCCAGTTTTATCCGGTTTTTTATTAATCCCCGCCAAATCCCCGCGCGGCCTCTAAAATACCCGAAAACCCTTGGGCAATAAATACCCAGTTTTTGGCAACACTGCTCACGGACATTCCGAAGGGAAGTTCGTGTGGATAAACGTAAAATACTAGCAGATTCACCCGCGGCTTCGCCTGCTGAGAGGGTGACTGATTTATGGTTAAATCATACTATAGAATGTGCAAAAACCTTTTTTCCCAAAAAGTCCCAAAAAGTTTATCATTCACATTGAAGATCGGGTCACTCATTTAGTTATTAGAGGCGAAATTTTATAAATTATTCTATCGTACTGGAAATGTATTTGAAATATACTTCTGTATGTATATTTTAACATTCAAAACAGCCCCGATAGTCGGCGATCGAGGCTTCTTATGGACGGTTGACGGCTTTTTTGTGCTCAATAAAATGAAATATTTCACAACAAACCAATCAAACAATTAAATATGAAATATCTATTTATTGGAAATTGTAATGATGTACTGAAAAAAACAATAATATTTCAAACACAATAAATATTCCAAATTGTATTTAGGATAAAAGTAATGGTTATTTGAGGTGTAAATGTCTAGACAATTCTAAATATCTCGAAAACTGTTAACTTTTTTTACATCAAGTTCAGTAGAAAAAATTGAAATTAAATTTTCAATGACAATTTAAACAATATGTTTATATTGGTCACACTTTTTACGAGATCGTTACTATTTGGTTTAAATAACATTGTATAGGGCTTATGTTGATCTAAAAAATACGTACGCATTTCGTATGTTTTTTATCGTGGTGTCCGGTTTTAAAAACTTGACCCAGCTCGCTTCGGGATCCAAGCAGAGTAGAATGTGTTAGTTTAGTGTTCAGGATAGGATGCTGAAGATGGCCTGAGGCTGAAACGCGTTCGTCTGAACAAACAAAAATATTGTACACGTGAATGAAACACTTGCTAAAAATACAAATAACGTCTGATTAACTTTATAAAACTAAATTATGATTTTATTTTTAATAATCTGACCAATATCGAAACATTATGTACTATTTTATTTATTCGTTGAACATTTCATTTCCTTTCATTTTCTAAACTAAGTTAGTGCGCCGAAACATGATACTTTTGTAGATGTTTAAGAATCCCTAAAAATGGCACATGAATATTCAGATCTATTCAAAGCATATAATTTGAGGTTTTAATGATATAAAAGAGATAATGGAAGGACCGAGGAGTTTAACTAACAGAAAAAGACCCATTGCGAGTTTAAAAATAATATGCTGAGTTTTACTGAACATAAAAACATATGAGAACATAATAAACATACTGGACACAAAAAAGAGATAAATTATAATAGAGTACATTGTAATTTAAGGACTGGGGTACTTATACACAAGTAAACACCAACAAGATTTTTATGGTAAATAATTAAGTTTGACAAGTTTAACAAATCACACGTTACAGGTAGAATTACTGAGAAAGAACAAGAACTTAACTCATCATAGCAAACTTTTTATAATGTTATACTATACAATCAATATTCCCTCATTTAATATCGGTAGTTACAGTTAAAAACTAAATCGTTTCTTGGGTAAACCAACGTCAAGAAGGTATTTTTCTATCACGTAAAACCTAAAAAACAATTCAAACGTGTTCCAAACAAACGTAACAAACACACTAAGTTGGTTTGAAGAAAGGTTACAAACTAACGTATCCTTAAACCGCACGCCTTACAACAATGAAAATTCTCCAGTCACGTAGAAAAAGCTTTCGGGTAAAAACTTTCCCAAATTCAGGGATGTAATTTACACCGCGCAACTTCATGAAAGTCCCGCCTCGGATACTGACAAGTCCGTCGGGAGTTGCTTCGTGCGCCGTATTTTAAACTGCTAGGGAGGTGGCATAGTCAGTGCGAAAAGTGCTTATGTTAACGTGCCTTGATTGCTTACACATACTCATCGGCGGAGAGCCTTAAAAGCAATAACGGGCATAAGTTGTTTGTGATAGTTAATTAGGGCTGTATATTTATTTTTTGGGCACTTTTGCTACAATGAATTAAATAAAAAAAATACTTGGAAAAGTGTGTTTTTAAGTAGGCTGTATAAATTAAGGTCCTAAGAAAATTCTTGTTTCGTCTCTGTGGCTGTACATGGTTTTAATAGAAAAAGAATATCTTTAGAATTTTTTTTAAACTGAGATATTAGTCATGCAGTAGTGTTATGTCATACAAAGCACATTATAATCAAAGCACATTATAGAGGACATTAAGGAATTTGCATGTACCCATAGCACGGTATGATGATCAATATTAGTTCGTGATACTACTGCATCAAGATGTACATTTCTATATCCAACTCACCAATAGTCTAAACGTTTTTAGAAATAACATTAGGGTAATCAGCCGTAAGATTATCTAATTTTAACGAGCTACTGTTATTTATTTTTTTTACTTTGTTCCCAGATTTGTGGATATAAATTCTGGGAAATTAGTTTGGGTTTCAATCTTGTATAATTAAATTTGAGACGTAATAAATCTTATTAGCAAAAATGTCATAAGAGACATAATAAAACAAAATTGTCGTTATAAAATCATTAAACACAGTTTATTTTTAATTTGATTTACAAATGGCACAAAATAAGAGTTTTCCCTATAAATAAGATAGTTGTTGTAAATATAAACATACTTTAAGGGATATTATTTACAATAATGACAATGTTGGGCTTGATCAAAACTCTGACTTTCAACAATCAGCTACTATTTATATTTGGAATTTGTTTGGTAAAATATAGAAAAGAATCCAACCCAAGGAAACTAACGCTTTACCTTTGTTGGTTTGTTCAGAGATAGCGCGGCAAAAACACCTTATTTGCATATTTTAAATGCAACCTCTTTCCTGCTTCAGCGGTTTTACGATCTTATAGGTGTTTTAAATAATTTTGTATACTCATTAATTAAATGCTCATGAATATTGATAAGCTGAGGACGTATATTAAGTATGTAGATTTATCAATCAAAACTCAAACTTAAATACAAATAAAAAGATTTTTACATTATATATAACATTTTTTTATCGAAATAAATTGCATCGAAATAATTTATAAAAAATTCTTATAATCCTGTACTATTTTTAAATGCTCATCTACTCACTGTATACTGGTAAGCTACTTCAATACAGAACGAGTAATGTATTCATGACATTAAAATCGCTTATAAAATGAATTACAGTTGCGATTAGCTCATATAATATTATTCACATCATACCACACCTAAACAATAAACAGTATATGTTGATTAAAAACACAATAAAAATATTCCAAGCACAATAAATATTCCAAACTGTATTAGGATAAAAACGAGTAACAGTTATCTGAGAGTACCATTTTGAATTAACAAATTTGTATTATTTTAGAATGAAAATGGTAATTATGTATTGTAAAAGCAGTTTAAACGTATCTCGTTAAAAAAACCAAACAAATTTCAATTCATCATTGTCTGACGATTTTGACTTTGTGATGAATCGCAATTTTAGTTCCATCTAATATAATTATAATTGTGAATCGTATGTAGTTAATTAAACATCCCGTCCGATGATTAGAGGTTATCTAAGTATTATCAATCGCCATTTAAAGCGAATCACACGTACCTCTCAACTGATGACATTAATAGCCTTGAATTACTTTAGCAGCTAAATGGGGAAAATTCGTGGTGTCTGTGGTCGATTAATTAACGCGATTAAATTAACGCGTGGTGTTAGTTTCAATTATTTTCGTAAAGCCTTAATAAACAAAATTATTTAAAAAGTTTTTGGTTCAGAAAAACTAAGTGTTGGCAAAAATATAAAAAATATAAGTGTTAAAAGTAATGTTGCCTCTATTTATTACCTAGCTGAAGATCTTATTATTTTGAGACATACTTTGAGACAGGTTACAGACAGGTTGGAATTTACTCACATTTTACCTTCACAAAAGTATTAAAATAAACTACGTAGTATGTCGAAATTACATAATTGTTGCTATATACAATTTTGAATTATTCTGTTTATTTCAATAATAATCTACATTTATTCTATTTCAATCTTAAAAAAACCTGATAATTGAACCCATTATAGTGTAGGATTACAGGGTTATACCTAAAGGTTGTGCCAACGCCCTACACGATCATGTTTGCTTAACAATTAATCAAACATTTTTTGGGTAAGAAAATCCAATTAATTATTTTTTCTACATACCGCACATTGAATCCGATAACTCAATTAGCTTAAACTAAACAAATAAAAATTTTTATGTAGAAAATTACTCAACAAAGTTCAGTTATGGATGGACTGGCTTCCTGACGAGCCATAACTTGGTTTTGTTTGTTTAGGCTCACTGTATATGTTTATGTGGATCGCTTTCATGGCCGATCCCCCTTGTTTGTAGCAGTATCTTACCAGCTGTTATTTTTGTTACTGTTATTTTTGTTAATATTTATTGATACTCGCATAGAATCGGAGCACTGGAAACGCCCCTCTACATTTTCATATTCTGTGGTCGTATAGGTATAGTATAACATTAATGTAAATAAGCACAAATGTTAAACGCAATTTATTTGTTTTCTCTTAAAAAGGTAAGTAGAGGTTACCTGTAAGGTGAAAAGGAAAGCATTTGTGTAAGGTAAAAAGGAAAGTAGAGTTTGATATATTGAACAGAGTCGTCTCAAACCTTTTGTTGATTAAAGTATAGTTAAAGTGTAAAAGTTAGAGTACATACGACTCAATACTTACCAATATTTACATTGAAATTCGCTTTAGATTTCTATATGGTTATAGTAAATAGGACGTAAAATTTCTTAGTTTTTCTTTGCACAATAATTTACTATGCCGAAATATGTATTTGTGTTTGCTGTTAAGTATGAAAATGGTAATAATGTATTGTAAAAGTTGTATAAGCGTGTATCGTTAAAAAAATTACCCTTCATCACCCCTGGTTGACAAGGGAGAAGATTGATTGGTGGAAACCTCACTATAAACAAATAAGTCTGAGATTACCATGCAAATCAACTAGAAAATCCGAAAATATTTATTTTTAAACACAATTCAATTTGCTTTAAGCAAAATTTTGTATAAAAGTATGTGACACTTCTCTACATGCCGTCAAATCTAAAATTACTTCATTAAAAAACAAAAATTGTAAACAAATATAAATATAAAAATAATTAAATATAATATCAGTTAATCACATTAACTACGAACACTTCCTTGTTCAATACAACGATAAAATCCACAGTGAAAAATAAAAATATTTAATAATTTTTTACGTTCAGGAAAGCCTCACTGCAGTCCGCTGATGTATGTGGTGCTCGAATTAGATATACGTTGTCAATTCACAAAACATTCACTTCCTGTTAACGGACGTATATCGACGACCGCCGGAACGTTGCGATGGCCCCGTCCCGTCATTGTCTGTCACTCGGTTGACACGTTATAATCCTTACCCTCCCCTATAGTATCGTTTTCTATCAACGAATTCATCAGCGGCGAACAAGAGACATAATGTCGTCTCCAAATCTTAGTACGAGGAAGAAAATAGGTTCAGTTTAAATTTTATTTTTTAAGAACAAGGAAAACGAAATCCTTGATTCTGATGCGGACAGTTTCAAACAAATGAATAAAAGAATGACATTGTAAAAATCATTTCTCGTAAACTTCAGAAATAAACGTAAAAATCAGAAATAAACGTAAAAAGCTATGTATAATCTGTAATAGTTTATTATGAACGAATATAGCAAAATACACTAGATTAATCTTTCTGGCTTAGGTTAGAGAACAATAACAAATTCAAAACTTTTCCTAGATACCAATTTTAAGGTACAGTACCTTGAATAAAATTTTGCCATTTTTGTTGTAATATTTATGGTATTCAAGTATTTGTTATTATAATGACATTCTTGTACTACATAGAAGATAGTAAAAAATAAAATCAGCAAAATTATCGTTAGTGCCAACGAAACCTGTGTTTTACAATGGAAAATAAAAATAATCAAGGAAAACGTTCAACTTTAAACAACCTACGACAAAACCTTAATACTATGCAGTCACTGTAGTGGAAACATTTTACTTTATTTCCTCTTAAGTTCACAATATTTTTGTGACGGATGAAAATGCCAATTAGATTAAAAACCTAATCAAGTTTTTTATTTGCTGCAAATTCGACCGGAAGCTACAGCTGTACAGCTGTAGAACATATTTCTCCTTGAATTCTCAACAAGATCTAATTACCGCCGAGTCTGAAACAATTACGGAAATGAATCTCGTTTTACTGCGAAGGATCCTCATAAAAAGCCTGTAAACAAAATTAACTGAATATATTACGTTAGTCTTACATTTTGACGCTTGGAATAAATTGTGTTTCATTGGGTTTTCCTAATGAAAAAACTTTTTCAAATGCATTTTCGTTGCCTTTGAAAAATAATCTATTAGGTATTCCACCGTAAAATAAACTGGATAGGTGAGTATTCCGTTAAACTCATGTTCAATCTGTGTACTTTTATTTAAATAATGTTGTTAAAATGATATCTTCAGGTATAAAAGATAAACTGTTATCACTGGTTGAAATATTTGCAATCGTATTGATTAACAGTATTTTGTGCAGCAAAATGAATCACTGATTTGAATTAAGTTTCGCCTCTTTTCAAAGAGGTGCACGTCTACAATACTTTGGTTCCAAACCAAACTCTTATTGGAAGATATTTTTTCGAAGTAGTACGCATTTAATACATTTACGTACAGTTGAAAGTAAACTTAATATGCTAGTCAATTAGACATACACGTATCAAACTTATAAGTTATATAAATGGGTAAACTCCAGTTTAGACAAATATCCTATGAAAAAACTGCAATATAAATGCTAAAATTAATATAATCGGATCAATAAATATGATGATTAAAAATGCGTTTGCTGTTGGTGTTTCATTTTAATGATACTTTCAGTTAAATATAAGAAATGGTCAAACCGGTTTCACCCGTGGAAAAACATTAAAAAACTTCTTGGGTTTATGATTTAATTCGTCATATTTTTTAAGGTTGCCATGACAACTTCATATCCTTCCCTATAGTTTAACAATGAAACTTTGAATTACTATAGGGTGTAACCCTAACGGAAATTTGTAAACCCGTTTCTTAGTACGCATCTAGGACCCAAGTGGAGCACCTGTGCAAAATTGCAGCTCTTTTGGTCTTATAGTTTTGGAGATTTGCTGTCCATTAAAAACCCCTCCTCCTTTATATATAGTAAAACTAGCACTTGCCCGTGGCTTCGCTCACGATAAAAAATACAGCTGACCTTACTTCTGTCAAATTGGAGTATCCACAGCTGTCTATATTCCAATATTTGAATTTTATATTCCTCAAAAATGTAAACACTGAAACTGAGGACGTTCACGGGGCGTAGCCCGAGGGGAATTTAAGGAAGTGAATAGGCCTATGTGTTTCCCAGGTTCAAGATCTACCTCTGTGTGAAATTTCAACCCAGTCGGCTCTGTATATTTCGAGTTCACTTGCCACGAACATACAGAAACCACCTCCTCTTTATAATAGTAGAGATAGTATATAGTGTGTATATTATAGATTTATGTAACACTCACACTTGTTGTGATAATATAAAAAAATTGCTTAGTCCAACCTGTCAAAACTAAATGAAGTTGAAAATTTCCCATCAGGCTGTAAAACGAACTTAACAAAACTGCTTATATAGCCATTAAAATCTACATTTAATACCATATACAACGGCAATTAAATGGCAATATTATTTATGAAATTTCCTGTCGATCACTTCTGATATTGTTTGTCGATATTCACGACGTTGACGTCTCGTCAGTGTCAGATACTGAGTGGCTCCAGTTGAGGTGCGACTTCCCTCTCCCTTCCCCTACTTGATTGACACGTTACAACTCTAATTTTCCCTCCGAAATATCTCCTTTCCAGCTTTTATTCAGTCATCGGTGAAACATTTAAATTAACATTTTCCTTATTCGGTCTTATTTAGTGACGTAAATGTTATGTTTGACGTTCTAAGGGCACTCGTAAGTTGTTAAATAGTCGTGTTGTGTGAATTACAGATACACGTTTGTTAAATTAGATTTGGAGGTTTTTACCCATTTTGCTTTCACAAACTGTTAAACCATCCTGTAATATTGTTTTTGCAACACCTTATCGAGATAAATACTAGTTCTACCCATCATCTACATATGTAATGAGATGATTTGCTAAAGTTACGGCCATAGCTATTAGACAGGTGAGTGAGAGCGCTTGCTGGCTTTTAAAATATGTTTGGCTAACTATTTACCCATCTGACGTTACAGACGTTATGCTCTTTGTTTATGTTCTCCAAAATCAGCTGATCATTGAAATATGTGATGGTTAAAAGTGTTTCTATCGGCTGCAAATATGTTTTAAAATATGTCATTTACAGCTGGAGTTTCCTATTAAATAATAATAATTTCATAAATAATACTACTAGATTCCACTTTTCGCCACTCACCTAATGCTGTGACCGGTACTTTAGGTGTCTTTAATTTATTTTGTGTCAAGACTCCTCCCACAGTTCTCAGCTGATTTCAAAAATTTAGGAGTTATTGAAAGGAGCGCGGTGTGGCGTACAATTTATGAAATTTATTTAGACTGCTGGGAAGAACTGGAAATTTCTTTTTTACTTTCTCCACCCTATACATAGTATATGGAGAAAGTATTGTTTTCGTCAAAATTTTCGAATGTGAGTTTTTTGTGGATATATTCGTTTTAGTGCTCCCTGAATCCAAAAAAGTGGTTTTCGGTGTGGTGTGTGTGTGTGTGTGTGTGTGTGTGTGTGTGTGTGTGTGTGTGTGTGTGTGTGTGTGTGTGTGTGTGTGTGTGTGTGTGTGTGTGTGTGTGTGTGTGTGTGTGTGTGTGTGTGTGTGTGTGTGTGTGTGTGTGTGTGTGTGTGTGTGTGTGTGTGTGTGTGTGTGTGTGTGTGTGTGTGTGTGTGTGTGTGTGTGTGTGTGTGTGTGTGTGTGTGTGTGTGTGTGTGTGTGTGTGTGTGTGTGTGTGTGTGTGTGTGTGTGTGTGTGTGTGTGTGTGTGTGTGTGTGTGTGTGTGTGTGTGTGTGTGTGTGTGTGTGTGTGTGTGTGTGTGTGTGTGTGTGTGTGTGTGTGTGTGTGTGTGTGTGTGTGTGTGTGTGTGTGTGTGTGTGTGTGTGTGTGTGTGTGTGTGTGTGTGTGTGTGTGTGTGTGTGTGTGTGTGTGTGTGTGTGTGTGTGTGTGTGTGTGTGTGTGTGTGTGTGTGTGTGTGTGTGTGTGTGCGTGCGTGCGTGTGTGTGTGTGTGTGTGTGTGTGTGTGTGTGTGTGTGTGTGTGTGTGTGTGTGTGTGTGTGTGTGTGTGTGTGTGTGTGTGTGTGTGTGTGCGTATGTGGATGTAAACAAAGCTAGAGACGACACCAATGGTCCGATTTTCATGAAATTTGGCATATAGGTATAAAGTCGTGGTATCTCCAGGCGTATTTTTAATTTTTTTGAATTTTTGATTTTTAAGGGTATTTACCCCATAAAAACCCATAGAAAATGACAAAAATCCAAATTTCTCAAAAACGGCTCTAACGATTTTGATAAAAATTTCATGGTTTTAGTGCTTAACATGACAAACAAAATGACACCACCCTCATGTCTGTAAAAATTCAGGTTCAGAGGTTATGGGGGTTTAAGTGTTAAAAAATTCATATTTTTCAAATTTCACAAAATCTGTGATTTTTAAAGAAAATTTACTAGTAACCATTAAATTTGACTTGAAAAACTAAATAATACATTATTTTGAATCATTAGTTTATGTCAACTGGTTGCGGAGATAGTTGATATTTTAGTTCGGTGGTAAACGCAGCACGTCGTCCAATGTTATTCTTATGGCAAATATTTAAAAACCGATATCTCCGTTATTTACTAACCGATTTTGATCAAATTTGGTATGTATTTGAATGATAATTGATTGTTAATTTGCTTTATTTCACATATAAGTTTTCTGGTTTTAAATTACTTTAAGGGAGAAAGTATGTGTCAGTTTTCTGATACCGTTTATTTATTTGTCCATGAGATTTACATAAGAATAGAAATATAAAAGACCGGCTGATTATAATACACATACTGATATCTCCAGACATATATCTCTTAGTATGTCTTTGAGTAGCTGTATTGGAAAGAAATATATTACAGTTTAAATACAATTAATTATTGGTAAACTAATAGGAAAGTTTAACTTTACATAAGCGATATAAGTATTGTTAGATATTGCACATAAGTATTGTTAAATAAGATTGAGTAGTTAAGGCTAGGGTGTTGTTGTAGACAAAAAAGGTTATTATATTCTAAATGTTATTAATCACCGATAAAGCTATAGCTTATTTGAACTTTTATCATGGTCAATTTTTTGATTACCAAGCGATCTACGGTTTTTTACATAGTGCACACATGTAAATAATTTAAATTATTTTTTTAACTTACGAAAATAATTATAAAAATGTTCTTTATTGAATGTGATGATTTATTGACGTCCATCGTCGAAGCGATGGGACGCCTTGCTATATTTGTTATATCGGAAAGTAAATATTCAGGGCGACTGATTTTATCTCTGTTGATTTTTATTGTTGGTTTTTATTCTGGAAGCAAATTTGCACATCTATGAATGAAGTAACAAAAATTAAAAAAAAAAAAAAACACTAAAGATTTAACGTGTTTACAATTCTTTTCATGTGTTTGTTCATTGTACTTCTGTAAATCGGTTTCTTATATTATTATTATTATTATTATTATTTTATGGCCAGCATTGGACCACTTAAGTCAGTATAATGGTCAGGTTCTTCTTAAATTCTGTCTCTTTTTCTTGTCCGCCCAATACTTCTTCGTTCTTTCCGACCGTTGTTTTCTTTCTTCTTCCGAAACCACTCTTCCTTGTCTCTGATTGTTTGATCCTATTGGCAGGATGATATTTTTGTCTTTGAGTACTGCAAGCGCCTCTGACTTATTTTCCAAATCCTTTAATGATATTTGCAACCTTCTCATGTCCTCCTTAATCTCTGTAATCCACCTAAAGTCACTCTTGCTATATCACAACTTGTCAATTATTTTCTTACTTATTCTATTTTCCTTATATTACTTTATAAAATGTTTTTACTAATTATGTAGATTCGGTACATTGTGAATATATTTATTTAACTTTCACTCTTACTTAACTCTTACTAAACAGTTTTTTACTAAGTATTATACATTATGCAGTTTTTTACAACGTTTTTCTTGCTGAGTAAGATATTCATTTTGAACTTAACCATCTTAAAAAGATGAGTGTTGCCCCTGAACTGATAAAGACAATATTAGTGGTTTAATTACCTTCGTCATACAGTCCCGTAATGGGTCTTACTGCTATAAATTACATTTTATAGGTAATTAAACCACTAATATTCATTTTGACGTACGAATTGACCATTGCGTACAAGAAAAATGTCATCTCACTCCTTTTTGGCCGTCCTTATAAATGAGTAAGGAATTGATATTTAATAAAAAAGAATTTCCATGACAGTATATTAGTACAAATCGTAATACAGTACCTAGTCTATTGCTGTTAAAGGTTTGAAACTATCACTGGACTTATCATGAAAAATGTATCGATTTATTGAATAACTGAAGAATATTTAATAATAGCAATTATTATATGTTTCATAGAGGGTAAAACATGGTTGAACGCAGTAAAAAGATGTTTGATCACAAGAGCGATTTGGGGCAAATTGAATTATGGAGGAGTTCAAAGCCAAGGGCCATACTCTTAAGGATCAACACTCTCTTTACTTCTAAGCTTAGCTTTAAAACATCAAGCTTTCATTTATTGATTACAAAGGAAATTTCACTCAATATTAAGTTCTTTAGAGGTCTTTATACTTTGTGTCAGGTATATCAATGTGTCACGCTGTAGATTTAGACCCAACTTCAGGTAAAAATGATCCTTTAGTTACAAAATGTCAATTTTCTTAATGATATCGATTCAAATTTTACGGTTAAATTGTTGTATCGGAAATTTCGGAACTGAGATTATTTTGACTAAACATAACTGTAGATAATAATTAATGAACCAAGGTATTGTTTAATAGCTTTGTATTACAATGGTGCTACAATTTATTTTGTATTTAAAACGTTACAATCTATTAATGTTTTGGTAAGGATATTGAGAATATAATTACTAGGCCGAAAGTACGGTTTTCCCGGGCGAGCATGATCGTTCCCGCGCGAACCGCTTGGCGAATGTGGGATTTTCATGCAGGTACGGGAAAAAGTTTTGGAAGTGTGATGTACGACACTTTTCATTATACTACTCATAAAAAAAATTTCAATCATAACGAATTCCTTGCAAAAACCAATACGTTTCTCAATCCTTCAAACCTAACCTATAATAAACAAAGCAATCATTTGCTACACTGCTGCCAGTGAGCCACTGCTGCTACTCCATTCCTCTAAAGAGTAACCAATAAATACGCAATAAACGTCGGTTGGCTGCAAATCAGCTGATTGTTTACTTCCGTTTCCTGCAATCGCAGATCGGAAAAACTTTCCAAAAGGCCTACGGAAAAAGTTTTTTTCCGAACTGGTACGGCAATGGATAACTTTAGAGCCAACAAAAAGGAACAGAAAACAGACGTTTCTCTGTGAGTATATGATGAAAAAGAAACACTGACACATTTTTTCAATTCATGGCATTGGAGGCAAAGTTACGTAACAAAGTCAAATAGATAGTTCAAATAACTAAGCTATAGCTAGTAAATAACTAGAATGTGGGTAGTAATAGCTGTTGTATAATCAATAATAATCCTTCTTTACTTAACCATAACTAGTTGACTTTATTGGAAATTGGAAAAATATTTTGCATTGACAACCACAGAAGGAACGGTAAAAATGATTATTTAAAGAAGATATTTATTTAAAGAACGGCTTAACCTCTCCACTCGGCGCCACGTGAAGCAAATTACATTTTCTGAATATCAATTTGAGTACACATCTCGCGTCATTGGCTCCGTTATATTACATTTTCTCATTGTTTCTATTTAGCTTTTTCCTTTTAACCAATTGTATTGACTATTTCGTACTTTAATTTTACGAATTAGAGTGTGAATCGTGTAATCATGTTTCCTAATTTATATAATACTGTATAAGTATTAAACAATTTTCTATAAGATATTTACAGGGAATACCCATTTAAGTCGTGTTGCAATCTAAGGCGACTCTTTAAGAGAAAAGTTTATGGGTTTTGCAGTACAATTTCTCTGTTAATGGAATCCTTCGCCATCTAAACATTTAAGCGTAAGCGCTGGTAGCAAACCTTTTTTAACTAAAGCATACTTGTAATTAAGTATTTAAAACTTACTTGCAATTAATTATGATTTTAATTAAGAATAAAAAATGAATACTGTTTAAAAATAATACCTAATTACTCAACAGCAATGTGTGCTGCTACGTTTGATTTTGAAGTTAACTTTTAAAGTAAATATTACATATGTATGAGTATTGTAAATAAGTGAATAAAATACAACATCTTAGTTAATTTAAAAACTTAAATTTAAATATGAACTATAAAAATAGTGAAGTAAAAGAGCCCTTAAAATAATTTCTTAAGCACTATGAAATGTATATTACAATGACAGATTAAATAGGATATTACATCATTATTACATAATATGATATAATGTAAAATCTTCTTTTTTCAAATTTTTGTTTAGGTTAAGAATGGTTTAAATGTATTCACCGGACTAAACCACAATTCCAAAGAGGTTTCAGGGACATAGAAGATACATTACTCTGTTGCCCCTTTAGGGTGCAATTCCCAATAGCGAGATTTCTTTAGACGCCAATCTTCCGACCGTTTCAACTTTTTTACATTAAAAATCCAATGAAAAGTCATGAAGACATCTTCAAAGGAATATTGTGTGTTAAACGTAAACTTTAAGCCAGATGAGAAATACTCATGCATTTCCTTCATTAAATTTTAAATTATACCGAAAGGGCCAATTGGTATAATATTTTTAAGAGGATAATTTTTATTCTGAATTGCTGCTAGGTTTTTAAATGAAATGCTTCGGGTAGAAATACCAGTTTATTGTCAGTCCACATGAATTAATGTAAATTAAACAATCTTACTTGAATATGAGGAGGCAGGCTTATCTGGTAGTAAATACATTTTTTAATATTTTACTTTTAGAATTAATGTTCCTGGGATTTGACAAAATTATAATAATTACAAATCCTCTGATGATTCCTTCAATTTTATTTTCCGTATACTTGAATTTGTATTTGACTGGAATTTTTCATAGACTGGAAATTCTATTTGACTGAATGACTTTCTGTTTGACTGGAATTTCTTATTTGACTGGAATCTTTTATTTGACTGGAATTTCTTATTGTTTGACTGGAACCTCGTCTGGAATTAACAAACAACCAGACTAATTAATATAAATACATACAATTATTTAAAATGAATTTAAAAGTAAATCTACAAATTGAGATCATGTGCAAAATTCAATGACCAAATAAAACAGGAATGATGAGACAGTAATATTTGAATAATCTTAGTTTTCCAATTATTTACACAAGTTAACATTTACCATAATGAAAATTGAATCATGGACTTTACATACAATATTTTATACAATACAAATTTACTCTTTCCTAAATATAATTGCAATAATTTTACCTTTCACGAGGAGTCAATTTAATTTACAACCATAGCCAATTCCTTCCTCAATTCAATAGACCAAATAAATCCTGTTACTTGAGTTAATAGCAAGAAGCCAACATGACAAACAGTAAGTGAATTTTATATCATACTATTGATCATAATGCTATATATATATATATATATATATATATATATATATATGACAGAGTTATTTTATATAATTAACAAAGTGAACATTTTCTAATTTAACATTTCGAAATAATAATTACTAGACATGGTATAAAATATGACCTGGACGTACACAAATCTAGAAGTGCGTCGTCCTAGATGAGTGTAGGGCCTAACGTCCTAGATGATCACAGACATCAGAGTAAATTATCTCGTCACCGTGATAGTTAAATTTTGGAAAATTATCGCCCTATAAAAATGAAGTTTAAAAATACGGTCGTAAATAGGTTTAAAAATTTTCCAACTTTCAAAAAGCTACTACTTGAGGAGATATACTTACAAAGTTAATAAATACATTTAAAACATCAAAGCAAACGCCCACTCTGCAATAAATTAAATTAACTTCTCACATTTCATAATTGAGATACCTACTCATAAAAGATATTCACCTACAAAGATTTTTAACATATCGTTTACAATGGCTTTTCTCAATTATAATTGAACTTTCAGGATTTAACGTAATGTTTTTTAATTAGCATGTACGTAAATAAGAAGTATTTAAAAAGAATAACTCAAAGTTTTAAAACTCGTTTTATTCAAATATATGGGTATTCTTGAATCCGCCAACTTTTGACCATAGTCTAAGGGGCTATTCATTAAAGTTTTGTCGTACGTCTTCCCACAAATACCAACGCATAATCACTTTCACGTAAATACAAAAATGTTTTTGGAGGAGTTCTAATTCTACTTAAGAGTAAAATTCTACTTAAAAATTATTCTTGCTTGTCCAACTTTCATTGAACAGAGGATTATTTAAAATTAAAAGAAAGTTAGTTAGCACCACTATCTTGGGTCACTACTTCATGTTAATTTTCCCAGATTATAGTTGGTTATCATTTAGGCATATTAAGAGTAATTGAGGCATAACATTTATCGTCTTATCTCAAAGTGATAAATTTCAAATTGAGTATTTTGAACTGTAACATATGTTACAAAACACACTTTATTGCAACAGCTATAGAGAAATTAATAGTATTTCGTCACCAAAGTTTCGATTTAATTTTATTTATACATTATTTTTTGTTTTTTTTCTGAGTTAAGTAAATGTATTTCCCTCAGGCTTCGGGGGCAAGGCTCTTTCCAATAATTCTAGCGATCAGAGGATTACAGCGGCCCTCCAAATCGTATTACCCAGTCGCATGACCAAATAAATTGACATTATTTCCTTCTATTTTGATTCGGTAAACATAATATCACGCATTCTAGGCTAAAACATAAAGTGGAATAGTTACACTCTATTGATTAAACGTGGCTTTCCTGTATGTATATTGTTTTATATGTTCAGTACGAAGGTTCTTGTTGTAGATTGTAGATAACCACAATTAATTGCAATAATTAATGTTAAATATTGGTATATATTATATAGGCGTGGTGTTCCCAAAAGAATATTCGAGTTCCTGGCTAAACTTACAATCTGTCTCCACCGTTAAAATCGAAGTTAAATATCGATATATTTGTATTGACACAAATAATCGATTTCCTTTAAAAACAAATGTTTTATTGTTATTAATGTGAAACTTATTTGAAATTAACAATTTAAGTTACTGTTTTAACAGTTTATTAAAATATCAGTTTCAGTTATCTTTTACTGTCATATTACAATAAGAGAAAATGACAAACCTACAGCCAGGTAGTCAGTCATGAATTGCGAAAATTTCCTTTCTTACCTAGTTCAGTTAAATGTGGTATTACGATGATTCTAGGAATGAAATGTGATGAAAGTGATGGATATATTTGGTAGTGTAACCAACGTGGATGGTTCGAAAATTCCGATGTGTCGAGTAACATTGAAGATAACTTATATGTGGAACCAATAAGTTTACTCAATTGCACGTAAATCAGAACCTAGTTTCATCGTGAACCTAGTTTTCACGTTTCATCAGCAACATGCGTTATGTGGTTAGACAAATCCAGTTTTTAGTTTTTTCTACAAATAACAAAAGATAGGACATATTCGATTCGTACCTAGGTAATTTTATTTGTCGGTAGTACCAAAATGTTGTTCAAACGTATTTTCTCAATGGTTAGGAGGTGCAGCTAAAAGTTTATGTTCATAAACAGTAACTGTAACCATATTTTTGCAATCTTTAATGTTTTATTTAGATTAAACCTGTTAGAATAATTGTTTATTTACTACACTACCTTGCTGATGAAAATCAATGGATTATATTATCGTTTTGATGATAACATGGAAATGTTGTTTTGGTTAACATAATCGCAATTGTAAATATCGAAAAATATTGATTTTTAACTTCGATTTTAACGATGGAGTCAGATTCTCAAGTTTCGCCGAGTTCCTGAAGAAAGAATCAGATTCTGACTGTCTGCCAGGTTGTCTTAAAAGAAACATTTATTCTTTAATCGTCTTCTATCTTATTATTTGAACAGGGACTTCTGAAAGACCTTAATAACGTTACAAGGTTATACTTTGTATAATGTGAAGTTTTGATTTACATCACTTGTAATAGCTATGGAATCAACTTTAATATTCCCTTTTTTAACTAAGCCTTCATTACACCATTTTTGCTTGTCCTGTTTGCTGCTGAATAGAAACTATGATTATTTGTAGATTGGTTGGATATTTACAAAGTCATATAAATATAATTATGTAGTAATGAACCAATAATACTTCATTCATAAATACAAATGGTTATAGATAAAATTACTAACTGCAGCTACAATATGCGAATTATGACCATACAGTAATGAAGAATAGAACTAGAATGAATTTGCTGTAAATCATTATAATAGGCAGTGTCAATTTGATTTTACCAATTACAAACACCTTACGTAGTTATTGCATCTCACTCTTCGTGGTCTAGGAAGTACAGTAGAGTCCCACAAACCCAGACTAATATGGACCGAACGGTGTCCGGGTTTGTGAAATTTCCGAGTAATCGGGAAATGAGTAAAAATTAGAAAAAATAAGAATAGTTTCTGTTATTTCTATAAGAAATCATTTATTTATTGCATAGTAAAAAATACAAAAACTATATTATCAGTTACAAAAAAACTTAAAGAAAAACCAAAACTGTTTTATATGTGTCACACCATGCTCTGGCCTTGAATCTCATGCACTTTATTGCTCTGGCAGGTTTTCGAGTTATCCAGAATTCCGGGTTATCGAATTCCGGGTTTGCGGGACTCTACTGTAGTAGCCTGCTCTTCGCGGTCTGACACTTAGTTAATCATCATTCATTAAATTCGTTGAGGTTGTATTCCAACATACAGTATATACAGGCTATGTAAACTCTTTTTAAACTGTATGTTTGCCGTATTACATGCAAGCAAAGTATGACTGTAAATTCATTATGAGGGTTGAGGGGCATAAATATTTCTATCCAGCTTACATCTCGACAGTACATCATTTATGAGTACTAAAATCAAATATTTTATGCATGATAAAAGTTAGCCATAAACCTAAAAATATATCCTCAATTTTTACTCCAAACTGTCAAGTTTGATTATCAAGCAATATAAATGCTAATAAATAATGAATAGGTAAAGTTTCAATGAGAAATGGGGAAGTTATATTGCTTCCATCTGATCTGCTGAATGTACGATGAGTTTGGAAGTTAAGCACAATTCACAAGCTCGTACTTCCGTCTGTTAAAAACTTTGCAGCTCGACAATAAATATGACGAAAACAGTCAGTTTCCTCTTTAATTAAAACTTCTACACGTTTAGTGATGCATAATTAGCGTAGGGTGAGTAACATTATGATAAATGCAATTAATATTTGCTTTGAAAGTTCTAAAACCATATTTATTACATTTAAGTTTGTTCTAAAACCACGTCCTATACAATCGTTAAATGAAAAAGATCATCATATCCCAAGATTTAACACCAAAATAAATTGAGATTTTACCTTTAATGCTCTGGTTACGTAAGATCTGATCCCATAAGCAGCTTCTGAAACAGTTGAACAAAGAAAGAGCTTTAGATTTACACTCACATATATTAACTCTTATTGTCTTTGAGAATTGTATTTTTTTTACTTTTCACTGTTATTTGCTGGGTTCACTCAATTTTGTAAGTCATCAGACTAATCCTTTCCGAAAACTAATATAAAACAAATCATTAAATTCTTCAATGATGACGTTTTAGGACAAAGTTAGGAAAGACCCCAACACATTCTCCTCATACAAAGACTCTATTACTTAAAAAAATCTTAATCTATGGTGTTATTAATAGAGGAGAAATAGGGGCAAGAGAAAAACACAAATTTTTCTCTAAATCTGAACACCAACTAAGATTAAACGTGCTTTATACATCAATTTAAACATATACCAGCGCATGTCACCCGGGCTTGGGAAGCTAATCAGTCAAATGTCGAGGTACTCGTGAAGGTCTATTGTGTATGATGTAGCCAATTATATATTTCCTCGAAAATCCACAGCAACATTGTGCTTGACATTATCAGAGAAAAAAATTCCTTGCCAAATTAAAAACTTTAAGAGCCATACCATGTTGGAAATGCAGTAAAACCTAAGGAATCTTTATTAAATTAATGTATTTTCTTATTACTGGTAACAAGAAAAATATATGAACAAATCTCAATATGTATAACGTATGAGCCGAATAAACTTTGACTCACTTTATTAAGTAGTTACTTTCCCACAACACCCCATAACTCAGCTAAGTTTTAAGATAACAAATAAGAGATAGACGTCATGAACTATCACTATCTTTCTGTTAGCACCTTTTTTGTATTTAGCACCTCCAGCTGTTGCTAGGTACACTACAGAGGAACCAGAAAATAATAACATCATAGCAAAATGAAAACATAAGGTTGATCGTGATTTTGTAAACGGTGTTAGATATTTTAAAAATATAGATGTTTTCCTAAAAAATTACTGAAATGGACTATAGATGGTTTATTATAGCTAACTGTACCGTATAAAAAGTATGCAGGTAACATAAAATAACATGTGATGCAGAACAAGCAAAGTTTATGGCATCAAAACGGCGTTCAAGCTATAATTGCTCCAGAGGGGGGCGAACTAATCAGCCTTGAGGCCAAGTAGGTAATTTACTGAGCGTAAACGTGTGCCCTCAATGCGCTTCATAAAGTGTCTTTAATGGCTTACCTTACAATGTGTACAATGCTGTACAATGAGTACAATGTGATTACTATTGAAGTTACGAATATTTTTGGATTCTGAAGATTAATTAGATTAAAAACAAAACTTTTGAACAGGGAAGATTCTGGAGAATTCCGGACACCGAAAGTTTTACCCTTCAAAAGTCTGATTGTAGATAGATTTTTTTTAATATTGCAAAGAAGAAGAAGAAAGAGAGCTTAAACATTTTAGAGAAGAAATTCCAATCAAGACAAAAAGAGGCAAGATTGTCAAACTTCCTTTTTAAGATTTCTCTTAACAGAATTGAGAAGTAACATATTACTTCTCAAGGTGGGAGTATGTCTGGAAATCAATGAACTATTGAAACACCTGATTATTTTAATTCATTGATAATGGTTTATAATCAGTTGTTCTTTTTTTATTTTGATATGTTTTTGATTGATGTAGGTAGAATTTTGTATGAATAAAATGTTTTAAGTTTGGTCAGAAAGTTTTCCTTATTTAAATCTTTGGTTTTTAAAAACATTTTTAGTTATTCTGATATGTCAAGATTGTGTAACATGTCTGGTTTGAAAAGGGTAGAATTAATCATGAAGGGTTGATTTGATTTTAACTTTTTGAGGGCATTTTCCATCACTGATTAGGAAACACAGTCAGTGATGGCAAATGTCCGCAAAAATCAAAATCGAAACATGAATTTAAATCTTGAAAAATAGACCAGGAGTTATTAAATTATTACAAACGCTAAACTCTGACAGAAGTCAATGTTATTAGAATACCACTTTGGGTTGGCGCGATTACCGGTTATGGGTAGCTAAATAAAAAATTGTTAGTAATTATTTTGATTTTTATTACTTATTATCGGATAAACTATTAGTATTTTTAAACCAAGGATAAAATAAATTAGAGCAACTGCAAAGACTAAGGATGGTAAATAAAACAGTTTAATTCCCCTTGGCTTTGGAATAAGTGCTGCAATCTGCGGTTAGCCTTTAATATTATTTCAAATAATTTCCATTTGATTAGGTAGTTGTAAACGAATGGAATTGTGTGATCCAATTTCGATGGATAGTGCCACTTATCCGAGAATTATACCCTTTACTGTACTCAAATGTTTATATTTCTTTTAAATATAATATATATTGGAAAATCTTCATAAAAATGTTTTTAATTATTTTACACCTCATACGATCAACACCATCCACCCGTTATGGACTTAAGACTCCGAAAATAAAGCTCCTCGCGTATTAATATGGAGATATTAATTTGCAAATACGACATAAGTATATAACTATTCTATTTATGTAAATAAACATAGAATTGCGGTTACTAGATTTTAAACGTTGGATGTTGGATTCAACATTTAGACTTATAAGTCTAAACAACAAAGTTCAGTAATGTAACTGTTTTTGAATTTACCATTCCGTTATCAAATCTTTTAAAACAATATATATTTTAGATCTAATTTGTACCATAATTTACCTACATTTACTTTTTAATATTTTTTAAACGTTATCTTTTGAAAGTTTCAACATTTAGCAAAGATGAGTGGTCAATTGTCCCAGTATTCAGCGTATGACGTCATGATGGTTGCTGTAGACTCCGTGTCAAAGGCGGCAAATTGGGTTGAAATTGGGTCGGGTCGGGTAGGAGCGTATAGTCCCACTTGTATGTATTCATTGATGAATATTTTATTGATAACCGGCGTTGTCGGGCGTGGAGGGCAATTTGGAGATGAATATGCATCACAGTGATTGCACCAAAGTGATTTCGACCCAAGCACAAACATTAGTGGCGTTAGGGCGTGGTCTGTGTGATTTCAAACCATCAAACTGTGAATTGTAGGAAATTATTGTATTGGGAAATTGAACCCTTATATAGCATTTATGTGCTATGCTATTCAAAAGAGAAAATGGACAAACCATGTAAAATAGGAAGAAGGGTAACCTTTTGGTGGTTTCCATTGATGGATATCATTCAAACGCTGTGGTTAGCTGTTTAATGTAGTACGTAGTATTGTGTTTTTATATAGATAGTTTATTATGTAGTTTACTATTAGGGCTTATTCATAAATTCTAACCAATGAAGAGGGCTTTTTAATTTCTAATACTTTTTGGATAAAATATAGATAATTATGGTAGTACATTAAATATTTATTTAATGTCCACTTTTAGAAAATATTGTAATAGTCTTTTTGTTCCCGTTATATACAACATATCAAAACTTTCAACACTACTTAAACCGCACTGCTTAACACTACTATCTAAAAACGGTGTGAAAAAACATTTATGTAGATTTTATAGATTTATATAGTCTTATAGATTTTATAGCTTGAATGCATTGACAAAGCTGGAAATAGATAGTTTGAAAGTTGTTGAAGGATGCAACAATGGTAACGGGCACTAACAGAATAAATTTTAATTTGTTAATTATTACTACTAAAATGAAAATGGTATGTTAGTATTGATACTTGATTTGGAAAGATAACCGTTCAGGAAATGGAGACGAAAATGTTCTGTCGAACATGGCAATACGCTTTGTAACAAGGTTTGCCAGCCTATTCATATTTTCTCGCCCTCCTGGAGTAAATGGAAGTAATAAGCCTATTTAGCGATACTTCATAAGTCCCGATGAATATTGAGAAAATATACCTCTTCTACAAATAGTATAAAAATAAAAAGAAATTTTTTCTTAACTGCCAAACTAAAATGCGCCTTTTTGTAAGTATTATGCAATCGTATTTTACAGTTTATTTCCCATTTAAAATATACTGTAGTATATCAATTTATGATTGCATTAGAAAATACAAAATTTAAGGTAATTTTGTCTTAATTACGTTTTTTTTAATAAAAGCTTTTTACGTAATGGAGCAATAAAACATAATTCTATCAAATAAATCTATAAATATAAAGATACAGATTAATCGTCGATTTTCTTATACAACTTTTACATTTTGTAGCATTTCTGTCGTAGCTATATAATTCTGTAAAGCTTGAAGATAAAATATCTATAAGTATTCTTTAATATTTTTATTTTACAGATAAAAAACTGAACAACTTGTTGGGTCTTTGTCGACGATTATGTTTTATGACTCATTACGGTTTGTAAATGCGTCTCCTGATCTTACTAAATTCTCAAAGCTTTTATCCCACGGATAAAATCCATTATATAAGGTTTTTAAAGTATAAATGGAATCAACAATTACACTTGTACACTGGCACTACTTCCAGTGCAATTTAAATTATTTTATTGTTTGTTGTAATTGCTTTATTTATATTCACGCTGTCTTGTATCTGAACTTGCTTTTGGAATAAACGTATTTGAATTTGAACTGTAATAAACATATTCACTGGAATTTTTAACTAAAATAAGGCTAGATTGTAAATGTTTTCTATCAATTAAAACATCTTATACTGCATGACATATTTTAATATTCGCTGTCCACAGTCTTGGTAACAGTACTCTGGATTTTTAGAAAAGGGTAGTGATACGAATAGTTTAATAAAAACAATTATTAATTGTCATATGTAACGAAGATATGAAAATCCTGCAAAGACATTATACCTTTATAAACAATAACATATTTTAGAAGTAACAGGGATGAATCATACAAATTTATCATAAAAGCTCAGCGTCATTCACATACGGGCTGATGCTGATACATCGTTGAAACACTCATGTTTATTTATTGCTAGTTTGATTGTTGGCGATTAAACTGTTTCATGTAAACACATCGTGAATGTTTGCTCGTTGATTCAGTCCCTGCTGTAGTTTTTAGAGACTAAGCCTTTCAAACATTTCCTTTTGAATTTAGTTTTTTTCACTGCGTTGGTGGTACAAAATGGTTTTCACACGAACAAATATGATCACTATTTGTATTGGCTGTTTCATGATATTCTAACATATGCTTTTAAGTTTTAATTGTAAAATGAGTGGCCTTTATTTTTTATTTGAAACAATTTCAAATTGTTGAAATAAATAATAACACGTAAAATAATAGGAAAAGTTATATTGGAAAGTAACAAATACAACCAATGTTATATTTTTATTACTATACTACACAGTTGCCCGTGGCTTCGCTCACGAAAAAAAATCGTGAGCTGATCTTACTGCCAAATTTTAGTATATACAGATGTTTACATTTAAGTATTTGAATGTTTATATTCCTTTAAAATGTAAAAATTGAAACTGAGGACGTTCACGGGGCGTAACCCGATTTCTTTGACGCTTTTATAATTTTAAGTATACCATCTTGTCATAGTCCCATAGAAAGTTGCCTTAGGCTGTAATATTTGAAACATATGAGGACTAAAAAACTGGTAATTGCTTTTAATGGATTGTGTTTAATAGAAGTGTTATTGCAAATTACAATGGAGTGATGGAGTATTGGAATCGATGCTCCATTTTTAGTAGATTTTATTTGCTTTAAATTCAAATAATTCATACATTTTTACATTGTTTCATTTATTATTTATTCCATTTAAAAATAAATCTAGTAATTGATGGGCATTCTGAGTATTAAAAGCCTCAACAAAACAAATTTTATTATTATTACTAAATACTGAATAAAAATGACAATATATTTTGATTCAGCAGTTATAGTTATTCAATTAAAATGTATGAAATCAAAAACGATCCAAGAGGACTTTATGAGGGCGTACTCCATAGTTAAGGTCATTAAGCCAAGTCATGTTACATGGAAAGCGGAGCGCTGCTGAAACATTGCATATAAAGTGGCAGTTTAGTAAATGCTAACTATGAAGTCGTTCTAACAATGTTTTATCCCGTGATATTGTTGTTTAAGCGTCTTCCCTTTTCTATTATGTGTTATAGTGCTGATAATTCATTAATCATAATCAATTTTTCATAATAATTTCTGCATTACAGGCACGGTATACAATGTTTGTAATGCAGTGTATGCAGAACGTTTGATAAGATTAATTTTCAAGAGCAAGTAAATATAACACTTTTGTTTATGGTTGCTCCAGTACCCCATTTGTTGGATGAATAAAATGCCGTTTGGTGTCAGACCTTAGCAGAAACTAATGATAAATATAATCATAATAACTCGCAAAATCACTCAGATGATTTTTGTCAGGAAAGTTTTTTGTTCACAAGAAGTTGCCGAGTCAGTTATTACAACGAGAACTGTAAATGGCAATAGATAAATATTTGTGAATTGCTTAATATAAAACTGAAATATTATTTCAATATGAAATACTCTCGCAATACACTAGAATATTTTCTTACAAATAGGCCATAAAACAATTTTATCATTTAGTGATTTATGCGCATTACGAACAGTTTCAATGACGACGTAAAATGATAACAGCATCAAAGTTTCTTGATGTCAAAGTTAACACTTCAAGCATATTTAAGTACATTTCAAGTACATAAAAGACTCGCATTCGTACCAGCACCATATCAATCCATAAATTAAATAAATATTAACTTAAAATAGAGATCACATGCAATTCAAAACTGATCAGGTTTTCGATAAAACATCGACTATAATTGATATTTTGTAGATGCACGAGACTTGTTTTTTTAGGTAAGTACCGTTTATGAAAGGGCAATAGAGGGGTAGGTACAAGTGTTTGGGCATTGGTATTGGGTATAGATAAACTCATTAAGAGTCCGTTATTACGTGGTGGAGGTTGATAGGGCTGTATCAAGCTCTGTAACTCAAAAAGAAAATATCCACCTCATGCTTCCTGCAGTGCCGTTGGCTCCGCCACCAATAAAAAAGAATCACTCCTTATATCTGACAGGTGGGTTTCAGAAATTTGATAGAAATACTCAGATGAAACAGTAATAGTGCATTTCCCGTTTTTTCGAACTTTAAGTAACGAGATAATCCGTTACCACACACGGCCGGCTACTGAATTCTCTTCAACGCGAACAATAGTGCAATTTTCCTCAAGCGATTGGTACCATTTTCGTAGTGGTCTCTTGCTGATTATAGTTCCCCATAAACTTAAACCATTGACTTTGAATCTGAAGCAGACCTTCCATCGCATTATCAAATGTGTACCAGGTTTTGAGTGACCCAGGACTGAAAGAGCCCATCCATAGTCATAGTGAATCCCCAACAGAGTGTACTGATGTGTACCTTTTAAGTATCAGGAGCAGGTTATATATATTGTGTGTTTTAGTGGCACATAAAACAAGCGATAATATATTAATTATTAATTTATGCAAGATAGAATACAAATTTTTTGAATAAATAGCTAAAATAAGGGATTGATAGAAGCACCCACTGTTGGTAATCAATGAAACTATGTCAACTTTAAATTCTGGGTCACCCGAAACTAGCCGGCTACAGCTGGGCCATAAGAATGGGAGGTCTAGCTTAAACCAATTCCCAAATTAAGTGCACAAGTTTCAATTTTTCATCCAAGGAAGTGAGTTATGACGCATGATTATTACCGTGGCGGCGGAGCCGTGCATTTTGTTTTTGGGTTACAGAGCTTAATACAGCCCTATCGACTCATACTGTCAGGTATCTGATGAGTCAGTCTAACTACGGTACCCAACACCTACGCCCGAATGATTCTAACTCTTTTCCTCCATTTTTATCTAAATACGGTACTAATTAAAAAAAAAAACACGCCTTATACGACCAACACTTTTTACTCAGAGCTAATACCCTTTATACACGTACAGACCTCAAGCACTACTCTCACCATACATCTATACTTACTCACTAAGCCATATGTTTTTTGTCATCAGACTCTTCGTACAGCTCTAAACCAATTGTACAGTAATAGTTAAGGCGTCGTTGAAAAGAGCTCGGAATTAAAAAACGTAAAATACTAGAATTAAGTTAATAAGAGTCATCAACTTATAAGATTCTACATGGGGATATAAAGTTAAAGTAAACCGGTTTTCTAGAGTAAACACAGTTGTATCAGCAGTCAAATGATACCAATGGAACTGTAAATTTCATCACAATTACAAGAGAAGTGTTACTGATAGCAAGAAAGCTGCACCGAGTCTAGCGAACTCGAAGCGGTAATGATCGTACATTCAGTGTACGGAGCAAATTGTACAGTAAGCGTCTGATTTACAGCAGTTAGCACACCTGAGACGAGAGCTTTTACCACTCATCCACTTGAACATCTCACCATCCAAAACCTCATCTCTTCCTCTGGTGCTCGTATTTTACTTCATGTCACTATTTCAACCTGAATCAGTAATTTGCATTGAACGAAAAGGTATCGAAGTTTTTTAGTTGATTCAAAAGTATTGAATTTTAGGGGCTCTGGATATTTTTATTATAGTTTAAAATATAAATTTAAGTACTTGTACTTCGAATGAAATACAGTTCATTTAATAATCTTCCTTCTTACAACAGGTTTAGAAAGATTAGAAAATTCAAGAATAATTTAAATTCCTTCTTGTTAAAAAAATACCCTTTACAGCATTTGCGATTTCTAGTGGCCTTTAAACATTGCTAGTTGTCTTTACCTTTAAACATTCACAAGTTTTTGGTTGGATAGTCTTCGATGCTTTTTATGTGATGACAGGGAAATTGTTCAGTAATGAAAAATCAGTAACTTTACCTAGTTAATTCAGATTATTGTTAATTTAGTCAGATAAATAATTTATTGACTTATAATATTTATAATTTTGTAAAAATCAGTTCAAATCCCAAATTTGAACTCGAAATACTACTAAACTTCTTGACTAAAACATATAACTTCCTATTTATTGAAGTTAAAACCGACCAAATTGGAGAAACAAAACCATTAACTCCACAAATACGCTTTACATACTCTAAGTACTTGTCAATTAATTCAGTATTGTGTTCCCAACATAATTAGTAACAATCAAACCGAACAAATATCATTACTGGTAATGTAACATTATCTCAACGTCTTACTCAGCACTATAAAATTGCATTAGTCATATGAGAAGGGAGGGAGAAGCGTACAACAAAGTAGCTGTCAGCAGAGTAGACGGAACCGTGTTCTTGAATATAAACATCGAGCAGTGACATGTCACCCAGCGGTGTCACCGGGAAATATTAAATGCGATTCTAAAACATATTTCTGGCAAGGTACATTAATAACACGACTTTAATATCATGCACAGTTTTCATTTTTATGAAAATGTATATTGCAAGAAAATATTAATCTTGAGGTGATAGTGATAAAATCAGGAACAATTTTTGACAGATTAAATTATAAATGATTCTATGATTTCTCTAAATATTTACTTATATTTTTAGTTTTAAACACTATAAATGCTTAAAATTGAAACAAAACGGTGATTAATTAAACGTAGTTATTTGTGTACTGTAGTTGTTTCCAGATATCGCAGCCTCAAATTTGCATATTTAGTTTGTTTTGTCTTCCATTTTAATAAATATGTTAGGTAGAACATGGATATTTAAGAAAGCAGAAAGAAATAAATGTGTTAAAATATAACGTATAAAACCGCATAGCTATAACCTGAATTGTTACGTTTTTCTAAGCAAAAACCTTAAGATTTGCTGTTAAGTGTTGTAGCATCTGGCTCTCAGCCTGTGTTGTTGTTTACAACGTACTGTTGAACAGTTTATCATTTATTGATCAAGCCCCTTTGATGAATATTCTGCTTTCTAAGGCATGAATAGTATTTAATTACATTCATTAGCCCAATGATTAGTGTTTATATAAAAAATAAAGTTTGGGAATGGTAAGCGCACAGTTTCCCCCACAATTCGAATTCTCATTTTATAATTACTACTGTTTTCGTCGTTTTAAATTATTATGTTTTTAAGCCAAGCCAATTACGTAATTCTATAAGTGTAAATGTTTTTCAATAGAGATACAGAATTGTCAGTTTCCTTTTCAGTTGAGTGGCCAAATATTACTCTAGTCAACTAGCGTTCATTAGGAAAAAACTGAACTCAGGAATAATTTGACCACCAAAAAAATGTATTTTGGGAACAAATTATTTATGCTACTTCCCAAAAAATTCAAAATCCATTTGTGCTACTTATAGAAACAAAAAAGTGTCTGACGAATTTTTTTTAAGCCGGTTTAGTTAAAGAAGATATATACACGTTCTTATTTACAAAAAAAAAACAAATAAACAAAGTAATCAGTTTCCAAAATTACATTATTTTAGATTCTATGCTGACCAAACATTTTACAGAAATAAAAATTTTAATGACAGAAAACAATTTGGATCTTTCATATGTACTGAATTGATGTTAATGACAATACTACATCCATATACTAAGCTAAACCATTAAATACCAATAAACGCGCCAATACACTATTGCCAATATTACTAATTGCAAATATAATAGTTATTAAAAAACTACGAGTAATGAAATAAATTAGAATGAATGAAATGACATAAAATTTACTTATTGTTTGCCGAAAATTCGACTTGTACAAAGTAGCATCACATGGCGGGCAACATCCATAAAACCTTACTATGTGCTAAACTGATATCTTAGCAATACCAAGATCTCGCCTGGTGCATATTCATATCCCAATTAAACCTTTTACTAAAATATATCTTGATGTCTTAGCTGTTATGTTACAGCCTCCATGAATGCAAATTATGATGTGATATGACGTAAAATATTATTTATAATAAATCTTAAAAATTATGTATTCGAATAATTTTTGTTCACTACTAGGAAGATCATGTTAGGTTTTAAAATTGGTAATCTTGTATAAATAATATTAAGTAAAGAGCTGAATTTTTGGAACAGTGGTGCAATTCGTCGACACTAAGACAAACTCAATAAATTTTGTTTACAACTAAACATTTGGGTATGGTTTGAAATAGTTCCAAAGGTCATCAAATGATTGCAGCACATTTATAAAGGAAATCGCACAATTTGTTTGCATGCGAAGTCGTAACTAAGTAGTCTAGTATTTATTTTATATGATGGTGTTTTTTTTTGTGATCAAGACTCCTCCCACAGTTCTTCTGTTGGGAAAAATTTATTCCTACGACCGCGCGTAAAGTATCAGTTAACGCACCAAAAACCAATTGTAAAACAGGTGTTTACTGAGGAGCGAGCTAAAAAAGTACTTTCCCCCACCAGCTTTGTTTAGACACTTTTTATTCCTCATAATGAGTGAGTAAAACAATGTTTTTTCTCCCAGTGGGAGTAAAGTGATTACTTTGTCTCCCGGCGGGCGGGCTCTATGTGTATTTCGAAAGAGAAGCACTTTGTCTCCCTCGTAAAAATTGTCGCCATCGCAAGCTCGGGCGCCAACATTTTCACTCGTGAGACAATGTTGTACTTTACTCACTCGACACACAAATAACTATTACGCTCGCCAGATAATTACATTATTTTTCCGCTTTGATTCGACTGAGCTTAAATTCTCTGTTACCTCAAATTGTCGCAGTTAAATGCATTGTATGTGAGTAATTGCTATTAATTTATAATACAGAAATTCAAAACTGTTGTGGGGCAAATGCTCCGCTGCGCGTCTTGTGGTATCTGATTAGCTCAAGGGAGAAAGACCCACTTTACACACTTAATACATAAATATTTATAACACAAACTGTTGTAAACTTAGTCACACTTTAAAGAAACATAAAAAATATAATATAAATAAACAGTTTTTAGCCTTAGAAATGGGAGGCGGACAATTGAGGTCAATCTAAGATTGATGTCTCAATCTGGCCTCTGATTGTTTCAATCCTTGCGAGATCAGCAAGTCGATTTCCCGGCCAAAACATCATACGGTAGTTTGTTTTAGAAACTGTATATATTACTCATAACATCGCTTTACAAAATAGGAAAGCTGTTAAAGTATCTGACCCCTGTAATTGTTGTGAATTCGTTATTTTTCAAATTATGTTACTTTTGATAATTTTTATCTTAAATTATCAAAAGTAAGTAAGATTTAAAAGGTTATCTTTTAAACCTTATAAGGCATCTTTTATTAATTGCGCTTACATACAGAGTGTTTACAAAAAAGCCCTTCAGGACTTCGAGTTATAGTTACTTACATTAAAACTAAGAAAAAAGTTCCTGTAAACATGGGTCTTAAAATGCTCGGTTATCCGTCTTGTCGGTATTTATGTGTTTTTAACATGATTCTGCATAACTTTGGAACCACTAAAGATATCAAATTCAAACTTGGTGTGTATATGTTGACTAATATGACCTATTTTGGTGCGGAGTATCAAGTTTCTGCTTTGAAACATTTAATAATGGCAGCCCTTTTTATATTCTAAAACTGAATATCTTAAAAACCGTAAATTTTACGAACCTACGCATATTTTCAAACTCCTTCGTCTAAAAAACCGTTCCCTATATAATTTGTATTTGTTATCCTCTGTTAAAACAATTAATAAGCTTGCAGTTTAATGATGCCTTGTGTAGTATAATATTTATTTAACTTTATAACACATTTAGTGTACTGCAAAATCAATGAGTAAAATGTGAAGCCAAATTTTTTTCTATTAAAAAAGGTTAAATTACCCTAATTCCGTCTTGTGATTGAAATTTTTATTTTCCGTCTTGCAGAAATTTTTAATAGTTAAAAATTGTGATTCTGAGCCAAAAACAACAAAACTAATTTTTTTAATTAAAAATATTACCAGCTACAACCGTTGACGAACGGTATTTTGCACTTAATTTCATTATTCACGTCGCATCTTCAAAACGAAGCCAGGGGACTAATGGAGGGATGCCTGTACAAGCCCCTAATTCCCAGAGACAGGCAGTGTGTCTTTTACCGCCTAATGGAGATATATCCTTGATGATAAGTCCTTCAAGGCGCTTTACCTCCGACAGTCTTCAAAACTTCCATCTCACTTGAGATGAAAATGTTTCCCTCAGAAGTGTTGATAGTCCTACTGTTTCTAGTATTAAATGTAAAATCAAAAATTTTCAAACTTTCTCTCAACAGAAAACACAACTTTTTTTAATAAAAGGAGGATTATATAATGCAAAATACAAATGTTGGAAAATCTTTTATTAAATTTCAATATTGTACAGCATTGACGTCTGTGATTGTTATTTAATATTCTTAATTCTTTTTAATTAATATTATTAATCTTACTGTTATAAGTTGTAATTTCCCGTGTTGGGCCGGGACAGAATGTCCAACAGTATCCCCTGCTTGTCGTAAGAGCCGACTAAAAGGGGAGGGGGGCGCACTGGTCCTTTTTCGCGTCTCCTTTTCACAATTCCATTCTCCGGTTCATTTCAATAGTCCGGTTGTTTTTTCTAAATCATTCCGGCCTATTTTCCGGGGTGACTCTGTGTTCTTCAGCCTCCATTGCGCTGGAGGTCTAGGACGAGCAGAGGGTACAGCTTAAAAACTGGGTTCTGCACCTCCCAGGCTGCCGGATAGTACAGGGGCCCGGGTCAGCCCAGCCAGCTGACCTGGCTGCCCTATCAGCCGGCGAAAATCCCTTTGGCCGTGGCGGTGCCGGTTGGCGACCGGATAGGGCCCTGCTGCGGTCACGGGGGGGCTCTGCCGAGGCCACTGCTCGTCTGGGACCGCCGGTGTTTTGGAGGCGGTCGAACACGGATATAGTTTCTCTGGTGATGGGTCGGTCTGACTTTCTCATTGGGATACGTTTGGGGGGTCAACGCCCAGTCTTGGGGGCCAATCCAGACAACATGGCAAGTGCAGACAAAAAAAACGATTCAAAAGGTGCACGAATCAAAACGGGGTACCCTAACCCCAAAAAACACCCAGCAGGATTCTCCTCTGAGTGGGCTTGACGACGGGGTGGCAAGCCCCTTCGAAAGAAGGTCTCGACTCACGAGATCGCCACCAGTCCGAGTCGCGACACCTGCCTCATCGGTGGCCAGAACATCCGCGGCCATTGAGAGGGCACCCACTGAGGACAACGAGCCGATGAATGCCGACTCGTCTCCCTTTGACGCGGTCATCGCGCTCGCCAGGCAGCAGGAGGAGGAGCACCTTAAAAAGTGCTTCAACACCCTGGCTGTAATGAAGGCTGCGACCGCCCGGCAGAAGAACATTAGCAAGGACGTGCAGGATGGCATTGTCCAATTGGAGGCCAGTCTGCAGCACATTGTCCAGCTGAGGAGGTCGTGGCAGTCTTGTGAGACGGTGGCCGCGTCGACCCAGACGACTCCATCGCTGCGGGTCAAGGCTCAGCCGGCCGGTGGAAAGCGAGCCGCTTCTAGCCCCGCCCAACCGGAGGCAGAGAAAAAGCCGAAGGGAGACGGTCCAGCGGAGAAGTCGGACTCCGAAGCATGGACCGAGGTCGTTAAGAGGAAGGGTAAGAAGAAAGACCCTCTTCCAAATCCTAGAAGCCAGCCTGGCACCCAGGACAAGAAGAAGGCGCCGAGGAAGAAGTCCCGCAAGCAGCGGCCGGACGCTCTTCTCATCAAACCGTCGGAGGGGAAATCCTACGCCGACGTGCTGGGCGAAATTCGCAGTAAAGCGAAGCCCGATGAGAAGGGCGCCGTCATCAAGGGCATGAGGAAGACCCGAGCCGGCGATCTTTTGGTCGAGCTCGGTGACGCCTCCAAAAGTAAAGCCGCCTTCAGCGAGGACTTGCAGACCATCTTGGGGGCGAACGCGACCGTCCGCGTTCTCGAACCCAAGTCGACGCTGGAGGTGAGGGACCTTGACGAGCTGACGACCGAGGCGGAGGTGACTGCTGCCGTCAAATCCGCCATCGGCGACAACGTCGAGGTGAAAACCTTCCTCTCAAAGGCGAACGCTCGGGGTCAGAAGGTGGCGATCCTCACGCTGGGAGCCAGGGCAGCTGCGAAGCTCCTGGAGAAGGGCCACCTGAAAGTCTGGTACGTGAGCTGTCGGGTGCGCGAGAAGCTCGTGGCCTCCAGATGTATTAAATGTCTGGGGTTCGGTCACGTAGCTAATCGCTGCCCTGGACCCGATAGAAGCAAGCTCTGCTTCAAGTGCGGCGGCCAGGATCACAGGGCCAGCGCATGCAATGCAGCGTTATCATGTGTCCTGTGTACAGAAGCCGGCTTGAAGGGCGACCAGGTCAAGCATTCCGCTGGGTCTGGTCGTTGCGGGCAGTACAGGCGGGCCATCCAGGAGCTTCGCCAAACACAAAAGAAATGATCAGTGTTCTGCAACTTAACATGCAGAGGAGCAGGACAGCAAACGACTTGCTGTTCCAATTCGCCACGGAGCAGGGTGCTGACCTACTGCTTCTCAGTGAGCAGTACCAGAACCGACGCTCCGCGCAGTGGTTCTCGGATCCCTCCGGCACTGCGTCGATATGGATCTTGGACCTCGGGAAGGTGCCTGTTCTCGATTCCGGATCGGGCAACGGCTTCGTTTGGGTGAGGAGCAGGGATTTCACCGTCTTCTCCTGTTACCTCACGCCTAACCAACCGATCGCTGACTACCGCCACATGGTCGATTCCGTTGAGGATAAGATCATGAACACCTCTGGCGGGGTCATAGTCGGTGGCGATTTTAACGCCAAAGCCGTGGAATGGGGTTCCCCGCGGACCGACACTCGAGGACGTTACGTCCTCGAGTCGGCTGCCAGGTCGGGCCTCTGTATCCTCAACACGGGCGGTATTTCCACCTTTCGCCGTCCGGGGTGCAGAGAGACGATCCCTGACATATCCCTTGCCTCTGAAGGGATTGTCCAGCGGATCTCCGACTGGCGTGTCTGCGAGGACTACTCCTCCAGCGACCATCAGGCGATCCTTTTTAAGGTCCTTCCCGAGGGCGCGCGCTTGCGCGCTGAACCTGCTCCTCTGGCTCGACGCTGGAACATCAGCCGTCTGAGCAAAGACACATTTAAAGAAGTAATTAAAGACCAGAGCATTGTGAATTTCGCAAGTGCCGAAGATCTGGCAGCATCGACGATGCGACTCATCGCGACCGCGTGTAAGCAGTCGATGTCCGGAGTTTCCCGCCGCCACAGGAAGAAGCCGGTTTACTGGTGGACGCCTGAAATCGCGGAACTCCGGAGGAGATGCCTTGGTCTCCGACGAGCTGCGCAGCGAGCCAGGAACCGCCCTGATGCAAATGCCAGATCGGCTGAGCACAGAGCGGCCCGCCGAGAGCTCCGCGGTGCCATCAACCGGAGTAAAGTCAGGTGCTGGAAGCAGCTGTGTCAGGATATCGACAACGACCCCTGGGGGATGGGCTACAAACTAGTAACCCAGAAGCTAGGGGCTCGCTCACCACCTGCGGTCATGGAACCACAAGCTATGGCCGCCGTCGTCGATACACTGTTTCCCAGCCACCCAGTTCGGCCAGTCAGGGAATTCGGAGAGGTAGGTGCCTTCCCAGTTTTCCGGGAAGAGGAACTCACCGCCGCCGTCCGATCCCTACGACCCAGAAGAGCGCCCGGTCCCGATGGCATTCCGGCGGAGGTGCTCAAGCTCGCTGCGGAGGTTAATCCAAGACTTCTGCTCGATATGTTCAACGCGTGTCTGGCGGAAGGCGTTTTCTTTTCTTCGTGGAAGGTAGCCCGCCTTGTTCTTATCCCCAAGGCGAAGAGTACACCGGGGACCCCTTCTTCTTTCCGACCCCTGTGTATGCTCGACACGGCCGGGAAAGTGCTGGAAAAGCTTTTGCGCGTCAGGCTGACTGAGGCCATCGTCTCTGCGGGGAACTTGTCCCCGCAGCAGTACGGCTTCAGATCCGGTCGCTCTACCATCGACGCTATCCAGGAGGTAGTTGAGGCAGTGCGGAGGGCGGAGGACCACAACCACTGGTCGCGCCGCGTGGTCCTTCTCGTCACGCTCGACGTGAAGAACGCTTTCAACTCCGCCAGGTGGAGCAATATGCTGTGGGCGCTTGAGCATACGTTCCAAGTTCCCTCCTACCTCCTGCGTATGATCGAGGCTTACTTGTCAGACCGCGTTCTGTTGTACGACACGACCGAAGGTCAGCGGCGCATTCCCATCACTTCCGGGGCTGCGCAGGGGTCCATCCTCGGACCAGATCTCTGGAACGTGTCTTACGACAGCTTGCTGAGGCTAGACATGCCCGATGAGACCCGCCTCGTTGGCTATGCTGACGACGTCGCTGCCTTGATCGCTGCGAGGAACGTCGAGCAGGCAAAACTGAGGCTCAGCGTAGTAATGGCTAAGGTCAACGGGTGGATGCGAGACCACGGCTTGTCCCTGGCTGTCAGTAAGACGGAGATCGTCGTCCTCACCAAAAAGAGGATAAACACCGTGTACCCGGTGCAGATGGGTGACGTCACACTCGAGACTAAGCCTGCTGCAAAGTACCTGGGAGTCATGGTCGACAGCAGACTGTCTTTCGGCGAGCAGATCCAGCGCGCCGCCGACAAAGCCACTAAGGGTGTCGCTGCCCTTGGTAGGCTTATGCCCAATGTCGGCGGTCCTCGTTCCTGCAAGCGCCGTCTGCTCATGACTGCCGTCCAGTCAGTCTTGCTGTACGGGGCAGAGGTATGGGCTCACGCACTCGAGAAGCGAGTCTTCCGAGACCGGCTTGCCCGAGTCCAGCGTCGAGGAGCTCTGCGGGTCGCTTCGGCCTACCGCACAGTCTCCGAGCCGGCTGTGATGGTGATCGCCGGAGTCATCCCCGTCCTCTTCCTCGCGAGGGAGAGGCAGGCGATTTACCGGAGGAGGCCTGAAGTGGGCCGGGAAGCAGCTGCCAGGGAAGAGCGCGATCGCAGCTTCGACTCCTGGCAGCGTGACTGGGAAGCCGAGCCGAGGGGACGTTGGACCTTCCAGCTCATACCTTCCGTCCGACCATGGGTGGAACGGCAGCACGGCGAGGTTGACTACTACGTGACCCAGTTTCTCTCTGGGCACGGGTACTTCCGAGCCTATCTGCACCGGATGGGCAAAGTCGCTAGCCCGGACTGTCTGTATTGCCCTGGCATCCCAGATACGTCCGAGCACACCTTCTTTCAGTGCGACCGTTGGCACGTCCGCCGAGCCTCGCTTTCATCTGAGATCGGCGTGATCGTCAGCCCAAACAACATCGTCGGAGCTATGCTCCAGGGAGAGGGCAACTGGAACTGTGTCAAGCACTACGTCCAGGCCATTCTTCGGGCGAAAAAGGTCGACCTCGATCGGCCTTAATCCTCAGCATTTCCCCACGGAGGTTGCCCTAGCGGCGTAATATCAAAGGCCTAGCCCGAAGTAATGTGTGAAACAGTTCCAGGCTAGTGTCCTCGGTGCCGAGGGAGGTGGTTTAGTCGGTAGTTCACGGGACATCGAGCTCGTGGGAGTCCGACACTACTGAGGGGACAACGAGCCCCTCAGTGTGCGTAAACGCATTCCACCTCCTACCAAAAAAAAAATAAAATAAAATAAAAAAAATAAGTTGTAATTTATTAAATGTTCCTACAAATATTGAACCGACCAAAATACTATGTCGATATTTTGGAATCTTACAAAAAGATATCGCAAAAATGGAAAATTACAATTTTCCTGTGCAGCAATTTAATTTTATCAATTAAAAGTCTAAAACTACAAATATTTGCATTTTCGTAAAATTTGGGTTGATGATTTTTTTTGTAAAAATAACTAAATTTGCATATCAATAATATATAGTACATTGTTAATTTTGAACCAATATGCAAGAAACAAAGTGACTGAGAGCGCTGTGGTATAGAAGAAAATGCCTAAAACATTTAGGCAGTTCTTAAAAAATTGTTATCCTTTTAGTGCGTTCACTAAGAAATCGAATTTTAAATCTATAGCTAAAACAGAGTTTTTTCCATATTCATAATAATATGAATATACTAGCAGTTACTCGCATCTTCGCTCACGATAAACATTGCAGCTGATCTTACTTCTGCTCTTTGAACTGTCAAATTTTAGTATTCACAGCAGTTTACAATTCAATATTTGAATGTTTAGTCCTAAGTAGTGGCGATGTGGCGTTTCTGGCCCAATCAAACTTTGACAGGCAGTCAATTTTTTGACAGCTACTTCCGGTCACGTGACCGGAAGTGACGTCATCAGCTGTGACGTAGCTGTGACGTGTATGGGTGGGTATTTAAAGTTTAAATGCCCTGCTGTGCTGGGTATTTAAATTTTAAATGGCCGGAAGCGTGTCAAGGTCTTTTGGGGATGTTTTTAAAAAAGATCTTGCATTTTCGGAAAATCCGAAAATGCAAGATAATTTTTGTTTCTTTTTACAAACTGTTGTTTTGTTGATTTTCACGTCTGTTAAAATACCATGTAAAAAATGGAATTGACAAATTAACAAGAAAATATCCTGCTACAAAGTATCCAAATAAAGATGCAATTACATAAACATAAACTTTAAAATATAGCGAATGTTCTTCCTTTTTATCTGTTAGCATTTCCTGAACAAGGTAACCAAAATTGTAACCACATAAAAATGAAAGTAGGCAAATAATAAATTTCGACGGGTTCACAAAAATCAAGTTGTAAAGTAGCGAATTTCTTTCTTCTTCCATTGTTGAATTTTTAGTCGAAACCAATTAATGATAACATTATTGCTTGCGCATCAGAACTAACAGTTGATGAAATTTCATTTACTTGTAGACTTGTAGTAGTTTCATTTGTAGTAGGTAATTGTTCGGAAGTTGGTGTAGATGTAGAAGAAACAGTATTATATTGAAGCTCAGAGTCCATGTGTGCTCGGGTAAAGAGCTGAAGCTTTAATGACGTGTGGTAGCCGTGTCCTACTGTGCATCAGTAGTTGTTGGTGGTGGGGGGTCGTTTGTTTCTTGCACTGAAATGTAGATGGAATCATAACTTTCTGGAGGATGTACTAAAATTTGTTGTATAGGATCTGCATCAATAGGAAAACTTTGCGTTTCAATGCAAAGTCCATCTTTAATAAAAGAAACATATAAAACAGAACTCATGTTTATTTAGATGTTTACTCTGCCAGTTCTACTAGCAAACTGATGTGTCAGCAGCGGCGCTGCAACCTCCCTTGACATGTGCAGCTCGGAACATCTGCCCTCCCCCCACCACCATAAGAGACTCCTCGCAATTTTTGGATTTGTAGTGTTAGTTCTAACGTAGGTGTTGTAGGGTGAACATCTCAGTACTAAACAATTGTTTTTTTAACATTTGGCTTAAAATATTTATTTAACTTTGTACAAGTTACAATATTTTTAAAGATGCTACTTTATTATATTACCTTAATACTTAGTTATAATATTTAGTTAAAGAAATCGAAACTGTAGTTGCGATTCAAAATAGAAACATGGTTTCTTAACATTTGCCTTAAAAATATTTGTAACAAAATATCGTAAGAAAATTTTTACAACATATTTGAATTAATATGTTTGCAAACCCTATCATGCGAGTTTTAAAAGATAAACGAGACCGAGTGGGCCGGGTTTGACCTCGCATGCTTTCGCTTGTTGCCGACCAGTTAGCAATACAACTGGTTGACCTTGCGCCGCACTTTCGCTTGCGGCCGGCCGGCGAATACAGGTCGTCGTCCTTGCTGCATCACCCGGCACACCTGTCCTTGATTGTATAACACACTCTACACTCTACACTCGACAAGTTATTCTTTCCTTTGCCACCGTCCTAACAACACCTACTTCAATTTCACAATGAACCGCTCCGAGTATACCGAGATTTGGTATAACTGGTTTTCCTATCTTCAACTGCTTGGGGTACGAATTATTCAATCGAACAACAATCGTGATTGGTATGATGTTACAACCACTATTGCTCGAAAACCTTTTCAGCAAGTTTGGAAAAACATTCTTACCGGCACCAAAATTCGCACCGAACCACCCAAAATTCGCACCAAACCACCTCTATCACCTGTATCTTCAAACGTACCCCAGCAAAAATTTCATCTAAAAAAACTGAAACTTAACCGAAAATATGAAATCTTAAGACATTTATCTTCTTCTATTTTCATTTTTAATTCTGAAAAAACCAAAATTTATGTCATTGACATTCCCAAAAAAATTCCTATTCCCCTTAACCCTCGACACTTGATAATAAATAAAAAAGGTGCAAAGTTAAACATAAATATTACCGAGTAAAACCTTTTCCCACCTCCAAAGTCCACCCTGGTGGCAAAAAAGGCCCTTCTAAGGGCCGACCTAAGACTTTCAAATTTAGGCTTAAGTTTAAGTATCAACCCTTGGTGACTAACAAGGGGTGGTTTGCGAAAGCCCCTATGGGACTTAGAGGTACACGGACCTTTTGTTAGTCACTAAAGGTTAAGGCTTTAGCAAAAGCTCCCCGCTATTGACTCAACCTTTGGGACTTAGAGGTATGTGAACCGCTTGTTAGTCACCAAGGGTTGAGGCTTTAGCGTCCAACCCTTTGTGACTTAGTGGTACACAGACCACTTGTTAGTCACCAAGGGTTGAGGCTTTAGCGAAAGCCCCCCGCTATTGACTCAACCTTTGGGACTTAGAGGTATATGAACCGCTTGTAGTCACCAAGGGTTGAGGCCCTAACTTAAGCCTAAATTTGAAAGTCTTAGGGTGGCCCTTAGAAGGGCCGATTTTGCCACCAGGGTGGACTTTGATTGAGAAGGGGAAGGAATATAAGGTTTAATTTAATATATTTATTCTCAATTTTCCACCCTCCGCTGTTACTAGTAAAAATTTTGGATCTGTCGGGACAAGTGGTGGTTTGGTTTTTGGAGTTGTGAGGATATAAATTTTCGTCCTCTCCTCGTTGTAGATATAAATTTTGTTTTCTTCAATTCTGTACAGATTATATTTTTTGTTTTTCTTTAATTCCTTTAGCCTGATGTTCTTTACTGGTGCGGGATGAATTGTTTGGGGGGTGGGGGTTTCTTTGATTGGTGCGGGTTGAATTTGTTGGGGGGTAGAAGAAGGGTGCAGTCCGCACAACTCCATCCAGTCTTCAGTTAAAATGTCGTCACAAATTGGAGCGATCGGAATCTCTTCAATTTGCGGCGTTGATGTTTCTGTAACTGGTGTGGGATTCTGAAATAATTGGGGTTGATCTTCATTAACAGCATCAGCTATTATTTCGTTAATGGAGGAGGAGAGGACGGGAGTAGAAGATTTTTGCGGAATAAAATCGTTGATTGCAGAAAGGCTGATCGATACCGGGATGGAATGTTGCTTCATCAGAGGTTTCTTGAGCAGACCCAGAAGAATAGGGCAGGATGAAGAGGCAGATGAGGAGTCCATAATTAGATAAAGGAAATAATAAAATGGATATAATGAAATAGAAAAAACGTGGGAATGGATAGTAACAGCGATGGTGGCGAGTGGCAGAATAACACAAGGCGGGCGAATGGGGTTCTTATAGGCAGCAGACACAACAACCTTGTAGTCAAGGTAGTGACCAGGTCCAAGTAGGCACACAACAACCTTGTAGTCAAGGTAGTGACCAGGTCCAAGTAGGCCAGACGAAGTTGTGAGAGCGGTGGCTAGCGACCCGGCCAAGGCTACCGGCCTCGGCAGAGCGACACGTTGACCTACTAGTCAAGGCTCGCTAGCGAGGTCGAGTCTCGAGCTCGCTGATATAAGCAAGCGCGCAACGTTTCTCTTTGGCATTACGGTGAAGGTGTAACTGGTCCGCTTACGTGGAGGGTTATGCTGTAACGTAATGTTCGCCATGGTGTGTGGGGTGGCTTATGTCAAGCACACACTGCGTTCGGCTATTGTGGGAGAGGCGCCCTCCTATAATAGTCGGTCGCAATGGCAATCCACCTACCTTTCCATTTCCTGCGTGGTTTAATTGTCAGGGTTAATATTACGGTGAGGTGTGTGAGTTCGCTTACGTGATGATCACACCGTAACTGTAATATTAAGTTAGGTGTAATATTATAGGGAGGTGTGTGAGTTCGCTTACGTGATGATCACACCGTAACTGTAATATTACATAGTATAAGATAGAATAGGGGGAACGTTAGGTAGGGGTTAAGATATGATAGGGCGGTGAGGTGTGTGAGTTCGCTTACGTGATGATCACACCGTAACCGCATGCATGATAGCATTTAAGGGGTAGCATAAGTTATAATAAAGTAGTATAGAAATAAAGTAGTAGAATAAGGTAGGGACCCCACGCTTCCCCACCCCCCTTTTTTTTATAATTTTTAAATGACCTTGACCTAGTTTTGATTGTTCTACTTTCGGACTTAGAATTATTTTAAATGATCTATTTTTTAGACTTAGATATTTTAATTTCAAAAGACTTACTTGTTTGACTTATATATTGATTGATTTTAAAACTCTACTTTTGAGACTTAAATATTTTGTTAAAGTTTTAAATAACCTAAGATTTTAGTTTTGTGTTGTATCTTTTATTAAATAATTATTATTTTTAACATTTGGGTTTTTGTAAATTTTTTAATTTCTGTTGATGGTGAGTTTAGTTTTCGCGTTGGTTATTATTATTTTTGAGTTTTTGCGTCATAACTTTTATACCGCTGGTTTAATCAAAAAATGTTACTGGACCTTTTTTGTTTGTCTTTTAATTCCGCTTAATTTGAGTACCCGCACGATAGATTTGGAGCATTTTTTGTTATATCCCCCCCCCCTCCCCGCGAAACCCCCCCCCTCCCCCCCTCCCCCCCCTCCCCCCCCTCCCCCCCCTCCCCCCCCTCCCCCCCCTCCCCCCCCTCCCCCCCTCCCCCCCCCCTCCCCCCCGGAACCCCCCGCATCCCCCCGGCAAAACCGGTTACTTGATTTCGTCGCCGTTCAACTTTAGAACTGCGTCGCCGTACACGATGGCAGTGGATATAACAAAAATGCTCCAAATCCATCGTGCGGGTAGTCAAATTAAGCGGAATTAAAAGACAAACAAAAAAGGTCCAGTAACATTTTTTGATTAAACCAACGGTATAAAAGTTATGACGCAAAAACTCAAAAATCGAGGCTATAGGCAGTGGATATAACAAAAATGCTCCAAATATATCGTGCGGGTAGTCAAATTAAGCAGAATTAAAAGACAAACAAAAAAGGTCCAGTAACATTTTTTGATTAAACCAACGGTATAAAAGTTATGACGCAAAAACTCAAAAATCGAGGCTATAGGCAGTGGATATAACAAAAATGCTCCAAATCTATCGTGCGGGTAGTCAAATTAAGCGAAATTAAAAGACAAACAAAAAAGGTCCAGTAACATTTTTTGATAAAACCAACGGTATAAAAGTTATGACGCAAAAACTCAAAAATCGAGGCTATAGCCTTGGGCTCACAGTATATATAAGGTGTGCTGTAGTCTTGTGGTTACATTTGCCATGGAATCCCTCATGATCTTTAGTGCTGTGCACAACTTTGTCGAAGCCAAAAAAGTACTATGGTACATAAGAACGTATCATAGCAATCTGAAGTGTATTAGTGGAGTACTTGAAGCTGTTAAAGCAGACGGTACAAAAATCTGTTGCACTTCGGATTCTATGGATTACGAAGGACTCGAAACATGGGTCCTTTATTATGTACAATTTTGTACAAAAATTCACATCAAAGTTGACACGGACTAAAGGGGTTTTCTAGGAGGAAAGAAAAGAATAGATACCAACAATGCATGTTGGTAGCTATTCTTTTCATTCTTCCGCTAAGATTTAAATGACCTTGACCTACTTAGGACTTAGAAAATTTTCACTAAGTTACAATTGACCTTCAAAATAAGTAGGTCAAGGTCATTTAACTTTAAGCGGAAAAAAGAGAGGAACAGTGTTATTAATTAACACTGTTCCTCTCTTTTTTCCTAAAAGGCAGGGGGAGAAGTTCCGTTAATGTCTACTTTTATGTGGCAGAATCATATCCATCATCATCTGATTCATTTTGAAAGTTGATGTAATCTACATCAACCCAAAGATAATGGAATCCTTGTTCAAAAGCCATAGTATCAATGTATGTTTCAAGTGTTGAAAACCAATTCGGATCTACGAAAGGGTTGATGGTAACTAATAAACGTTGATATGTTAAATTTACCATTCTTTCCCCAGTAACATTAATCGTAAGAAAATTAATATTCTGGAGGACATGGATTAAATTTAACATAAATTGAATATGTTGTTGAGGAGTGCAAAAAACATTGTAAAACATACGGAAACTTTCCATGATTATCGGTGAGGGAAGTGATGCCTCTTCATATAATCCACGGTTTATATATACATTTTCCCCACCATAAAGTTTTAAAAGTGGGTCAAGGTCATCTGAAGATACCCTATGAACGGGGAACAGAGCAGTAAGTGGTTAGACCACAAACTGCTCTGTTCCCCGTCCCTATTTAATTTCTCATAATTATATGTGTTTATAAACACATACAATTAATTTCATATTTTGCCAGGGGGCAGAAATTGCAGAGATGACATTTTTCTTGAGGTGCCGGCATTTGTAGTTTATACCCAATTATTCCGCTTCTATAAGCAATAGTTCGATAAAGCTCGTCCCCCGGGCCGGCAAGAGGAAGCGCCTGAAAAAAAAAATTATTAGTTTAAAGAAATTAAAAAAAAAAATATATTGTTAACAAAATAAACAATGCAGTTAATGAAAAAACGTACCATGTGACATACGGCACATATTCTGCCAACATTTGGCCCTTCAAACCAAATTTTGGTTTTGTAGACGCATCGTCTTTTATGCTCATAAATGAGCTCTCCTTGCAAAATTGGCGGCAGCGGCTCTGACACCCTTCTGATATGCCGGAGCATAGGGTTATCGGTGCAGATACGCTGCAGACACAACTCGTACAAGGAGCTCATAGTTATGGTCTGGCTATGCAAACCTCAAAGCTTTAAATACGTACCAATCACCTTGATGGCGAAGGTGATTCCCCCTCCCCCCGGGTTTCCACTATATATTGAGCGGATAGAAGCTTTATAGAATTAATAGTTTGCTACATTTTGAATCAACAAAACGTTATGGAATCTTTCCTAAAATACCTGATTGATCAAAGATTAAGTAGAAACCGAAGGGAACAAAGAAGACAACACAGATTAAAAAAAGCTTTTGAAAAATTAAAATTAGTTGTACCGGAAAGTCAAAAACAAAAAAAAATTAACAGACAATCTATAGTTCAAAATGCAATAGATTACATTAAAAAATTGGAAGAAGACTTAAAATCACCAACATTTAACTTAGAACAACAAGAATTTGAACAATCCGAACAGACATTTTTACAGGATATAGAAGAATTCCAACAATTCGAACAGAAATTTGTACAGGAAATAGAAGAATATCTTCAAACTTCGCAAAATTTAAACCAAGACATTTATGAAATTTTGTATCAACCTTTTGAAACTGTTTCCTTGCCAGTGTTAGAAAGCTTGGATGAATATTTTTTTGACGTCGAAAAGTAGAGGGGGTAAATGGGTGGGGAGCTGTTATAAAGGCAGGGTAAACAGAGTAATCTTTACTTTCTTAGGATCCAGCGCTATGGCAGGCACTTCGTCTTCGTCCAGGTCTTCTTCCTCGTCATCAAGAACATCATCATCATCTGTTGTTTCTATTGTGAAACAAAAATCTCCTTCTCCAAAAAAATCTTCACCGAAAAAATCTCCTTCTCCAAAAAAATCTTCACCAAAAAAATCTCCTAAAAAAATTTCTGAAAAACTTCAAAAACTTCAAAAATTAAGAAAATCCTGTTTTAAGAAAGAACAATGTGCTCATATTTTAAAAAAAGGAGCGAACAAAGGTGAAAGGTGTGTGAAGTTGTGTAGTGTAGGTGAAAAATTGTGTAATTTGCATAACAAACGTGAACCTTCCGAAAAAGTCAAAATTCAACCTTCTAAAAAAGTCAAAATTGAACCTTCCAAAAGTGAATTGCCAGAAAAAATTGAAAACTATAAAAGAATTAAAATCAACAGATTGAAATTAAACCACAAATATGTTTTTGTAAAAAAGATCAGTAACAGGGATGTTGTTCTTAGATGTTGTGATGAACTCTACTTGCTCAAATTACCAGTAAATCTTCAAATTCCAAATATCAGTAATGTTCATTATTATTTAGTAAGAAAATCTCCATCTGATAAAGTTAAATGGTCAAATTAAACACAAGACAAAAAAAATGGAGCGGGGGAATAGACCACTTTGTAATTCCAAGAGAATTACTTAGCGGTCTATTCCCCCGCTCATAGGGTATTTTTGAATGACCTTGACCTATTTTCAAAATTTACAATGGAGGGTTAATTTCTTATAAAAGCGGGATAACAAAATGACTTTTTACTTTTTACAATCTAGTCCTAAAAAAGAACAATGTTCGTATATTATTAAAAAAGGGTAAAAGATGTGTTGTGTAAATCAAACATTATGCAGTGCGCACAACAAATACCTCCTTTTGTTAAAACTGAGAGGTTAGTGTAAAAATGAAATAAAAAAAAAATAGGAGCGGGGGAATAGACCACTTTGTAATTCTTAAAGAATTACTTAGCGGTCTATTCCCCCGTTCATAGGGTATTTTTTGGTGACCTTGACCTACTTCTTACACTTATAAATTTTCGCTAACTGCTATTGACCTTGAAAATAAATAGGTCAAGGTCATTCAATAATTAAAAAGAAAATGGAGGTGTACGGTTTTACAGAACCGTACACCTCAGAAACCTAACAGAAGAAAAGCTAAATCTACCTATATATAAATGACCTTGAGACTTAGAAATTTTCGCTAAGTCATTTTGTTGACCTTGAAAATAAGTAGGTCAAGGTCATTCGATAACTAAAAAGAAAATGGGGGTGTACGGTTTGACAGAACCGTACACCCCCGGAAACCTAAAAGAAGAAAAGCTAATTTACAATACAATCTGCCTAGAGTTTAAGAATTAATAAAAATAAAAAAATAAAGAAATAAAATTTAGTTTAAAAAAAATAGCTAGACAGCCCAGCGCTGCACATCATGATTACAGTGTGATCATCACGTAAGCGAACTCACACACCTCACCATAAGCGCACAACGCTAAGCTAAAACAAAAATGTTATTTTGAAATAGCAAGTTGTTTAATTAAATTTAGGAAAAAATGTTATACAAATATGTTTTTTATTTCCTAACACTAAAGGAGCCAGTGTCTCGCCATTAGCGACGCAGAACAACTGAGGTCTAGCGAAACTCCGGAGGTAGGCGAACTACCCATCCAGCACGTATAGAGGTTGTAAGTGACCCGCTTTGGTGAGCGTAATCACTACAAAAGCGGTTGCCGGTTTTACCATTATTGGTTTTACCATGCAAAAGATGGAAGGAAAAAAGGAAAGGAAATTGGAATTGAAAGGTGTCCCTAACTAAAAAGGAGTACAAGACAAGAGAGGGAATGCCCTCAACAAGCTTGTTGGAAAAAGGAAATTGGAATAGAAAGGTATTAAAAACATATCATATAACATTCCTAAAAACAAAAATTTTACTTTAAATTTAAACATTCCAGGCAGAAATATATTGTAAGTAAAAGAAAGATTTTAAAATAATACTAACTACCAAACCAGCAAATTAAAAACAAACTACAAACCCTAGGGTATCTACAAGCACAAACAACTACCATGCCTTAAAATTAATCAGTCCTACGTCAAGATGTTATTATACAAATAACACCAAGATATTTTCACCAAACAGCAAAAATGATAAAATGTTCAGGGCGCCTTCTGAACATGTTACCACCTCACTGTCTAGCGAGCAACTGATGCCGAACCACACGCGCAGATCCCGGACCCCAACTCGGCTTGAGGTCATCCCCCCTCCTCGCTTACCCCCTCCCAAACCACAGGACCCTTACTGCAGGTTTGGTTTCCATCATTCTTTTGCCATTGTTCCAACAGGCAACAACATTTCTTTCTTAACTTTACATTGGATTTGTAAATATTTTAAGTGTTAAAACTTCTCAATATTTAATATTTTAGGACTTTGAAAAATTTTCAAACCTATCATTCTTTTGCAAATGTTTAAACAGGCAACAACACTTCTTTCTTTATTTTTACTTTACATTGGACTTGTAAAACTTCCTAATAATTAATACTTTCGGACTTAGAAAAATTTTCAAACATTTGCTTCAACATTTATTTTACAATATCAAGTTTCTTTTATAATGCCTCCAACAGACAACAATTTTCCTTTTGGATGTACAATTTGTGAAAAAATATATAAAATAGTTGAACCAGAAGACTTAACGGATGACGAAAGTATTTTTGAAAATAGTTTGATTCCAGTAGAAGATACATCTGATGCTACATCCGATGCTACATCCGATGCTACGTCTGATGCTACAAGTGATGAAGAAAATATTTTGGAAGTACCAGTAGCAATAGGCGAAGAAACACCGTTAACACATGTTGTAACAATTAACTATGATCCAGTACAATATATACATGCTCTTGTTCGGCGACGTTTGTTTCCGGCATCGGACATGGAGGAAGATGAAAGCGATAACGATTTGGAAATAACATATTTAAACAACAGCAATGATGATCACACTTACGACGCATAATATATGTATTATTTTGAACTTAAATTATTTGACGTTGGCACTTAGATTTTTTTAAAACTTCCATTATTTGACCTTGAGACTTAGAATTTTTTTTAAAACTTCCATTATTTGACCTTGAGACTTAGATTTTTTCTAAAACTTTCATTATTTGACCTTGACACTTAGATTTTTTTAATACCTGCATTATTTGGCACTTAGATGTTTTTTTAAACTTGCATTATTTGACCTTGACACTTAGGAGTTTTGAAATATAAGAAATTTAACTGTTATTAACACTTTTTGTGTTTAATACAGAAAAAGTGGTGGGGGTAGTGCTATAAATAGGGGTAGTTTAAGAGTGGTTCTTATTATTACTGCAACTTTTGTGGAGAGCACACCTACGTCATGTATTACTGCATCAGTTGTGAAGAATCTTTTGAAAATGAAAACTTACTACAAATACACAAAGAAGTGTACCATAACAACGAAACAAGAAACAATGCAGAAGAAGAAGATTTGGAAGAATTAGATCAAATGCTGGCTACCCATCAACAACAACTAAATTCAAGACCAAGTGTTATTCAATACGCACCCGGACCATCTTTGGATGTGGAATTATACGCCCGAGCTTTACCAGGCAGTGTAGTAACTCATTTTAAGATTGACAATGCTCAATTGCAACTAGCACAATTTATATTGAAAGCAAAAACATTAGTAACAGAAACATTGAAGAATGAACTAAGAAGATTAAATTTTATAAAGTTTGGAATATTATTAGATACTGTATTTACAAATGTTCAGAATGAAACATCACCAAGAGGATTTTTAACTAAAAACAAAACCATCATGTTTGCATCGGATATAAGCTCAATTGTGGATGATTGTTTTGAAGAACTTTTAACAAAATTACAAGAACATGAAGGAAGAGGTTCTGGATGGAGTTTGTTAAGTATAACAAGCTTAGATGTGAGAGTTCATAAACATGGATATGGAATGAGAGGTAGTAGTTATATTGCTTTGCCAAGGAAGATTCGAGTAACCAAATCTTGTGTTAATGTACAAAATGAAAATGCTGAATGTTTCAAGTATGCAATGCTTGCAAAATATGTAGAAGATCATGTGGAACGACCGAGTAGAGCATACGATGAGGTTTCCTATATGTATAACTTTCAAGGCATGACTTATCCTGTTTCAATTCAAGACATATCAAAATTTGAAAAGAAAAATCCTTTTGCATCTGTAAACATCTTTGGCTTAGATTCATCCAACAATGTCTATCCCTTACGTATAACACCCACCGAACGCAGAGATCATACTGATTTATTATTTATAACAAAAGGTGATATCTCACATTATGTATATATTAAAGATTTTGAAGCTCTAGTTTGCAAACAGTTATCAAAACGTGAACAACCAAAAACAACTTGTAAAAGATGTTTCTGTTTTGTAAACAAACCTTTAAGAAGAGGAGGTTCAGAATGGTTAACAGAACATAAAAGATTATGCAATGGAAACTATGAAGTAAGAATTAAATTACCACACCCTAGCAGATCACAAGTAAAATTTGATAAAGTTATCCAACAATACAGAATCCCCGTTGTAGTGTATGCAGATTTTGAATCTTCATTGCTTCCACTTGAACAAGAAGAAGGAGAGGAAATTACAAGCAGAACAAAGTATCAACTTCACAAACCAAACAGCTACTGTTTAATATTAAAATCCACTCTGCCTGAAGAACATCTTCAAGAATATGGTTTGACATCTACACCAAAGATCTATCGTGGAGAAGAAGCAGCTCGATACTTTGTTGATGATTTATACGACATCGCTGGGAAAGTGGAAGCAATGTATAGCAATGTGGTTCCTATGTCACCTATGACACCGGAAGAAATTTATCTTTATGATTCGACAACAACATGCTATTTGTGTAACAATCAATTTACAGAAACTAAAGTTAAAGTTCGCGACCATGACCATCTGACAGGAGCCTACAGAGGTGCAGCTTGCAACGGATGTAACATCAACTACAAACTACCATCTTTTATTCCCGTCGTTTTTCACAATCTTAGCGGATACGATGGACATTTTATCATTCCTGAATTAGCAAGAGACAACGGTGAAATAGACGTTATAGCACAAACTATGGAAAAATTTATAAGCTTTTCAAAAAAGGTGGGCAAAATTAAACTTAGATTTGTTGATTCTTTTCGATTTATGCCTTCTAGTCTTATGAAACTTTCTGAAAATTTAAGAAGACAAAATTTAATAGAAACAAGCAAAATTGTACCTGCAGAAAAAATGGATTTGGTTCTTCGGAAAGGAGTTTTCCCGTATGATTACATCGATGGACTACATAAATTTCAAGAAACGTCACTTCCTCCACCAGAAGCTTTCAAAAGTAAACTTACCGATTTGGACATTTCACCTGAAGACTATCAACACGCATGCAGAGTTTGGGACGAATTGGAAATGAACACTCTGGGAGATTATTCTGACTTTTATGTAAAACTTGATGTGACCCTTCTCTGCGATGTGATGGAAGAATTTAGAAACACCTGCTTTGAAGCTTACGGATTAGACCCTCTTCATTCTTATACTTCTCCAGGACTAGCTTGGCAAGCTATGCTAAAAGAAACAAAGTGCAACCTTCAATTATTAACAGATATTGACATGGTGTTGATGATCGAATCGGGCGTTAGAGGTGGATTGACCCAAAGTGTTACTAGACATGTTAAAGCTAACAACAAATATCTTCCAAACTACGATAAAGAAAAACCATCAGTGTTCTTAGGATATTTCGATGCCAACAATTTATACGGATGGGCCATGTCTAATCCACTTCCTTTTGGAAACTTTGAATGGGTTAATCCAGACTCTATTGGTGATATTTCGCAAATTTCAAAAGACGGAGACACCGGATACATATTGGACTGTGACTTTGAATATCCAGAACACTTGCATGATCTTCATTACGATCTTCCGCTCCTTGCAAAAACAGAAGTTTCACCAATTGGCAAACATCCAAAATTAATGATGACTCTTGAAAATAAACAAAGATACGTAGCTCACTTTTGGGTTGTTCAACAAGCACTCCAATTGGGTTTACGTATAACCAAAATTCATAGAGTTTTAAAATTTTCCCAATCTTGCTGGTTAAAACCGTACATTGATTCAAACACCAGAAGAAGAGCAGCTGCAACATCAACATTTCAAAAGGACTTTTTTAAATTAATGAATAACGCGATATTTTTAAAAACATTGGAAAACAAAAGAAAACACAAAAATGTTAAATTAATTACAGATCCTATAAAACTAGAAAAACTTGTACAAAAACCAAACTTTGAAACATCCGTTATCATCAATGAAAACCTTGTGGCAGTATCTATGAAGAAGACAAGTGTGAAAATGGATCGTCCGTTGTACGTTGGAATGTCAATCTTGGATATTTCCAAAACCCACATGTACGATTTCCACTACAACAAAATGGTCGCCTTCTACGGTAGAGATAACATCGGAATCGCCTACATGGACACGGACGCTTTCATCTACTGGATTCTTACTGAAGATATGTATTTGGATCTTCGAACATTTGTTCACAAAAATGAATTTGATTTTAGTGACTATCCAAAAGATCATTTAAATTATGACAATGATCGGAACAAAAAGAAACTTGGAAAATTTAAAGACGAAGCAAATGGAATTTTACTGAAAGAACTTATTGCACTAATGTCAAAATTGTATTCACTACAATTGCATAAAGAAGAAAACAATATTATTAAAAAAGCTAAGGGAGTAAAAAGTTTGTATCTTAAGAAGAATGTAAATTTTGAACACTACAAGCAATGCTTATTTGAAGAAACGACTATAACTGCAAAATTCAACACCATCAGAAGTTTCAACCATCAACTGTACAGCGTAACAGAAGTGAAAAAAGCACTCTGCTCCAATGATGACAAACGACACATTCTTCCAGACAAAATTCACACTCTACCATTCGGCCACTACTCTCTCAATCCTATCAATGAGTAAAAAGAAAAAGAAAAAAAGAAAAAAAAGAAAAAAAATAAAAAAATAAAAAAAAGAAAAAAAGAAAAAAAGAAAAAAAGGGGAAATCACAGCATGCTCGCTGTGATTTCCCCTTTTTTTAAAATATGTTGAAATGACCTTGAACTATAAAAGCGGATGCAGAAAAAGAAACACTCAATACTAACTTGACTTTGTTAGTAAAATCATCATGACAGACTTAAAGGAAAAGATTGTTAATGAACTTCATAAACCTGCAAGAATAAAGTTTCCACGACGAAATACTGTTGTAAAAGGAATAAATGATTTATATCAAGCAGATTTAATTGAAATGCAACCGCATAGTAAAATAAATAAAGGATTTAAATACATACTTACGATTATTAATTGTTTTACTAAAGTTGCAGATGCTTTGCCATTAAAAGACAAAACTGGTAACAGCATAACAAAAGCTATGGAAGTAGCTATAAAAAGAGATAAAAATAAAATTAAACATTTACAAACTGATGATGGGAAAGAATTTTTTAATAAACATTTTGCCTTGTTAATGAAAAAATATAACATAAATCATTATTCCACAAATTCTGAGAAAAAGGCAGCTATAATTGAAAGATTTAATAGAACCTTAAAAGGTGCAATGTATAAAATGTTTTCGAAAAGAGGTTCTTACGTATGGGTTGATATCTTACCAAAATTAATAAGCGATTACAACAACAAGTTTCATAGAACTATCGGTATGGCACCTAACAAAGTGAATAAGAAAAACGCTAAACTAGTTTTACAACGAATTAAAAAAAATACACAGCCAAAAGCGGAACAAAGAAAACCAAGAAAATTTAATGTAAATGATAAAGTTCGAATTAGTAAATACAAAGGAGTGTTTACTAAAAAATACCTGCCCAATTGGACAAATGAAGTTTTTACAGTGTATAAAGTACAACCTACTGTACCGGAAACTTATATTTTAAAAGATAACAAAGGAAATTTGTTACAAGGCGGTTTTTACGGACATGAATTGTTAAAGTCAACAGTAGGCGATGTTTATCTTGTTGAAAAGGTGTTGCAAAGGAAAAAAGACCAAGTTAAAGTACGTTGGTTGGGGTTTGATAAAACTGAAGATTCGTGGATACCTATAAAAGATTTGATTTAGTTTTAAATAAACTTATTTACTATTCTGCCTTTGAATAAGATGGAGATTGTTCACCATAAAGATAAATTTAATATTAATAACATTGATGATTTAACCGTAGATAACGTTAAAATCAACAATGGTAAACACGGCAGTTTATTTCCAAACACTGTACGATGTATAGTCAGCGGTCCTTCAAACTGTGGCAAAACTAACGTTGTGTTTAACTTAATTACAAACACAAAAGGATTGCGATTTAATAACCTATATATTTTTTCAAAGTCCTTACATCAACCAAAGTATCAATTGTTGGAAAAGATCCTGACTGATGTGCCCGATGTTAACTATTACAAATTTAATGCTAGTGACAGTGTTATGCAACCAGACCAGGCTAAGCCGTATTCTGTATTTGTATTTGATGATGTATCTAGTGAAAATCATGATACTATTAGAAACTATTTTGCCATGGGAAGACATAATAATATTGATAGCATATATATCGGACAAACATATAGCAAAATTCCAAAACAACTAATTAGAGACAATGCAAATATTTTAGTTTTATTCAAACAAGACGATACAAACCTAAAACATATATACAACGATCATGTAAATGCTGATATGTCATTTGATAAGTTCAAAGAGCTTTGTGGAAAAGCTTGGGCGGAAAAATATGGATTTTTGGTAATTATGAAAGATAAAGCTATAACAGATGGTCGTTACCGCATAGGTTTTGATAAATTTGTTTTAATACATTAATTAACAACATTATCGTACAAGTCTTCATGGTGTAAACATGGTTAATCAGGAAAAGCTATTAAAAGAAATAAAATCACTTAGTGATTCTATTAGACATAAAAACAGAGCGTTAAGATTAGGAATAAGTGAAAGAGAGAAATTTCTGGAATCAACATTTAAACCTATTACTGAGCCATTAAAACAATTAGGACAAAATGTTAAACATTCAACATTTAATTTTTCCGGAGATGCTATTTTTACCCATTTCAAAATTTGAACAAAAAGAAGAATATGAAAGTGATACAAGTTTTACACAACAAGGAGAAACAACTGAAGAAGACAGCGAACTAGGTGAAGAAACGGATGTTTTAACAGAAAAAGAAGGTCTTTCTACAAGCGAAGAACAACAAGAAGAAGAAGAGCCTATTAATCCATCCAACTTGAGCAAATTGGGCTCGGATATTGCGTATAAAGGGCCGCTTGCAAGACAATTTGTATTAAAAATGTTACATTCTGCACAACCAACTCGAAAATATCATACTTTTGGTGCTAGAATAGAAGAAAATGGGCTAATGATTGGAGATAGCAAACTTGATGTAGACGAACATGACAATATTATTATAAATAATAAACAATACAAGGGTACAAAAGGATTGTTTGAACTTATTTTTAAGCCGAAACCTAATAAATATACTAAAAAGGATTTAAACATTTTTAAACAAATATTGGAGGATACAAATGCGCATAAGAAAAATTATTCTAAAAATTTCAATGTTCATAGAAATGCATCAGAAAAATATAAAACTATTATTGCTAAACTTTTCCCACCAAAAAGAAGGGAACCCATAAAAAGAAAATCATTATCTTCTGCTGAAATAAATATTTTACATAAAAGAAGAAAAACAAATCAATCAAGTTTATCAGGAAAAGGATTATTAAAAAACTTGTATGATACTAATATAATATACTACAACGATATAAACAAATTGGTTGACAGAATGAAGTTGATATATGAAGCTAAACAAGCCGGACATAGTGGTTTAGAAAATGAATGGGTAGCTTTGGTCGGCGAACTGCGAAATCGAGGAGTAATTGTTAATATATTATGAGTATATATAATACAAGTATAACTGATTAAATATTCAGTATAACCATGAGTGTGGATAAGTTTGGACGGTATTCCGAAACTGGAAGCAAATCAGGATCTTATGGAAAAAGAGGTGGTTTACCACTAACATCCGATGGAGATTATGATATAAGTAACAAACGTTTAAAGTTTGTAAATGATCCAAAAGATGATAATGATGCAGTAAATTTCAAAACTTTAAAAAGTGAAACATTACCTAGCTTAAAGCTTCAAAATGAAGTGTATAACGCTAATTTTTATAGAATTGCAAATCTTCCAAAACCAATAGATAAGAATGATTCGGTAAATAAAGAATATTTAATGTGGTACATAAACCAAACCTTAAGATATGATCCTAAAAGTAATAATAAAGCATATGATGCAAAAGATCTTAGAATAGCCAATATAGCAGATCCTGTTAATGATCAAGATTCAGTTACCAAAAAGTATTTACATTCAGTCATACCTGAAAAAACAGATAAATTTTCCTTTTACAACTTTGTAATACACGATATTGGAGACCCTAAAGATATGAAAGATGCGGTAAACCTTCAATATGTTACAGATCATTGTATTACACATGATATTAAGTCAATTGATTGCAAAAATAAAGTGTTAACTAACGTTAAGGAGGGAACTGCAAAATCAGATGCAGCTACAATAAGTCAAATAATGAAATTAAACAATAACAAATGGGATGCGGATGCAAAAATAATTACTAATGTTAAAGAAGGGTTGAATGATGTTGATGTAGCAACAATTGGACAAGTTCCTGCATTAAAAGAAATTTCATCAAGACTTGGTCAACAAGGCTTTGATTGTAAAGAAAGACCACTATTTAATGTTGGAATGGGAGTAAATGACAGTGATGCAGTTAGAGTAAAAGAATGGCGTGAAAGATGCTTAAGAACAGAAAAACACAAAAAGTTTTTTCATTGTCAAAACTTGCGATTGACTAGCTTAGATGACCCTATTGATATTGTTGATGCTGTTAATGTAAATTACATTATAAGACTCTTAAGTGTAGTGTTATATGATGTTTATAATACGATAAAGCCCATAAAAGCTGATCAAAAACTACATTGGGTTAAGAAAAATGTTATAGAAAAATATTTTTTAAATATGAAAACTGGAAATTTAAGATTTGCTCAAGTTGATGTTGATAAAAAGGATACAATCCTACCAAAAGACTGGGTAAAAGTTTATTACTCATAAACAAAATACATGTTTATTATAAATAAACAATGTCAAAGAATAAGTGCATCATTCATTATAAAGAATTTATAAAATAAACAAGTATTGGCATTTCCTTTCACTATAAAAAACCATGTTGAAAGTTCAACGCATCAGTCATAATCGACACGTTATAAAGAGAGGAAGAGGAATAGCATCAACAGCACTTTCTCTTGTTACTAAGCCGGTTGGAGCTATAGTTAACAAAGCTATCGATTTATTACCTGTAGAACTACATTTACCAGGAGGTTATCAATATTGTGGTCCAGGAACAAAATTGAAAAAAAGACTTGCTAGAGGAGATCTTGGAATAAATAAACTTGATCAAGCCTGCAAACAACACGATATAGCATATTCAAAGTTTGCAGATACTAAAAATAGATCAATAGCGGATAGAGCTTGATCAAGTTTATTGATCACTATTATTTATTGATCACTTGCTGAAAAAGCTTGGCAAAGAGTAACATCCAGTGACGCTAGTATCGGTGAAAAAGCAGCAGCTTTAGCGGTATCAGCAGCAATGAAGGGTAAAACGATGTTTGGAGGTGGAAAGAAGAAAGGAGGTGGAAAAAGGAGAAGAAAACCTGCAAAGAAACGTGGAGGAAATATAAGAAGAAAACGACGATCCACCGCAGGTAAAAATAAAAAGAAACAAACAATATGGTCAATGATAAAAAAAGGAGGAGGATTATACCTAAGACCGTATCGTGTGTATTAAACAGAAAAAAACAATTACTAATTCCAAATAAAGAATTAACAGATAAAGAATTAATTACTTATGTTTCTTGTTTAAAAATTCCATTTTTTAGAGGAGTGTTTATGAAAGATGCATTACCTGTTAAAATATGGAAAAATGAAACCGGAATAGTAAATTTAGATAATAGTAAAGGATCAGGCACTCATTGGGTATGTTATAAGAAACTAGGATCAACTATTTACTACTTTGATAGTTTTGGTAATCTCCCACCACCAAAAGAACTACAATATTACTTTAAAACAGCTAAAAATGTACTATACAATTATAAAAGAGAGCAACCTGATGATACGGTAATCTGTGGACATTTATGTTTAGATTTTTTAACAAAAAGCGTTAGTCAACTTTAAGATGTCTTCCTATACAGTATCATTAACTGGAACTTCATCTACTTTGCGAAGTGTTCTTTTCCCTGCGTTACGTTTGGAAAAAGATAAATTATGGGAAGCCGCATTATTAGATATAACAACTTATAATTCTATTCCCAACGTTACTGAAAATGTTAATGACAAAATACATTATTACAAAACAAAAGATAAAAATACAAACAAATATTCAGATATACAAGTATTTAGTTTACCCACTGGAGCATATGAAATTGATGATATAAATGAAGCGATACAAAATCATATGGGAAAAGATAATATAACAATAAAAGGAAATAACAATACTATGAAAGCTGAAATTAAATCTAAATATTATATAGATTTTAGCAAAGAACATTCAATTGGTAGTTTATTAGGATTTCCTAAAACAACAAAAATTTTAGAACCTAATATTAACCATTCAGGTGCTAGAACTGTAACAATAATGAAAGTTAACAGTATAGATATTACATGTAATATTATACATGGTTCTTATAGAGATGGTGAAAATACTCATATATTGCACACATTCTATCCAACGGTCGCTCCGGGTTTTAAAATTGTGGAAAAGCCACAAAACTTGGTGTACCTACCGTTAAACACCAGTTTTATTTCAGACATTGTGGTGAACATACTAGATCAAGACGGAAATCATATTGATTTTAGAGACGAACCTATAACTATACGAATACATATAAAATCAACCGTATAACAATGGGGTTATCATTTAAAAAGAAAGAGCTGACTGGTAAACAAGTCAGTAGCACTTCAGCTATAGAAGGATTAACAAGTGATAACATTCGTTTTCTAGAAGAAATTGGATTAAAACTTATTAATAATGGAAATATTGGATATAGCGCAGGGTCCGACATTCGACGAAACCTTATGGGAAAAGGAATATCATACGCACAACCCTTACGCTTCATCAAAATTAAATAATAATGATGAAATTAGAATTCCCATACAACAACAGGATATTTATACACTTCCATGTGAAAGTTATTTGTATATCGAAGGAAGAGTAACAAAAAGAGATGGAAGCACTGCAAGTACTGTTCCGTTCATAAATAACCCCATGGCATATTTGTTTGATGAAATAAGATATGAAATTTTCGGAGTTACAGTAGATTCAACAAAAAAGGTGGGAATTACAAGTACATTAAAAGGATTAGCATCTTTAACACCGAGTGAAAAAAATATGCTGGCCGCCGCAGGATGGGTAGCACCCGATTCCAGTACAATCACTCCAAACACTTCAGGCAATTTTGACTTTTACATTCCTTTAAGATTACTTTTAGGCTTTGCCGAAGATTACCGAAAAATAATAATAAACGTAAAATAAGAATTAGTTTTGTTAAGATCATCAAACGACAAAGATATTATTCAAGCAACTGATGGAACAACGGAAGCTACTTTAGAATGGAAAATGCAATTAGACAAAATTGTTTGGAGAGTACCGCATGTACGGTTAAACGATCAGAATAGAATTTCATTATTAAGAACTTTAAAATCAGATCGTGATATCGTAATACCATTTAGAAGTTGGGAGTTTCATGAATATCCGGTTTTACCGGAAACACAACGTCATACATGGACTGTAAAAACTTCTACTCATTTGGAAAAGGCAAGATATGTAATATTTGGATTACAAACAAAAAGAAGAAACGAAATAACTAAACATGCTGGTGAATTTGATCATTGCAAACTTACAAATTTTAAGGTGTTTCTAAACTCTCAATTCTTTCCATACGACAACTTCAACATAAACTTTACAAAAGACAGGTTTAGCGTTTTGTACGATATGTACGCAAGATTCCAAAATTCATATTATGGAAAAACAAACACACCTTTATTAACGCCAAACCAATTTAAATCTAACTATCCGATTGTTGTAGTTGATTGTTCAAAACAAAACGAATCTGTAAAATCTTCCAGTGTAGATATAAAAATAGAAATGGAATTTGAACAAAATGTACCCAAAGATACATCTGCTTATTGTTTAATTTTACATGATAAAATTGTTACATATACACCTTTAACAGGAATTGTAAAAGCAGTCTTGTAAAATGAAAAGGAAAAAAAATACCCCCACCACTCGGTTATAAAAGCAGGAGCGGGAACGAAAATTGTTTAGTTTACTGTCTACAGTTGTATGGGTAACATCGTCTACAGCATTATAAACAAAATGAGTTCTTTATCAGTTGTACAAGACGTTTCCGAAACAACACCTTTATTGGAAAATGATGATAAACATTTTGAAGAAAATATTGTAAAGGAAATTGATGACTTTTTAAAGTTTGGAAAACAAAATAAAAAGTTGGAAAATAATAAAACAAACGTAAGAAAGAAAAGAAAACTTGAAGAAAATATTCCACCAAACATTTTAACTGAAGTTTTCCTTCGCATCTTTTATCCTATTTCATCTTGCATGAGTAAAAGTGTGTCGATAGGATTGGTAAAATCATTAGACTACTCTCCCGCAGTAATACTAAGCCATGGAACAAAGATGGTTTTATTTTCAGAAAATGCTTGGGATTCCTTTTTAAAACATCTACATCTTATTGAATGTTATTTAGCCAACAGTTTCTTTGGAAGAAAAACTAACATTCGACTTTTGGATTGTGACAATGAAATTGATATTATTAAACATCGTGGTCAACAACAAGTAAGAATTAGAGACTCGACACAATTTGAAAATAAAATTCTTCTAACACGTGAAGAATTTTACATTTTAAACTATGCAACATCACCTATTACCAGGTATATGAAACAACTAGTATTTTCAAGCTCTGTTATTAAGGAATATCTGGTAGATGCATGCGAAAAACAACCAGAAAGCACTTTACAATACGGACCAATAGATACATCCATCTTTAATAGAATACCTCACGAAGTGGAAATGTGGAGGCAGTTAAGAAACTTTGAACCTTTTACCGAAGTTGCAACGGAGGCTACAGAAGAAGAAACCAACAACAACAACAACAGTACAGAAGAAGAAACCACCAACAACAATAATACAGAAGAAGAAACTTTGCTAGGTTAAAACTACAATGTAATTTAACAAAAGAATAAACCGTGGGGTAGGCCTACTGGGGATGGTGCCCACGTTAAACATACACCAACGCGCCTACAACTGTACGGCCTGGTTTATATATATATATATCTAACCTACCGTGGTGTGGAAAACAGTTGATCAGCAGACACCATGATGAGCAGACAGGATGAAGAAATGGCAGCAAAACCTTGTGTAATTGAATTTCAAGCATTTCGCGGAAACGATGATAGATTTATCATAAAAGAATTGGTAATTTTGGATTTGCTTACACAAGTAGCATACCCGTTTTTATTTGAAGCACCGTGTTCTGTCCATGAACTAAAGTCAAAAGCTAAAATAACAAACAGATGGCTAACAAATAATTTTCATCATATCCATTGGTATGAAGGTTTCCTACCGTACAACAATGTACACAAAATTATGTTTCATTTTTGCAAACAATTTACACACATATATACCAGAGGATTGGAAAAAAAGAATTGGATACGACAGTACACAAACAAAGAAGTTTTAAACATAAAAGTGGACAAAACATTTCACTTTGATGCTAGAAATATTTGTGTTTCTACAATAAATCCGAAACACAACCAATCTCAATGCGCATTACAAAACGCGTATCACTTGGCTGCTTACTTACAACAACAAACGGAAGAATGTAGTGGGGGTTCCGAAGGTTATATAAACGAAGAGGCAACACACCCCGAGTATCAGTCTAACTCCATACTCCGAACAGACAACATCTCCTGTGAAGGATGGCATCACAACAGTTTCTCCAATGTTTAGTTGAACAATTCAACTTGCATTCAAAATCAAATACTCTAATTATCAAGAAATGTTCAGAATTAAAAGAACAGAAACATTATATTGTTCATGAAATGAAGAAAATTGATACAACGCATGGAGACGCAGTCGTCGCATCTTTATCCGATGCACCATATACACCGGGTGATGAACCAAAGTTTCAAGTATATCTTCCAAAACGATTCGTCCAGTTGCTGCAAAATGAAGATCTGCGGGAAATTCAACCAGGATCATTATATTTGGTGTCACACGGAATGAGCGGAAACAACTCTACGGAACTAACTCTGCACATCGCACAAAAATAACATTGTAAAAAAATGTTTTAAATAAAAAGATAAAAAACAACAACATATCAGTATATGTTTTTATATACTGATATGTTGTATTTTTTTAAAACCTCAAACGGATGACCTTGAACTTTTAATCGATAGTATTATTCGATTATTTTATTCGATAGTATTATTCGATTATTTTATTCGATAGTTTTATTCGAATACTTTACATAAATACGAAACTTTAACGTTGAGAGGCTCAGTTCTGTTTAAGACAAGCTACAACCAACATGTCATCCAAAAGAAATAATCTAACACTTATAACTTATTGTTGCAAAGAAAAATGTTTTAGAATACCTGAAGATCAAGTTGACGGACAAGCTTGTACAAAATGTAATTCTTTCTGCTATTGTAAATGTAGTTGCAAAACATATCAAAAGAACCGGTTGGATAAACTAGAAGAATTACAACATCGACTCGGTCTATTGTGGCAACGATTAAATTCAAAGTGATTAAACAAACACCTGCCATTACCCCCACCACTACCCCCACTACCATCGGAGGTACCTGCAGCACCGGCTTTGCAATAGTCATTCCTGCTACACCTCTCGTCGAGTAAACAACTCTAGTCATGTCTCTCAACATTCGCGGGATTCACTACAACACTATCAATCTTACAACCTACAAGGATTTGGAAATTTTTAGTGAAGAACTAAAACAACTTATAACCACTGGGTTTGGTTTATCTTTAGAACTTTATGCAACAAACAATCAAAACGAAAAAAATGTGTTTTTGCCAACTTACAACAACAAGAAGAATGAAAATAAACAAGAAATTTCAGCACCGACAACAACTTACTTTTCAAATTTGGGAGCAAACTTTACTAACTTGTAAAATAATACTTTTGTAAAAAAACAAATAAATAAAAAAAGAAAATATCTTGCATTTTCGGATCTTCCGAAAATGCAAGATCTTTTTTAAAAACATCCCCAAAAGACCTTGACACACTTCCGGCCATTTAAAATTTAAATACCCAGCACAGCAGGGCATTTAAACTTTAAATACCCACCCATACACGTCACAGCTACGTCACAGCTGATGACGTCACTTCCGGTCACGTGACCGGAAGTAGCTGTCAAAAAATTGACTGCCTGTCAAAGTTTGATTGGGCCAGAAACGCCACATCGCCACTACTGTCCTACATCCTTATAAAATGTAAACATTAAAGCTAAGGACGTTCACAGGGCATAGCCCCCCTTAAAACGTCCGAGGGGATTTTAAGGAAGCGAATAGGTCTATGTCCTTTTCTGATATAGTGGCTCTATTCCTGCAAAATTTCAGCTCAGTTGGTCCTGTATTTTTCACGTAGTTGAAACACAGATATTCACACTAACATACATACTTTCACATTTATAATTGTATAAGTAGGATGTTTAATGGGGTGGGAGAAAATACAGGCACATGCTTGCAACCAAACATTGTTTGATAAATGAAAGATATTATTATTTCAGTTAATTGAGTATTATATTCTGTGTATGTTATTGCTATGGCTTGGCTTACGTTTGACAAGCACCTAAACACAAAAAATAAATACGAGGTTGTTTTTGTGCTGGTTCTTTGGATCAAATTCCGTAATGGCATGACGTATTTCCTGGTTAATACCTACCTATTATTTATATCGTTGGCAAAGACACGGGTAAATGCTTGTCTATTGTTAGATTTATATAGGAGAAATACCTTAAAGCACCTCATACAACATTTTTGAAGTGTGAAAATGTTTTTAATATTCAGCTCAAATTATTTCTGTCTCGTACTAGCCTTACGATTACGAGTATAATGTATAACTTTACGTACGATGAAACTAAAAAGTAATGACGTTTAACCTGAAACAAACATTTTAAACTGGCGTAAAAAGAACGTTACAGGTATTTAGTTTTTCTGATAAAATTAAAAAGATTTTCAAATGGATGTAATGGCCACATTTGTTCTATTTGGAAAACATATTTAAAAAAATACTGGTTTAAAAATCAAATGAATTAGTTCCACAAAATAAATTCCACATATTATTTATTTGTGATACTTATTTGTTCTAATTCCCAGATTTTTCTGTACTGATCGAATGATACAAGAATAATATTCACACGAATATTACCTGAAACCTGATCAATACTACGTGATTAATATTTTACAAGAATGATAGATATCGTCAAAGTTATAAAACCGTATGAACATTATTACGAATCGTCTTCACCATGGCAAATGAAGTATCCATAGCTTTGCTTCCCTTCCATAAGAATAGATATAAGAGAAAACAGATTCAGGGTGCGATTTGTATCCTGGAGGACTTATCCTTTGATAAACTCAACCCTTTGACACTAAGATTCCAACGATATTAGAGTATGTACTTTGAGGAGGACACACTAAATCCATCAATATAACAGTGGTGTATCGTTACTCAATAAAAACCTAAAATGTCTATATGCACTTTTCCTTATGAGTAAATATAAATACTGAATCTTTTTACTGTTAGGCTTACATTATTACTAGTTCCCCTAAAAGAACCATTTTGTTTGATAAAACGATAAATATAATTGTTCAAGTTAAACTATGCTTGATTCTATACTACGTGTTTTTAGTTAAAATAGCAAAGTAACGGACTACAACGGTTCATAGCTGTTCCTATTTCATAATTTTTCGCAGAATCAACATTTTTAAATTGACAAAATTTACTTACGTATTTTTGAATTATTTGACAGTCTATTCAACGATTGCATTGTGAATGCCTTTAAGCTTCAATTGAAAATATCTCAAGAGTGGCAAAGTCTGCAAACAATCGTTTCATGCACTACTTTATATACGAACAACAATGTACAAAATTTCTTCAGTGTAACACAAAACTCATCTCTTCCCTCGTGGTGGAATATCAATCTGATTTGAGGATGGGCTCATGAACAAACTAAATCATGGCTCGTTGTGGAACAATCAGCTGATGAAACAGGTCAACTCGCATTTGAGGTAAGGCGCATGGACTACAAATTAACTATAACATGACTCGTATTGATACAGTCAGATCAAGTGCGAATTGCGTGATTTTCATCGTGGCATTACTCTGTTATAATGACGAACCTCATTATGTTATTTGCCTTAAACCTGTATCAAAAGGTGACTCCTGTATCACAAAGTTAACATTATGCAACCAGATTAACTTTGGTTTAATAACATACCTCTTTATGATGTTACTTATAATATCATTATTGGTGCTTGTCAATCAATTTCTCCTTCAACGGTGATAGGAAAACGAAAGAATCATAATAATTATAAATTGAAATACGTTATTACAACGTTTTGCCTTTCCATATCATGCCTTTATATAAAGACTCGAAGCTATTCCATCGCCTATTACCTATTCCATCATATAAAGTTTATCTTATTTTCTAAAATCCACTCTTTTACTAGTCAATAACTTTAATCAATACAATTATTGGAAAATGGGAAACGTTTAGATTTTAAATTGATAAAACACGTTACGGTCGCTGAGCAAATGTTAAAAATCACAACTGCCGATGTTTGCTTTTGTCAGTCTGTTTAAATATTGAAGATGCGGTTCCGCCTCAAAATAGAAACTTTGTTCAAAATATACATAGTTATAAGCAGAGTAAAATATTATTTTAGACCTAGAATTTGCTATGATTAGTACTTAAAACGTTTGTCTCCTATTAATTGAGGAAATTGTAAACACTTGTTTTCCACTTACAAGTCAACATTAGTTTTTTCTCATCTGATGATGTTGTTAACTGTATCTGTAACAGTTTTCTTTAAATGTCTAAAACTGTCTACAGCATTTGCAAGTATGGCCTTTCAAGTACACGTTATTTCTTCAATTCAGTTCCTAACCGATGAGAGGATTAGACAACTAAACTAGGAACTAGAAACTAGGAAATCTGACCACAATTTAAATATCATTCAGTGGGTACATGAAAAGTACTCATATAGTAATAACAACTCTGTTCATCGTGTTTTGTTTTTGATTATGTTAACTTGATCACATATATAAATATCCCTTGATATATTATTATGATGTGTGATTATCAACAATATGATGTTGTCAAACATACATATCATGATGTGTATGTTTGAACAGAAAAAGAATAATAATAGTCTTCTTATACCCGATTCATAACTTGTATTGAAGCCTTACAAGTCTGTCAATTATAGCCTTCTTTAGTTAGTCCTCAAACGCATTACCTGAAAACCCTTGTGTCAAACGCAACATAAAGTGATGACACTCATATGGATAAGAAGGTAATTATATCAAGATATCTCGGTCTTTAACTTAAAGCAGTCATGTTCGTCAAACTATATCAAACAGAGTTATGTCATACTTCTAATTTATAATTACATATTTATTATACAAACTATACAACTTTATGCAATATGTGGAATACTATCAATTACAAAGGATTAAAAATTATTCCAAGGCATTCAACTTTAAAACATAATATTTTACCGGTTATATATAGTTAAAAGTGTACGATAGGAATGAAGAAGTGTTTCCAAGCTAATTGTTCTTCAGCCGGTCGGTCTGCCGCACTCACCCACCTGGTGTTGAGAGCTTTTAACGTGAGTGCCCTTCTATTTTAACTTTACAACTTACTAACAACGATTCTTTTTCATTTTGGAATTGATGAGTTTATTTTTTATGGGTTAATTCAATGCTTTTATTTTTATAAATGAAATAATTGAAAGAGATTCAAAGCCAAATTGAGACGTTAGTTGGTCAATTTTGTCACTTTAGTTTTCCCATTGTTTTATGATGGGTTTTTTGGGTATTTTGGTTTTAGTTTGCGATTTGGTTAGCTATACTTCATATAATTATTATGAAGCAAATTAATAAAGTGGCATCTTGAAACAGAGACCATTAATGGCGATTTAGTTCGTTGATTAACCTCCAGATCACTAGCTACAAATACTAGTGCTACTCAATAGTTTACTGCATCAATCCTCAATCTCACACATTGCAAAGTTCCTCCTGTTACGAAATCAGTTTCCCTTCTTCTTAATTTTTAGAGTATAAATTTTCTATTTAATTTAATGTTTATTCCTGAAAGAAATTAATATTGCGACGTCGATGAATTGAATTTCAATTCAAAGCATAAAGTACATGATTGTCCTGATAGTCCATAGAGTAATTTCAGAGTAGTACAGTATAAATAGATATACATGTATATGCACCTGCATAATACTTTTTAGTAGACATCTTTTTTTTTATTTTACAAGATTTATTTTTTTTTATATAGAGCAACCTTCGTCCCAGAATGTCGATTTGTGGGTTGGGGTGTTGATACCGAAATGTCAACAGTCGAAATATTTTGGTTTAAGACCTTTTCCATGATTAGTTCACGTAGTCTTCGTAGCCACCACATAAGAGCAACCTTTGTGATTAATTTTGTTTGTTTGTCTTTGGCTACTGGCTCTCCCAATAAGTGCTGTGTTTATTGGCTGAGCTATTGTATTAAAACATTTGAGAATAAATGGTCTTAATGATTAGCATTGGAGACGTAGAACGAAGTTTATCAGGAGATGGATAGCTAGGCCAGTATGCAGCAGTAAAGTGGAGTATTTCATAAATGCAATACCGCCGGCCTTCTCCCGTTCGCCCAACGAGGAATGTCTGAGATGTGACCCGTCATTGTTAGACACGATCGAACGGCCGGGAACGTGAAAATATCGGCTTTCTACAAGGCGAAACGTCTTTTAATGGCGTTGATTACCAGGCACTAAAAAGGACATTTTAAACATAAATTTCTGCAATCAATACTCATTAAGATCTTTAAGTTAGTTATTGAAAAATGTTTTTTGTTCAGAATATGTTTCAGGATCTTTTTTTAAGAATAGAACGTAGAAATTTATTTAATAAAAAATATAAAGGTGTTCTACAATGAGAGTAATTAATAACATACATGCACGAAGTAAAACAGAAGGTAAAACATATTGCATAGCTTTCCTTACAAACACCACGCCAATTAGAATTTAGCTTACAAAAATTAAACATTCGTATAACTTTGCGACTTATTATTCTTATTTAAATATTCTTCTTCTTATTATAAATATTATTCTTATTATATAAATAATAAATAAATATTAATAATAAAAAATAAATATAAATTATTAAAGTATTAATAAATTAAATAAATTAAAATATTATAATATACTATTAATAAATATTAATAATATTAAAATATTAATAATAAATAATAAATATTAAATAATAAATAAATATAAATAAATATTTTTACTTCTTGTTATAAATATTATTCTTATTTCTTTACTTTTAAAAATGTCCCTAAAAACTACAGATACACCGGTCACAAAGTTTTCTTGGAAAAAATGTTGAATTTCATATGAAGAAACACAGTACTATAAAAGTACGACGAAATCCGACATGTCTGATGCCAATTCCGTGTCCCATATAAACGTTTTCCAAGTTTGTGTTTACAACGTTATCCTAATTGATATGTTTGCAAAAATAGTAAATTTCGAAAAGGCTGGAATTCTTGAAAAGGGCTGGAAATCGATATGCAATGTGCAATGGTGAGTTTTTGTTGACAAGACCTTAAACTAAAATGGTCACTCGTTGGAGGGTTTATTTTTTTATACACGGGAAACGTCGTCCCAAATTGTCAATTTGTGGGTTGGGGTGGTGATACCGAAATTTTACCGATCGGAATATTTTTGTTTAAGAGCTTTTTTTACTTGCAGTTTAAATCCTATCACAAACTAATAAACCATTTATAAAAAAATGATATCCTTGAATTGAGCTAAGTAGTTTAAATAATAAATTACTGAATTTAAGTAAATTAAAATGCGTAATACATACATTTCACTCAAGTTGATTATGACTTATCATAGTTTCTAAATAAAAGAATTGATTTCAATCAAAAAGAGGAACGATTTATATGCTGATTAAAATAGTGTCTTACTATTGGCAAACAATGAGTTTATGGGGTAAATTAATCTGGCTGGTAACTAAGTACAAGGTACAAGGTTCTTTGGCAGCAAATCGACCGTGTTGTTTGTGTTAAGACTTCCAGTAGTTGTAATATTGTATTATCCTGAAATCAGTTGTAGTTTTACATAATATCAACAGAGCTCCATTCATTAGTTTTTAAAATAATTAATTGTTCAGTTACTGTTATCTACTAATAGAATTACGGAACTAATTTTAAATTGAGATGATATTATTAGTCATAAATTCAATATCCTTTTTAAAAGAATAGGATGATACTTAGCTCATTATCCATAATATATATTTATCATTTGCTATGCATAACCTACTAAATGAATTGTATTTGCTACTTCATTATGAATAAATAAAAATGAAGTATTAATATTTTGATAGGAATGCTGAATAAAATCGTGAAAAATAGTTTGATCTCAAAAAATATAATCTCTAGAATACGACCTAGAGATAAAACCTTTGGATACAGCTTCGTTCTTATTGCTGTATTCATCTATTTGTCTATCTTTTAAAAGATGATTAGATCATAAGTACCTCCATAACTTAATGGAGAACTTAGAATGCCTTTGATTTCTATGTTTTACTAAAAAATATAGATAAGTGATTATCAACTACCAGTTTGCTTTAAAATATGAATGCGCTGGGCCAGCTGGTTGTTTTACCATAAGAGATTCTTTTATTCGTTTCTAGGAATTTTTCTAACAATATGTTATATTTCATCTCAAGATTCTTCAATGCCTTTTTAATTCTTCCTCAAGGATTTGAAAATTCCTATGAAGAAATAAAAATCTCTTAAATGGAAATGCTGATTTTTAACTGGTCAAGTCGAAGGAGTTATAATTTAAGCACGACCATAATTTAAGCTTTTAGAACATTCGAAATGAATTTAATTTCTTTCACCATACTTATCTTCTATCACGTGATAGTCTTTTTATTCTTAACTTGTAAAAAATACTTATATATATACTTATTTGACATTTTTTAATTATAAAAAAATAATTAAATGTAATATATTTTAAAATATAATATTTTAAATAGTATTTTTAATATATATTAGTATATGTATATAGATATATATTATATTATTATATTATATATAATATTGTTATATTATATAATTATAATAATAATATAATTATAATATATAATATAATAATATATTTATGATAATATCATAATTACATCTTATATATTATATTATATAATATTAATATATATATATATATATATATATATATATTAATATTAAATACACATTAAAATATATATTTCAAATAATATAATATTTAAAATATAATATTTTTAAAATATATAATGAATATAATTAAATGTTTAAATAACTAAGTATAAAATTTAATATGATGGTAAATATAAACAAATTATTTTCAGAAGGCGTGATGTTGGGGCAAACCGTCTCATCTTCGAGTTGGGATCGACAAGCGACTGATGTGTCCATTTCGACTCGTGATAGCCCATTCTCCGCTGTGAGGCGCATATGCATTAATCCTGTGAAACCTCAAACTTTCCTGTTATTGATTATCCGAGACATGATCGAAGAGTTCCATCCAAATGAGCGTCTTCATTCTTCACCTTTTGTTGAATATTAATGCTATGGGTTGTGGGTTGTGTATTTCTTCCGAAATTGCACGATTCATAAATATTTGTGGTCTTAATATTTTGACTTGTGTTTTTAAAATTCGTGATAGCGAAGGATTTGTATGATTATGTAGTTTTTTGGACTTTTCCTTTCGCTTCTAGTGTTTAAATTACACTACGTTTCGAGAGGTAATGAAACTCCTCTCGTTTTCAAGTGACCCTACTGAAAGTTACATTGGTATGTTACATTTAATCTAAATTTTTTGGTTTTTCTCGTTTTTGCACACACAATTTACATTGATCCAATATTCAACAACACAAAAATCTCCCTCACAAAAAATCTTAAAAATCACATTAAACATAATACAGAATATGGATTAAAAAAATTAAAACAAAAACATATGCCTTACTGACGGAAACGGCTCCAAGTTGGCAGCGGCACGATACGCACACACACAACCTCTTCACGCACGCTACTAATATACAGGGTGTCTCACCTAAGGTGTCTCAAATGGATTGCGGACGAACTAGTAGTCCTACATAGATGAAACATAATCATTTCCTACCAAATCGACCGCAAGGAACAACATAAAAATATTTTTAAGCTTTTTAAAATACAGGGTGTTCCAAAAACCGTGGGTCATGGGTTCGAATCTCAGAATTTTTAAATGTAAACATATGTCATGTTATGCATAGTTTTAAAGCTCTAAATAAGACGATCAATTTGGTGAAAACAGAATTCACTTATCTTTATTCATTTCAAAATGGCGGCCATTTTCGTGAAAAATATTGGTTTTTACGGAATACCCTGTATCTCGAGAACTACAAAACGTATTTTTGGTCTGTTTAAAAATTATTAATCCTCGTAAACTCAGCTTTAATTTAATATACGACATGCCAACATTTAGAAAATAAAAGTTTTTGACAGTACATTTTATTTTGTTTTAATGTTGTTAGCCCTGAAAGTCAAAAAATTTAAATGGCAGCATATGTCAAATAGCATATCATTTTACAGGGCTTGCAAAGACCAACGATTTTTCAATTTACACTTAGCTCCTATCTTTGGTGGTTTTGTAGTTATAAGCAAAAAACTCTTTTTACCATATAAAGCTCTTGTCAAAGGTGTAGTCTTCAGGGCATTTACATTTGCATCAATTAAACTTAAGTACTGCACATTAGGACTACTAGTTCGTCCGCAATCAATTTGAGACACCTTAGGTGATACACCCTGTATATACGTACGTTATTGTAGCTTTAAGTAGGGCCACTTGAAAACGAGAGGAGTTTAATTACCTCTCGAAAATCAAGAGACCCTAGAAGCGAAAAGAAAAGTCCAAAAAATAAATAATACCAGTAATACGTATTTATCATAATACGCCTAATAATTATTGTGAGTATTTACTTAGTACAAGGAGTGGTAGTGGAACACTTAAAAGTAATACACATTAATAATATATAGCTCCTTCAATGCCTTTCTTCTTTTTAAACTAACTTGAGAATAGATCTTTTAAGCTTTGTTTGAGCAATACACTTTTTTTAAAGTAACTTCAGAATTTACATTGTAAAGGGTTTTATATTTTATTAGAATGTTTTCATATTTTATCCGGTATTTTTAAGGGATAATAAAATCTGTTCATATAAATCACGCAGGCCTATACTTAAGTTTTATTTTGCAACTGAGAATATGATTTGTTAATTTATCTAAAACCTGTTTAATAAACCTGGTTAAACAAGTAATTAAGGGAACAATATAGAAATAATAGGGGTTGAAGAATTATCAGCATTATTTTTTTCAAACCTAAAGGACCAAAGCTAATACATGGGACTAAAAACTAATTTAAAATTTGTTGATTTACCTATGCATGGAGTTACGAAATTTCATGTTTAACCTAAATAGATTATTATTTTCTAATACACAGTATTCTATGGTAATTTTTTCAATTTCTTTCTTGTGGTAACATCACGATCAGAACAACACATCAGAGGCAACTGGCACTAAAATCATTGAACGTATAAACAGTTTGGTAGAATGTATTAAGCAATTCCTTTAACTAGATTGCTTTAACTAGATTAATTCACTAGCAAACTTATGGATGTAAATAATCGATACCCAGATAACCGAACTTATTCAGACATAATCCCATAGAAAAATCGTCTATGTCTTTGCAACTGCTGTCAGCTGTTTTACAAAATAGCTAATAACTATTCGATTAAATTTATACTCGATTTATCGGTACATAAATACCATATTACCAAAATAGCTTTACCTAGGTAATCCCTATAACCTATATTTAGGGCCTACTACCTTTATTTTAACTATTTGTTCATTATAAAAATCGCTTGAATTTTATAATCCTCAAATTGTATTAAAATCATTCGTTTATCGAAGGTTTTAGATGTACTAGATAATAGGCTACATTTAATATACAAACTCATTATTCCCCTATCAGTTAACAAACCATGAAGGTCACTTTGTTAACAATTGTACAAAGTGGCCTTTTACTAGGTGACAAGCTGTTGTTTTATGTACGACTCCTCTCACGCGTAGGACCCTTTGTTTCTAAGTAAATGCTTAAACATCCTTGGGACATATGAAGTGTCACATGTTTGTTTCCTTTATATAATACTTTGTACATGTGCCTTTGTACATGTGGTAATAATGTTTAGCTTGAATATACCTTTGCGCTGTCTTTTTGCTCCATACTAATATGTTTTGATACTTTTTTATTATATTTTAACTTCAAAAAACCCATTGACTTTACTAAATTATATTAAATGAATAAGGGGGTGGTGTTTATAAGTACAGTGTACCATTTTTATGTAAAGTTAATTTGTAAATGAAGAAGAAATATAGGTACGATAATAAAGAAATTATTAAATGAAACGTTTGGATGGCTGTCAAAAGTTAAATTTTTATTCGTAGAATATATTAATGAATAAAAGTTTTCTTGAAAAGTCAACTATAGTACTTCATCTAAACAATATTCAACAATTGTTATTACCAACTATCTTTTCCTCAAACAAGTAAACGTGTTTTACTGATATAAGGTCAGGTATAAAATGTTGTTTAAAGTTTCATTTTTGAAAAGTTTATTTGCCAGTAATCCTACAATAACCGTTCGGTCAAAATTCAGTACGGAATGAATGAAAAAACCGCTTGAAAAATACAAGTAAAAATCAACAAATAAATATCGGCACACAATTTTGTTAGTAAACACCACAATGATCTCATCATTGAAATACATTAGAGTTTAGGAAACTTATTATTGTAAGTTACTGTAAATGGTTAGGTACTAGTTGGTTAGTTATTATGGAAAAATATGTAAAAACCAACATCGAATTATAAATAAACAAGACTAAATAAGGGCACAGAACTATAAACCTGCAATCATCCGTAATCTAAAACCGTCATACAAAAATCTTTTTTACCAACTTTCTAAATACAACCCATACTAAAGATCTATTGAAGAGGTTTGGTGGTTTCAAATATTTTTATATTTTTGCTTAATTTTCACAATATTATACATCTTATATCAAATGAGATATTGGTATCAAAAGATTGTGTGTATAATTGTTTGTGTTAAACACGATATTTAAAAAAAGTGACCCCTAACCTCTTTTGAACATTACTGATACAGGAAAAACATTTATATTTCAATAGTGATATAATTTAAAACGGAAGAGAATTTTGTCTTCTTTAGTAATAATAATAACATTATCAACATTAAAGAAGGAAGTAAAAAATTACAATATGATGTATCTTAAAAATAAATATTGCTACTCATTTCATGTTTAATAAAAATATTAAAGAAGCACAATATAACCAAAGAATATTACATTTTCCTCATCAGACTTTTACTTACGAGGAAAAAGATTAAATTTCGGAGTACTACACAGACAAAAATATTTTTGAGTGTACCTTTCCAGGTAAACGCAGGAGCTTTGTTTTCATTAGCAGCAATGGCTGTGCAATATTGCGTTTTTGCCACTAAAAAATTCATAGGAGGCCAAGTCCTTCACTCTCGTTTTCAATCTTCTAGAGTGGTTCAGAAATAATTATTTGTAACCTATTTTAGTTTTATGAGAAGTGCCTGTTTCCTTTAATAATCGAGTTATTTTTGGGAATTTCGATATCATACTCATCAAATGCTTTGTTCAATTTAAATCCCAAATTAGTCGATTAGAAACGGCTTTACAATAAACATGTTCTAAAAATCCGAGCAAAATAATTTTAATAGTATTTGACACACTAATCCATATATTTTTGTTATGAATCTTGAGATGTTAATTGCAATATAAGAATTGCAGAAATAATTGCGATATAAAAATTAGTGAATAAACGTATTTATTTAAAAAAATATCGGGTTATGGAATTGTAATAGCTTCGAAAAAAATTCTATATGTTTCAATTAAGTATCATTTGAACTATAATAACTAATTGTGACGCATAAATCTATTTCTGAAATTGTTTTAATTGTATGGTAATTAGCGTCATGACTTAATTAAAACGATTCTTGTAAATACTTAGCTGAATTGTATGTTATTGAATGATAAAATAATTAGATATAAAGAGAGAATCAGTTCTGTAAAAAATATAACTATTATAGCATATGGAAAATATCTTCCAGAGGCCTCCATACAATTCCTTTGTATTGTGTTGTTTTGTAGGATTCGGTTCTTACATTTAAATAGCCTAATTTAAAAACGTCTTTGACGGTATAATTTTATACATTGAACCGTAAGAAGGGAATGTATAATTAATTAAAATGAAACTTCTTTTACAAAAAAATGTATTTTTTTAAATATAGTTATTTCTTAAAAGACACATGATGATGGTTAAAGGTGTTGATTAGGCAATGAATAATTTACATAGACAAAAAATCTTTTTTTATTTAAACAGTAACCTTGATCCTTTGAAGCCAAATAAAACAAAATATGAGCAATATTTACTGAAAATATATGTCACACACTTTTTTATCACACTTTTTTTGTTCACGTAACAATCATAGACCTAAACGGCACTATTTTAGTGTACATGTTAATTTTCAATACATTATTTTTACTTTGTAAGCTACGGTTAATATGAATGCAGATTGTTCTATTTAACCAACGCGATGCCAATATTTATTAAGTCGAAACTTTTTAAAGCAGGCCATCATAATAAACCTATAACCATTTCTGCAAAAATAATAACGTGTCGTTGGTATACCTAGTTATGATTCCCTCTATGTTTTTCGTGCTAATAAATGTTCTCTGTGTAAATGTTGGCCGATCGTGATCGAGATAGCAAGAATTTCGTGCTCTTAGCCAATCCTTCTTTTATTTTTGATTTCATTCTGTATTTTATATTATATACAATATAGAATCACACATTGCAATCATATAAATTATTACAGTGAAGCAATTCGTGCCTAGAAGTAAATTTGAATAATTTAGTTTGTTACTGTGCATTTTTACTAATATGCTTTAAGGAGGCATATGATTGCTTTAACTCAACTGTAACTCATATTTTTATTTCAAGACAATCACGTCAGAATATTATTACTTTAATTCAACAATGTTTGAATATTGTTATTTAAAACAATTAATTTGTTCAGTTTATAGGATTATTTAGGTTTATTTAAGGTATTGTAGAGAAACATATAAATACATCGAGTTTAAGAATGTCGAGTGGCTTGATATAACTTATCCAGAGTGCTTTAAAATATTCATGATGAAATTCAAAAGAGTGGGTCTCTGAGCACCAAGCAATAAACAACTCAAATGTTTAAAAAATGAATGTATAATGTGTAAATGCCATATTATTATAATTTTAAATTACAAAAACATGTTTTTTTCTTTTTATCTTAAAAAAAAACTTTTCCTATTGAAACACACAGAAAGACAAATTGTGTGCAATATTGTGTCGGAAGTCAGCAAATCCTGGGAATAAAACCAATGATTGCCTTGAGATTGTGGATAACGTTCGGTGGGGTGAAATTACGAGGAGGTATTTGAGTATGAAATAAAAGGTTATTGTGAGGAATATTACATTATAATAAGTATTTATAAAAAATGTAAACTTACAATAACTTTATTAAATATAGCAAATATAATGAGTTAGATAACAGTGATTTATCCTTCTTATTGCTATTAAAAATATACGTTATTTGACCGTCATTTATATGTGTGTGTTTATTTTATTATCTAATATTATTGTTTATTAAACGAAATTTACCTGGTTTTCCCTTATTACTATATTTTAGAGTATTTACTTGACTAATATGTTAAAACTAAAAATTGCCTAAATCTTGACGAATATATACTAAAAAAATAAGAACAGTGAAAAAAGATATCTCAATTTTGAAATATTGTGATTGGATTTGTGTTTAGTTTTGAAGAGAATCGTCAACTAAATATTGTTGAACTGTTGGAAAACTAGAACTAGAAACTATTTATTAATTTTTCTGTTATTCGTATCTGAATTTGTATTTGAACAGAACTGAATAATTATTATTCCTGGTATATTTTTATATCCTCGAAACAACCCACTCGCTCTTTAAGGTGTAAAAATGTATCAATAGTTATTAAACAAACTGATGAAATCATTAAACGATATTAATTTCTAATAACAACATCTTCAACTGTAAAGCAGAAAAAGCGTGAGAGGAATTATTTTAATTTTCGATTGGCAAAGTTTGTTTTGAAAGCGGAAACCAGCGAGGCATAACTTGAAAATTACTCTACCTCTGAAATCTCGCAATCTGTCAAATCACGATATCAAAGGTTGCCATTAGCTCTTAAACTGAATTTCTTTGACCAGCGTTTGGAATTCAGATTTTCAAATATCTATTTCGTTCAAAATATTCCACCTTAGTTACAAAATATTAGAAATTAAAGGTTGTTTCTTGGTAATAATAGTTCATATCTAAAATTAGAATTGTATATTTTGAAATCATATTTAAAGGGTGATTCGGGAGGGGAATTAATATACCATTGTATCTCATCAAATTTACAACTACGGCTTTTACTTATTTCTGTTAATACTTTATTTGAGTTGAATTGTTTGGTTACAGAAAGGCCGGCAATAAAAGTTAATTTGCTACCATTGAAAAATCATCTACAATAAAGATAAAATGACATCTGCGATACAATTTCTTTTTATGGAATACGAAAAAGCTAATTAAATACTTTTTCGTAAGCAAACTAAATACTTTCCTTTGAAGAATAGTTTATTAAAAAATGTCATTTACAATTCAACCAAATTGCTTTTTTTGAAAAAAAGTCTTACATATAAAAACTTTTACACAAATTGCGTAGTTAATGAAATTATTTTAAGAACATGTATTTAATATTTCCATCTTTGAAACCCCTTAAAAAAATATGTTGTGATAAAAATGGCACAATTGGTGATGGTAAAACCTCTCCCCTTGGCAATGTTTTTTAATTACTCAAAACCATGGGGGGGGGTTTTTTAATTCCCCATCATGTGTTGGTGGTTACACATTGACCAATTGATTTAAATATTATTACATATTTTTAATTGTTTTTCCTCTTCAGAAATGTTTGTTGCAACGATAAAATTACATACTATCTAGACTTTATTTTACTAAAAAAATGACTTTAATGTTTATTGAATCCTTAAGTATGTTGAATTTCAATAAATTAATGTTGTTTTACAAATAGCATAGAGAGTTAAGCGGAAGGTCAGTGAAATATAATATTATCTTCTGATTGTTATTATAATGATCTATGATACCTAATAAATACATTCATACCATTGTTTTATAATAAATGAATGTATATTTGACATAACATGATCATACATTAAATGTCTATTTGATCTAGATATTTATCTCTCTGAAAATACCTTTTTCATTTTCCTGAATGCTTACATTATACTTATATACATTTTTTCATAATCAGCCCCAAGTATTACTAATGTAGTTAGTTATAAGGCTCACATATTTTCACAGTACAGCACACAGTTTAACATGACACAGTAATTAAAATTATTAACATAAATGTCAACAAAAAGCATTCATTTGATTTTTGGTTTGGTTTTCAAAAACCATATAAAATATATGAGATACTCGATGGCACACTCGAATGAGTCATTTGTTAAAATAAATTAATGATGAAAATGCAATTATTTATTGCTGATCAAATAAGGAAGCACTACGTTACGTAACATTATAACTTGTCTATTTACGCTGTGAATGAAGATAGACCTGAAACTGTCAACCATCAAGCATTACTAGAATGCAAAAAGCATGGTTGCATTTGCATTCCGAAAAACTAATAGAAATAAAAAAATAGAACCAGATTTATTATTACTTTTTTAAAATTCAAACCAAGATAAGATTGCAAAGTAATTCTTTTAAAATGTTTCTCTTTTGATATTTTTGAAAATTAATCCAGTCTAATTGTCAAAAATCCTATGAGACGTATAATAATAAATTTCAATATGTAGTACTCTCACATTAAGCAAAAACGAACAGGAATAATTATGCGGTACATTACTGTTATTAAAAATTGTATTTATTATGAAAAGGATTTTTATATAAAACGATTAGACAGTATTGAAAAAGACCTAATATTTACAAGAGAAGTAAGTAAGTTCATGACTTCCCTTAAGAACCTAACCTAATTAAAAATGGTAAAAAATTCCTGTCTCAAACAAAGATTTATAATAATGTATCCCAGTGAGTAATGACAAAAATATAGTCCAAGTCCAAAAATGAAAAGCATAATCATCATAAGAGCTGTAAAGCAGGGTAATACAAACTAAGTGTTGCTCAAGCGTACGTTTTTAGGGTAAACGCAGTAGCTTTGTTATCATTAGCAGCAACGCCGGTGCGGTACTGCGTTTTCGCTGCTAAAACATTAATAGAAGACTCGACCCAACTGCGAGCCCCTTTGTCCATTTATAATAAAATATGTAAGTTGGATATATGCTACAACTTTCAATTATTTCTTCCTTGATTACAGTTTGAGTCAACTTTGTGAAAGCTAATAGCTATAACAATTTTGTCAGGATGGTTTTTTTCATCAAAGCAGAGCTCTTTTTCTTAAAAGGACCATGGTTTTTGGTTCATGTACAATGTATGTAATGGGAATTGAGCAAATTTAAAAATGTCTCTCCCGACCAGGAATTTGTTAGGAGAGGTGTGAATTAAAAAAAAAGAATTATAAATACAATTAGGTGCCACGTTTTAGCGTTTGTACATTGACCCTATCCCCTCCAGACTTCCGCAACTTCTCTATCCTAAAGTTATTTTCCCCTTTTTGGGCAAAATAAGTTTATAAATCGTGCCTATTTATTATTAGTTAATCTTTATTAAACTTAGTAAGTTATGTGGCTTTTCTATCCAAGATTTATTGTATAAAATACGATAAGATATTGTATAAGATTTACAATATCAAAGATAAGATAAGATCCTACATTGTATCTTATAAGATTTACAATATAAGATTCATTAGTATTATATAAGATTTATTGCATGTAGGCCTAATCCTTACTACAGGCTTAGTTAAATTTTTTTTACTATCACTTTATGTTATTTTATTTTATGTAATGTATTGTATATTTTGTATGAGATTGGGATAAATAAATGTACTTCATTTCATTTCATTTCATAATTTCATGAATCCTACCACTCTTTACATTTTTTTTTATTCTTCATTTTCATTTATTCTTTACAGCTTATTTTGTAGATGTTTCTTAAACTTACGGTTGCTATAAAAATTGCCAACACCGATATAAAGCTTCGGAGATAACTCCTTTGATATGTAAATATCTTATGCGTGTTCCATTACACCAAATCCTCTCTAGGTATTTGCTTTTTAGGTCCTATCTTACTTTGTCAACATCCTCGGATTTTTTCCCTCCAAAAGATCCTCTCATTCTTATAATACTTTTAAAATACGTGTTTTTATAGCTTTTTTTTATACTAGCGATTATCCTGCATTTTTTATTATGATTCACAGTCCAAAATTATTAAAAAAATATATATATAGAAAATGAATTATCTAAAACATACAAAAAAAGAAAAATGTGAATATCAGTCAATACATATTTTTCGGACCATTTCCGACCAAAACGTAAAAAATGCCACTGTCGTAGAAAGAAACAAAATAAAAAAATACACATTTCAAGAAACCTTTTTGAATCTTAAATCGTGGGTTGTACTGAATTTTACAAAAGTTTTACCACCCGAACATGAAAGGCCATGCAGATTATTTATACAGAATAACAGGTCCACTGGCTAGGAATTCTAGGTAATATTAATGATGGTGCGGTGCATTTTACCCCCCCCCCCCTCCCCTCAATGACTTTCCCAGCTACAGGTTGAGGTTTTGCAAACTGTACTGAAACCAAACATCGATCGTTGTAATTTGAAACGATTAGTAATTGAATTAAAAATTATCAATTAGATTCAGGGATGCGGTTTTTGGAATCTATTGCAGATAGAGAAGGATATATTTCGAACTGAGAAATCACAAACCCAGTGTACACAACAAGACAAAATTATAAAAATATCCCAAAATTATAAAAGTGTTTCAATGTCATATCTCAAAATCTATTTTATTATTTTTTACTAAGTTATCTAAGCTGTATGAGAGTGTAGGAAATAGAACCACAGAAAACCCTGAAATATGTATGAAAAAGAGAGTTAAAGTATAGCCTACATAAAAACAAAAATAATGTAAACAGCACTTATTGCAATTTTTTATATTTAATATATTAAATAATTCATTTGATTTAGAATGTTAAGACTAGAAAACGTATTGATCAAAAACATGGATTTAAGTTTTTAAAATACCTACTTTTTATAAAAATCATGGGGAAAAATTCATTTATAATAAAAATAAGTTTGATAAAAATAGACAATGTACCGCAAAGCTCATTACATCCATGGAATTCCTGTTAATTTATTATATACAATTTAATAGAACTTTTATCACTATGACTTTTACCATTAAAAGTAAATTCTAGGATATAAATACATTAACGTATAATTAAAAAGTTTTAATCCATCAGCTTTATCAAAACCATTGAAATAAATAAAACTCTCGTTTAGTAGTTTTTCACTAAGGGCTTGAAATTGGACAAGTTCGTTCGAACGTTTCCATGGCCACTGCGTTACTTCTTCGGTTGCAGTTCTTACATTTATATTGCCTTATTTAAACAGTTCTGTGCAGTATAGTGTGGAATCCAATGCCAAAATGAGAAAATTTTAAACGAATTATTTGTCCAGGCTCTCATACCTAGTGAAAACATACATGAATGTAGTTCAGTAACACATTCAAAATGTGTTTTTAAATTTAGATTAGTTTGGAAAACAGTATTCGTATGATAAATCTTGGTTAGTAAGTTTTTTATGTAGAAATTGCAACTGCGTGCAATGAAGACCTTAAGCAATATTGCAATATTGATATTGCGTTATCCTTTTTAGTACAACCGTGTTGGCTGCTACGGTTGCCAACATTTATACTACGGTTTCAATGTTTATCATAACAAAAACATTTTACTATAACAATTAATTTTTTTTATTTTATCTTAACAATATATACTTGAAATATATACTGTAGGTCGTTTTGTTGTTTTGTTTATAATATTTTATGTATGTTTTGTAGCTTTTGTCTTAATAGCTAGGGTAATCCGGCTTCTTAAATCATTTATCTAACCAAATACTCTACTCTTCAAAATTGTGTTCTAGATTAGATTTCATTCGTATTTAATTGTCGTTATAACGGTTTTGGCTGCAGACCAAAAAGTCTCATATTTACTCCATTCATTATTTTATAAATATCCCAAAGTATCATTTGTATTGAACTCATAAATACTTAACATGCAAAACTAAACGAACTAGTGATTGCATACTGGTCGAAATTTAACCAAAAAATATACGGGTTTAGTTTTTACTCATTGCTCCAATAACTCATGTGATTGCATTTGTTTACGATTTGATATTATTCTGTAACCAACGGGCTCTAAAGTCCATGTTGAGTTTTTATAATTTCTAATTCGTTTTTATAGTCTTCAGAAGCTATAGTCAATTATAATGGGATTTTGCACATTTACAGGAATGTGCTTTTCTAACGGTGTTCTTGGATTTTTTTACAAAGGCTGAGAAAAAGGATTACAAAAATCATGTTTGCATATTCATGCATAGATAAAATGTTTAAAAATAATTTAGGGTTCCCAGAGATACACTTAAAGCCTTTAAGACCAGCCTTTGTAATGTAAATATTTCGATCAAGCTGCAGGCGGAGGCGTGAATAAAAGGTAGGCCTGATGTATCTAAATAGTTTCAGGACCCCACTTCAAATGATATTGAATTTTAAATTAAATTTAGGATAAAGGATTACAGATATATTTTACAGTTTCGAAATTTTTATTGTTCTAGAATAGATTTAAACCGTATTTTTAAGAATATTATGGTTTTTAAAACACTTTTTATTCTTAAATAGAAATCTAATTATTCCTATAGTAAAAGCTAATAGTCTACTATAATCGGAGTTTACTTGTTTAAATTGTGAAGTCGGTAGACAATTTTCCTTCTCAACCAGAAAGCAACAAAATATTTATATATTTTATACGTATGTTGATAGTGTTGTCCAGTGAGTTGCATAAATTGCAACTCACTGGACGACTTTGCATTTTCTTGGCTTCGCTATAGAAAGAAAACTAAACGGAAAAGATTTTAATCTTTAATTTTTTTTAAATATCCAAATGAATTGACCAAATAAAAATGTGCTTGGTGAACTACTTAAGGAAAAGTCTGCAAATCCTACCAATAATTGCCCGGGGATTTTTGAATGGAAAAAATATTTATAAATTTATTATTATAAATTATTATAAATATTTATTATTATTTATTGCCCGGGGAATGGAAAAAATATTTATTTCACGTCTAATTAGTTATTGATGAGGCCTATAAAATACTAGCTCTAATGTTAGGCTATCCTCCTTTAGGTGTTGTTACGATTTAAATTAACTATGCATGTGTACATGAAATTATTGCATATTAATTGTGAAATACAAACATTTAATTTTTATTCAGTAAAAATTAGAGTACAAGTTTAATCCATTTAGTGTGTGTGCTGTAGTGTGTGGAATATATTATAAAATTATAATGAAAATGGTTTTTCATCATACTGACACAGAAACATGTTTACTTTTCCTTTTTGTTGGCTTGAAAGTTACTCTATGCCGATAGCAGTCAAGAAAACTTTCCGTTCTAGGCCGGAAAGTTTTCCGAACCGTAGTTCCGAAAACTAACCGTAGTTCCTGTAATCGTAATTACAGGAAACGAAAGTAAACAATCAGCTTGTTTGCCGATGTTGATGCATACTTGTATGTTACTTTTTAGAAGAATGTAGTGGCAGTACTGGAAGTAAGACAAATGTTTGATTATGTTTATAAAGTAAATTTTATTCAGAAATAATCAAACTAAAATAGAACCGTTAACTGAAATAAAAACGTTACTCACAACCAAAGGAACCGAAAACATTAAGGAGAACAACAATGTGATCAACTGTATGAGACCGGATTCCTTTTAAAGAAACATGAAAAATCACTAAACCAGAAGGTCGACCCTCGCAGCGGGTTTGTGAATTATTTAAACTGCAAAGGTAGAGGGTTGAGGGCGAGAGGGTTTATTATCATTGGCAATTTGGAAAGTTTGGTCTGAAAACAGAACTCAGTCAGGCGAGATTATGAAATCCTTTCACCTTAGAATGAAAGCAAGCTTGAAACCAGAGATCAAAGCTTTCTGGGTAAAAATCACTTTACATAACAAAGGGGTTGTTCGTCATGAGCGTATTTAATGTTGTGGTTTGGATTGTATATGAATTTTATCCTCAGGTATTGAGTTAAACTGAATAATTTATTCTTGTGTTCTCTCAGATTGGACGGGTATTTTCACTTCGTTGGAAAGGAGACTTTTAATATGATGAAAATTAAAACAATAATGTTAAGGTTACGATCAAATTGTCGAACAACGTAAAATATATAACCAGTGAATTAAAATAAAACAACTGGAAATTGATAACAAACTTGTCTCTAAATGACATTCATTGATGTGGAAAGATAAGTGAAAACTACTTTACCACTAATTTGCTACAAAATATGTGAAAATGAGACTAAAATTCCTTAAAGTCGTAAGGTGACCTTGACGCTCTTATTATTCCTCACTCTAATATTCGTCAGTGATTGGGGCCAACGTACAATTAAATCATCATCGCAACCAAATGCATCACCATTAGCACTTAATGTCGATCATTAGAGACAGGTATCACATAGCCACTGACGAATTCTAATCTGCTTCGAGCGATATTAGTGTAATGACAACAATTATGGACCAACCTAATAAAGTTTACTTTATATATTTCAAAGGCTAACTTAATTTCATAATTTTTAAAGAGCAAATCGAAACCTAATTTTGTAGAGATGCCATATTGTCTAGTCAATACGTCGTAAATAACCCATAAACCGACAAAAATTGCGTCGAGTTAATGTTAGCTGAACTTTATGTTTTTGATTTTCATCAATCCAAGCCTTCATTCCCCAAAAACTTTTCGCTGAGTTTTTCGAGATATTTACGAAACAAATAACGGTTGGTCTTCGTTTTGGACAGGTATCTTGGAAACTGTACAAAATACAGTGCTCAAATAGTAACTTTAAAGCAGACACTTGGAAGACCATATCTCCGAATCCATAAATGCTAGAGAACTGTAAAAGCAATTGAATTGTAGCTAATTTAATTCTTTTTTAAGCTAATATTGTTATACTTTACATGGGGTGTTTAGTTTCAAATACATAAGTGTAAAACAGAAATAAGAGCCAAAAAAGTTAAAATTGTTTTAAATATCGTTGAAATTTTAACTATTTGAATATCTAAGACGGAGGCCACACCAAGAGAAAAATAAATATGTTGTCCTACTTCAGATTTGGATTTGTCGAACAAAAGAAACATATATTTCAGCCAAATTATCTGGGTTTAGGTTACTATTTATCCACCATATAACACGGATTTACTTTACCATTAAAATAATCAAATAAATACTTATTTATCCGACTTGTGTATAACATATTTTCAATACTAAACTACAGTATAGCCTTGAATTTCCCATAAATGAGTTAGCTGGTTATGCTAGGTTATTTTGGATTCTTATCACATTCGATTCGTAATGAAGATCTCCCACTGCCTCAGGCAGAAATACTTCGGAATTCAGAGGAAATTCTTCTTCTCATCGGCACCGCCCTAAGGTATACAATACTTTCAATGGTTTTGAAAAAATTGTTTGGTCCATTCATTGCATTTAAAAATACTGTATACAGTACTACAGTACTGTACAGTACTAAAGTACTATACAGTACTAAAGTAGCTACTGTATTTAGTTTTCTAAAAACCAAGTGGAAAAAGTTAACTTATATTAGACATTAATAAAATCACTCATATATCATATCAATCAATCAATCACTTTAATAAGACAGGTACCTCATGGAGGACGTTACCCTGAATATGAGTGAAGGATGAGTGTAGGGATTGAGTTCAAAACAATCCAGCTGGCTGATAAATATACCTGAATTATATTTCTTGATATGTTAAGTTTTATAATAATTTCATAATAAATCTATTTGTTTATCAAGTTGGGATCTTCCTCATTTAAAAAAGTTCCAAGATACTTAGTGAAAGAAAAAAATCGTAATTAACTGCATGTTAATAAAAGTATAACCTATAATAATTTTAAAATAAAAATAATAGATAAAATACGTTTACATTTGACATTCTATTTTACTAATTTTACTTCTTTCCCTGAGGTATAATAAATAAACGTGTGATAAATTTCAAAAGGCAAAATGGAAAAAAACATGTCACTCTAGAATTTTCGACAGTGCCACTCCCCCCTTCCCTGTTTTATAAAATGAACACACACAATCACATACACACGCGCGTACACACACACACACGCGCGCGCGCGCGTACGCACTCACAAGACCGGGAGTTATGCCAGGACGTAGGCCATCGCGCTTCTGTTCTCTCAAAATTAGTCACAGACTCAAGAAACTCTCCACCGTCCCATTGCTTTTAGCTACACATCATTTCCCGGATGAGATGAATTTCTTCTGAGGAAATTTATAACTACCCACGTAAACAAATCACTGGCCAATCTTATGCTACGCCAGTACTTTGGTACATTTCTGACATTATTTTGCCGTTTTGTGGATGTCAAGTACCAGCCAGTAGTGTCAAACCGTCAAAAAGATGTTTGGCTACTATTAAAATGTCGAAACCATTTTTTTTACTCACATAAAATACCCCTGAATATTTTATAAGCCCATATTCAATTATTAATAGTTATGAAATGAAAAGTAATTGTAATAAATACATGCCAAAAAAATGCTCCAACAAGTCTAAAATCTTACGTAAATTTAATTGAAAACACTTAATTGTCGTATTATTTTGCTTTAGCGAATTAAATTGCTTTTATATTGTAAAATCAAACCTAGATAGCGATTTAGTTACATTAAGGTTTTTATGTTTTTGAGAGAATTAGTCATCAAATATACGAAGTACTAAACATTGTTTTGTTTCCTTAATTAAACTTCGAACCATGTATTTCGAATTTGATTCAAAATTTAAAATGTTAACAGTTATAGTGTCTGGAGACATGGACTTTAAGTCCGTGTAAATGATTGCGATTATAAGTACCAGATATACAGTATTGCAAGTATATTATGATTAGTTGAACTTTAAATAAATCCTAACAGCTTGACGTTTTGATTGAACATGTTAGACGTTTTTTAGAACATGTTTGACGTTTTGGTTGAACATGTTTGACGGTTTTGTAGAACATGTTTGACATTTTGGTTGAAAACGTTTGACGTTTTGATAGGACATGTTTGACGTTTTGTAGAGCATGTTTGACATTTTGATATGTCACGTCAAATAACGTGTTCCAGAGAGTCCGTAAGCCCAATTGGTATAATGATTAGTCTGGGCCATGACATTTAACCCACCTTTACACGAATAAGTTTATTTCTACGGGGTTTTATTCCAGCTGTTCAAATAAATTTCCAATTTATGCCCACAAAATACATATAAAAATTATGGGTTTGATATAAATATCTACTGCTCGGTTAGCATAAAGTTAAATCAGTTTAAAAACCAATGGTTTACTTTTTCATCAAATAATTATTATTTCAATTTACAATTAACATGTACAATTAATAAAGAGGGAATCGTAGTGTAAATGCAATGCATTTAAATCAAAGCTTAACTTAAGCGAATCTCCGGCCCACAAAAAAGCACAGAATGTTAAAATGTTGCCTCAGTTAATTACGGAGAGAAATTGTGCAATAGGTGAAGTTATGAGAGAACTATCCAGAAAATGCACTCCATACATGAAAAGCCCTTGTGCGAAATCGCTTCATATAAATTGGATCAAAAATCAATGGATACATACAAATATGATTTGTGTTTCAGAAAAACGTGCTTGAATAAAAACACAGTTTACGTATTACAGTGGCTAAACTTATTTACTCAATAAAAAAACTGAGATATTAAATCGAATTTTGATTCCACTTGAAGTTAATTATCCCCCAGACATTAAGGTATCGAATGTTGAAAAAAATCTTTGTCAAGAACACCAACACAAATATAACTCAGAAACTGTACTTTTTAGTCCAGTTATTTTGTCTTGACACAGTTGAACCTTAATTGGGCCAATTTCCTTCAGAGAGGGCTATTTCGGAACCTGGCACCGACCGCGAAGAGTTAGGCAAGCGTTCAAAACGCGACGCCGCGCCTCCTCTCTCCCCGACTGGGAAAACAAAGTGGACCATGTATTCTTGTGAAATTCCTCCCACCCCAACTGAGCGAAGTATTCCGATTCCCGGTGGACTTTTAGAATGTAAAGAGAGTTTCCCACCCAAATGAGTGAATTATTCCATTTCCTGGTCGACTTTTAGAATGTAGGGAGAGTTTCCCACCCAACTGAGTGAAGTATTCCGATTCCAGGTGGACTTTTAGAATGTAGAGAGAGTTTCCCACCCAACTAAATGAAGTATTCCGATTCCCGGTGGACTTTTAGAATGTAGAGAGAGTTTCTCACCCAACTGAGTGAAGTATTTCGATTCCCGGTGGACTTTTAGAATGTAGAGAGAGTTTCCCACCCAACTGAGTGAAGTATTCCGATTCCCGGTGGACTTTTAGAATGTAGAGAGAGTTTCCCACCCAACTGAGTGAAGTATTCCGATTCCCGGTGGACTTTTAGAATGTAGAGAGAGTTTCCCGCCCAACTGAGTGAAGTATTCCGATTCCCGGTGGACCTTTAGAATGTAAGGAGAGTTTCTCACCCAACTGATTGAAGTATTTCGATTCCCGGTGGACTTTTAGAATGTAGAGAGAGTTTCCCACCCAACTGAGTGAAGTATTCCGATTCCCGGTGGACTTTTAGAATGTAGAGAGAGTTTCCCACCCAACTGAGTGAAGTATTCCGATTCCCGGTGGACCTTTAGAATGTAAGGAGAGTTTCTCACCCAACTGAGTGAAGTATTTCGATTCCCGGTGGACTTTTAGAATGTAGAGAGAGTCTCCCACCCAACTGAGTGAAGTATTCCGATTCCCGGTCGACTTTTAGAATGTAGGGAGAGTCTCCCACCCAACTGAGTGACGTATTTCGATTCCCAGTGGACTTTTAGAATGTAGAGAGTTTCCCACTCAACTGAGTGAAGTATTCCGATTCCCGGTGGACTTTTATAATGTAGGGAGAGTTTCTCACCCAACTGAGTGAAGTATTTCGATTCCCGGTGGACCTTTAGAATGTAAGGAGAGTTTCTCACCCAACTGAGTGAAGTATTTCGATTCCCGGTGGACTTTTAGAATGTAGAGAGAGTTTCCCACCCAACTGAGTGAAGGATTCCGATTCCCGGTGGACTTTTATAATGTAGGGAGAGTTTCTCAACCAACTGAGTGAAGTATTTCGATTCCCGGTGGACCTTTAGAATGTAAGGAGAGTTTCTCACCCAACTGAGTGAAGTATTTCGATTCCCGGTGGACTTTTAGAATGTAGACAGAGTTTCCCACCCAACTGAGTGAAGTATTCCGATTCCCGGTGGACTTTTAGAATGTAGAGAGAGAGTTTCCCACCCAACTGAGTGAAGTATTCCGATTTCCGGTGGACTTTTAGAATGTAGAGAGAGAGTTTCCCACCCAACTGAGTGAAGTATTCCGATTCCCGGTGGACTTTTAGAATGTAGAGAGAGTTTCCCACCCAACTGAGTGAAGTATTCCGATCCCCGGTGGACTTTTATAATGTAGAGAGTTTCCCACACAACTGAGTGAAGTATTCGATTCCCGGTGGACCTTAAGAATGTAGAGAGTTTCCCACCCAACTAAGGGAAGTATTCCGATTCCCGGTCGACTTTTAGCATGAAAGGAGAGTTTTCCATCTAACGGAGCGAAAAAAATCCGATTACTGGTCGACTTGTGTACTTTTAGAATGTAGGGAGAGTTTATTGTCTTCTTTTTTATGGAAGAGTAATCTTAAGATTCTCTTAAATCAACCTCTCCCTAGTGGCGAAAGGAGAACCTAGTAGCGAAACGAAGAATAAAGTTTAACTTTATTCTTGGGCGTGAAACTTCTACCTACTCTACTGAGCGGATTAATCGTTTCTGGTCAATCCTTCTCTTTTAGAAAGTCGAGAGAAGTTTTCTCCTAGAAACTCTTTTTAGGAGCGGGTTTTCTACAATTGTATGGCTTGGAAATTGATCTTTAAAGTTGGAAATTATGAACAACACAAGAATGTCTGAATTATTTTTATTTTACGTTGATGCAAATTTAGAATTTTTCTAACTACAGATTTACCGATTTTTAGAAGAAAATAACCAACGGTATGTATTAAGTTATGTTTACATCGGTTTGATTAATTAATTAAAATATGCCCAAATTGAATTAGTTGGGAACTTATACTTTTGAAAACAATTTAAGCCTGAAAAATACAATGGCGTTAAGACAGATAAAGCTCAGCTCTTGTTGGATTTGACTCTCAGAGATGGAGGATTTTGAACTTTTGTCGGTTGGATAAAAACATTTCATTGTATCCTCTGCGGCGTCTTAAAGTGTTATTTTGTCAAGTTTGATGGCAAAATAACTTATTCTACGGAAGGCTTTAAGATGTTGAATTGGAAACCACAGACAAACTGCATGGGCTAGTTGAACTATTGTAATATTCAATGGAGATGTATTTGATGGATTTAGAAACCATATTGTGCGAGAACTAAAACTGATGTAAGGAAATAAACAAAGAAATAATATTTAAACATTAAATTAATAAATTGTTAAAGAGTTTAAAAAGAACAAATAAACCAAAAGTTACTATACTATCAAGTTACAAAAGTCCCTGCTAATTCAGACTGCCTACTTAAAAATAAGAGACTTTGAACCACGTATTTCGCTCAGAAGTCCTTTAATAGCATATAACCACCATGGAAGGACGTAAGGAAACTGTCATTCTCAGCTTTGCTCCTCAAGCACTTACAGCTCTAAAGTTGCATTTCAGGACGTTAAATTCCTTTGATCGTACATGAGGTTTTTAATATTTTTATCACCATTATTTCACCCTAACAAGACGTCTTACACCCTAGACTATTTAAAGGCTAGTATGAATGAAGAATTAGAGTGAGATGGATGACAAGAAAGCGTTGTTACTGACTAAAATAGATCAGCTGACGAAAAGATCTTTTTAGAGGTTGACGTCAGGGTGCATCGCATGTCATAGGTCAGTTTGAGTGTCACGATTAGCCAGCTATAGAATGGATCAAATATCGTGGTCTAGGCTGTCCGTAAGTCCAAAGCTAAAATTAACATTAGCGTTATGGGGGAACCGGGCCACTTCATTCGACGCGTCGTTTAATAGTCTCATCAGGAAAATGCTAATTATATTCGATGAACAATTCAAACACGAAGGTTTAAAATATTGTAGGTTATGCATCTTTCAGCAACGAATAAAATAATAATTAAAACATAAGGTAATAATATACATAAGGGCATATAATTTACTGTATGTATTAATATAGTACTAATTATTCATATGCAGTTAATAGTCATAGTTAGTTTCCTATGTTTGTATTTTTAACTCTTGTAGCATAGAAATCTAGGAATCTTCAAAGATTCCTGCATTTTATACAGGCGCTTATTTTCATTCATTTACCACTAAAAAACCTTTGTTTAACTAATTTGAACATCACACCCTAATAAACATATAAACCCCCTAACAAAACAAATTCAAAACCTTTTATCATACAAACTAAAAATATAAATTTACCTTAAAGTGAGTTATCCTCAAAAAACAAAAAGTCCACAAAATCGCGTCCGATTCACGTTCTAAATTGACCCGAACACCAACACCCTAGAGACCACCACTCGACGGATTGCCGGCGAGAGCATACATATCTCACGTCTCCAGTGGCCGGCGCGCACGGCTGCCACGCTGACACGGCAAGCACGGCGGTTACGTAAGTACTGAGCGCCGGCCGCGACTGCACGACTCTCGCACGCGCAACCGCCGCATGCGCGCGCTGATTCCCTGATTCATCAGCTACGATTCATTTCTTTAATACACCGACACGGTTCTACTCCGATTCTTTCGAAATCAACCCACGCTATTGTTGTAACGTATTGTTGGGGGTGTGGAGGTGGTGTGTTGGGGGGGAGGATTTTGTGGTGGGTTTAGCGCAGTTAAAAAGGTGATTGAAAGTGTAAATTTGTTGTATATGTAAAAAAATGTTTAAATAGATTTTAGGGACATACTCGTAATTTTAATAGTATAGGATATGGCAGTCATTACCCATCCTGTGTGCTTAATATCTTAAAAACGAAGTGCCAGAAAATTTAAGTTCGAGCGATAAAGAATAAAACACTTTTCAGAAGATTTATATCAATATAATAGTATACATGCAGGTTAATTGTAATGCGCCTAGTTAGTTTGCAAAATTTTATATAATATATTCAGTTCTTGACATTTACAGAATCGATATTATAAAGAGAATATTTTTTTCATCAAAAGCAATATGCAACAATGTTTATTGGTTTATGTTTCTATTGCGTTTATATTCAAGAATTACACAGTATTTTAGCAATCCACATTGAAATATACCAAAGTTTTAATGGCATTGTTCAATGTAAACAAAAACAAAAAACAGGACTTGTTTTAGGAGGATTTCAGAGCATTAGTCTCTTATTTGGGCAGCCAGTGGTGGATTCGTATCCTCTAAATTCATAAAACCATTTTGTTGGATCTGTTAATAGGGGATTATTGAAGGTTTGCGGTTGAATAATCAATGAAAATATTATTTATGACCAAATAAATTTAAATTAGTTCAGCGAGTATTACAGTTTTGTAGAATGCCACAAAAACTTATCGATGATTTTTAGAGCTTTTGGTTTTATTCCATCAGTAAGTTTCATTACTAAAGAAACCAATTGTTTTTACAGATCATTAGGCTAAACTGTTATGAAAAGGGATAAATGAGTTTCAGAGGAGTTGGCTAAAAATCCAACCACTAGGCCGTAAATAACAATTGATACAAATAAAATAAATATCATATTACTAGATTTAAATCTTTTGCATCTATTCAAATACGTTTACTTGATTTACAGATTGTAATCAAATACTAACACTTAATTTTAAAGATGACTGTAAATATTAAACTCAAAAAATTCAAAATGAAAGGGGTGATAGAACTTACATCATTCAGAGATTATGTTAAAATAATTAAAGCGTCCCGTGTGAAACTGGAAATTCTAATTCAGTTTATTGTACTAAAGTAAATAAGTATTATTGTGTTTCAATTAGAGTGAGTACAATCAGGCTACAGTGGTTTGCCTGCAAGTCACGCGCGCACTTGGCCATTGATTGAGCGTTTGTACAACTAATTATCACTGTTAATTGTAAATAAACACCTGTTTACGCGACAAAGCTAACGAGAAAATAATAATAACGACTTTAAATATTTCTTTATGCCAGTTATATATTGAAGCGAAAGAGGAAATGGAATAGGTTGTTATCAAATTGTATGTTAAGGATTACCATGCGTAATTGAGAAAAATTTGATTTAATTTCAATAGGATAAATAAACAGATGAATAAAGCAAAACTGCTGCCATGCCAGATGAATAAAAAAAGTTTTTAAATGAGCAAATATGTAAGTTATTTATCAGTTGTGCCAAGTTCATTCTTGATATGTTTGCAATTATTATATTGTGAGATACAAATAACAGTTAGGGATTTTGACTGCTGCGAGTGGAGCCTTCGAAGTAGACGTAAAAAAGTTAAGATTTCTAACTGAATCTTATGAGTTGCTATTAAAGCAACGAAATAAACAAGGTAAGTGTAAACAAATCAAAGTAATCATAAGAGCTGTTTCCAAACTACAGGCATCTAGGAAAAATTCAGCGTGTGCATGGAGTAATAAAAAAGTGTTTTTATTCATCAATTTTTGACTCTGAAATCTTTTATAGTAATTGGATAAACTGGTTAACATGAAATAATATCGAGCAGGGCTCGGTCCACCAGGTACAGCCACTACAACGTAAATAGAAAATAGTATTGGGGATCAGTATTAATTACAGGGTGTTTTATTTTTAACGCAACCCATTTTTAAGATTGAATAATGGACTTATAAATATGAAATAAGTATTGTTTTATGAATCTTTACGTTTTGCACAATCTATTATTTAAGGTTAATCACATTTAGTTTACCTTATGTGCTCAAAAATTCCGCCAGTGGCGTTTGTATGAAGTTATGCTTTCTCCATCAAATTCCCGGACACGTGTTGCTAGGTACCTCTTCGAATTTCTTGCAAAACATTTGTTTTGTTTGTTTTGAGGTACTGAATATGCTGTGAATTGTTTTTGTAGGCCTTACTTATTATGTATCCCCAAAGAAAATAATATAGTGGGGTCAAATCCGGGGATCTTGTGGGAAATAATCCTTCACTGATAAAATAAAGTTTTGGGTTACGTTAAAAAAACACCCTGTATTTCTACAATGGAAAACAACAAAAACAGCCTAAAAACAAATATAAATACAAACAGCGGTACTCAGTGTAATGTAATGTGTACTTAATTTAAATATTTTGTGTCGTTTAAGTGATAAAAAAGGAGAAACATTTTTCATAAACGAAATAACATCAACAAACATATTATATTTAAATCTTAACAAAGCACAGATGTGAAGTCATTGAATGGCGAACCCTTAAGAGGGTCATTAACAAAGCCACAACACTGCATTCTATTTCCATCCTTGATATCCGCGCAATCGTAATATAGTGTTTAGGAGCCATGAAGTGATTTATAGACCATGACGAAACAGGCTCGTGGTTTCTGGCCCATACAGTAATAATTTTCTTATTGCAGTAATAATGGCATCAGTTTTCAACAAACAAAACCAACCCATATAAGCATACATTTTTCGCTCAACTGTCATTCATACTTGGCTTAAAATATCTACCAGGGTAGGTCGCCATTTCAAGCAATGTATAATGTATAATGTAGAACCCACTAATAGTTCTTCAAAGGGGGATTCTTGTAAAATCTTAAGACCAGTAAATCAAAGTTCCTAAAAAATAGTGCAAAAATGAATGGATGATACGCTTGAATTTTCACCCAGCGGCCTTTGAAGTATGAAATTAAGTTTACTGTTATTATTTAGTACTGTTATTATATTGCTATTATTTTTTTGCTATTATTATTTTTTATATTATATTGCTATTATTGAGTATTGTTATTATTTTTACTGTTATTATATTGTTAGGTACATGACATATAATGTACTATTTCCTAGGTTAAAAGGTCGTAGATAAAAAGTTCGTATTTTGAGTATAATATGATCTCTATGAAGCAATCATTGAGTTGTTTGTTTGGTACAAATCACTTAATACGAACAAATGAATTTTATATGTTTTTACATGAAAGAAATCTGTATAAGTGCGTTCTTCAATTGTACAAAATTTAATAATGATAGATAAGGAAAACTAATTAATCCCTGTTTATATTGTAAACTTATCATACAGCATAAAAAAATTTAAGGGGCTATTAATAGATTTCTTAACTGTATTTGTTTTCAAAGAACAATATTCTACACACAAATAAATACATCAGCTTGAACAGTTTTAACTGTCTCAAGGGTCCAACTTCATTTCAGACTAATAGAATACTTAAAAATTATCGCTTGCTGGAAACTGTTTCAACACAAGCTCGAAAACTTTGTTGTCAAAACACATTATTTCTAAAGCCAGTTCTTAAGTTGATTTCCAAAGTTGTTTATGATTCAAAGTCTGTTGTTTCTACGAACAAATTTGTTGTGTCTCAAAAGTTTGAGAAAAATTACGTTTGGAAGAAGGCGGAAGTAAACATTACGAATTAGATTGTAGTAGGTACACGACAATGTTTGTGCACAAACATTCGTACTTCGGCTTGGCATTGTTTAATGTGGATGGGTTTTAGATTTAAAAGGTTAAATTAATTATTGAGCTTTGAAAGCTTGAACACGAATTTCAATATGAAATAAAGCTAGTCTTCCTTACTGATCCTTATTTAATGGCATTAAATGCGTGAGCAATTAGTTTACCACGAAGGGGCTCACGTAATTGATTTTATATCAAGTGACATTTTATAGATTGATCAGTTAAACTTTACACACTTTACAACGAAGATTTTGAACAATACTGTGAAAATTTTATCTCTCTAGGATTTGTAAATAATGTAGTCACGTATGAAAAGATCGATTATGGTTTTTTAAACTACTTTCTGGAGTTGGTAATACATAGTTTTATTACATTGCAATTTAAAGTTAATTTGTCATGGAATTCAAGTTTAAAGTTAAAGGCACATAGGTTGAAACAATGAGGAAGAACTTTTCGAGAGAAATTGTAACTTAAAATCCAGGTCGATCGGTTAGTGGTTTTTATGTCTATCATAACGTTTATATTTTTTCCTCACAAAAACATTAGCTTCAATACGTTTTGGTCACCGGCCGTCTATTAGAAATTATTATTTATTCATAACCATTTAGCTTTTTTACACCAACGGTAGTATCAATTTAAATTTATGGTGTTTGATTTCCTAGTTTTTGAATTAATAAGATTAAAGATATTTACTTTATTATTTATAGATTTACTGTCAAGTAAATATAAAATCATATTTTCTTGATTAGGAACTTTTTTTACCAATAACCATAAATGTTCAATGCCAAAGAAATATATTTACACAAAAGAATAGCTATATTTTTCCTTTCTTGAAAAGTAAGGTTAAAAATATCTAAATTATTATAAAACTATACAATATATTTGTAACAGATAAATTAATAACGAATTATCAAACGTTTGTGTTTATTGACGATTTCATCAAGCTCTAAAAACTAGCTTCCGGCTATCTTGAAATTTAACTGAAGGAGAATACCAATATTAAACAAATGGGGGCCATAACTCACCCAATGTTACATTCCGGGTATAAAGATCGTCATTACACCAAATATGAAATATGGGTTTTACATGCCTTTAGTTACTAATGCGTTACTGAAAACGGACGTTATTATGTAGTGGTTCTGCTTACATATATATTTTAGTATTAGGTTACATAAATCAAGTTCATAGACCTATGGCAATGCATAATTTATATATATGTATATTTACAAACAAAAACAAAAGATTATAGCTTTATATTCATAGTTAAGACATTAAAACGTGTAGTTATTCTAACCATACTAGAAAATGTTTGTGTGGAAAAAATATTTCGAAAACTTATTTAATGTTTTTTTTAGGGTGCAGAACAAATCACCATAAACGTAATTTATCAAATAAAAATTAATTTTTACTACCTATATATATATAAATTCTATACAAATGAAATTTCCTGTACCATCATGTTGATTTTTGGTCGGTATATATTATGACTAATAAAAACAAAATTCAAATATTAATCTCCCCTTGGTAAAAATATATGTAAATATTTAGTATTAAGCGTCAGGCATTTTACGTTGAATGAAAAATGCAGGAAACATTTATTCAACCAGGCAACAAATCTGTCGTAAATATCTGATTCAGGGAAACATGTGGTTGTAACATTTGATGCCGTGTAAACGCAAATCAGCTGACTTCACGTGGACCAGGGTTGTAGAACACGGTAGGTGCACCTGGACAAGGCTTTGACTGAGGTAAAACTAATTCGGGGAACAACTACACTATTGGTTCAAACAACGAGCTGTAAGCAATTTTCGATCATTTGCAAAATGACTTTCCTGTCAACTCTTTCCTGTTAGTAGGATTTACTAAAATTTAATCAGTGGTTGTCACAGTATTCAAGGCGTCTGTGACTTAATGTTTGTTATTACTAACGTAGGGATTATTTATAACCCCAAAAAATCAAAAGGGTACCTCTGATAAATCAGAGGTTGTTTATGTTAGTAGACTAAACATTTGCTTGAGCTATCACAATGGTTCCATTTTATCATAGGATGGATGTACTTCACATCCATAATTGTATCTTTGGTCAAAAGACCCCTAAACTATTTAAATTTGCTCTCATAAGTGGTTGTCGTCTTTAAAGCCCAAAATACCAATAAGTTTTGAGAAAACCACAAGTCTGACGCCCACCAACTTGAATACGTACTTGAAAGAAAGGTTTCGGTGAAAAAATCCCAGGTGAAATATTAGTTTAGTGATGAACTTTTTCTTAAGCGCAAGAATATAAATAAAAGGGCTGAACAGCTGATGCATTTTTATCTACAATTACTTGTTTACTTAGTAGCTGCTGAGCAGCGAGAGTCCTGAAGTAAGTAGTTCATAACGGCATAAAATAATACTACAGACATTTCAGACAAGGAAAAGGCGGGCACAAATATTGAACTCCAAAATGAAAAACAATTATATAGTATTATTGCTGTCAGTGTCAGGTAACACTGTAAAGCGTAGGATGAAGAGCTACGGTTACAAAGAAAAGTTTTGTTAACAAAGAACAAAGTTTTTTATCACATACTGAGAGTCAGGTAGAGTTACTCAAGCTTTTCTTACAGTTAGCTTTCGGCTAAGAATCTTGGAACTAAACTTCGGAATTTGTTAATTCCTCAAAAACTTACAAATCACTAAATTTGTAACTTAAACATCTTATTTCATTATCTCAATAAGGGTTTTTTAAGTTTTTATTTTTTGATTCAAAACGTGACTTACAAAAAACGATTTTATAATTAAGGGGTGTAATAAATCCTTTAATTTAACGATTGGGTTTATGCCTATCTTTTTTAGGACCCATTTAGGTATAAAGCCCTTGCGGGAGTTTGATTTGCGGCTGGTTTCGTTTGCAAGTCAAAGTTAAACGCTCGATTGACTTTATTGAACGCTTAAGCGATGTCACATCTAAATTGGCCTGCTATAACAAAGGCAAATTCTTCTTATTTCTTTATAACTGTATTCATTAGCTCAGATGTAGATAAATTTGACATAAAAATTACGATTTGTATTTATGATGAAGAATAAATAATCGTATTTAAATAAATAAATTGCTCGTCAACTAACCATTGGATACCAGTAAAGCAGGTATTTACACAATTATTAATAAATAATAACCTAAATAAATAATTATAATTTATTAGTGGATGAATACGAAATTCGAAAATAAAATTTAAAACTATTGAGAATTGTTTTGAGACCCAACTTTCAAGAGAGGTGGGAATGTGGGAAGGTGGTATGAAATTAAAAGAAAATCATTTCATCTCCAACTCTTTTAATACTTAATCTAAGTTGTTTGAGATAGTTAACTTAGTTTCATCCAATCCATTCTGAACTTCTCAGTGGGTCAGCTTGATATTTTATTTTGGTCATGTTTTGCATTTAAATTTTACACTTGAACATTTTCATAAGAGTGATTTCCCCTAAATGATGAACCGAATGAACATTATATATTATTTAAGATTTTTGGCAATAAAACATTAACCTATACATCAAACATATTGTATAGGCGCTCCTTTCACAATTTAGGTAATTAATGAGTAATTAAAATTCAATAAAGCAAACTATGTTCATGAGGCTTTTGAGAGTATTGTTTAGATACTTTGACAGGTTAACTGATAATTATTAATCAAAACCATTTATGACTACTTTTCTACTTTATTTAAGTATGCGACTAATAATTGCAATAGTTGTTAGTTGTATGGAAAGTAGTGCGTCGACAGCCTTGACTAACGCCACCGACGCTCGAGTCTATTTCAAACTCACGGGACTGTGCAATCGTAATAAACTGTTTATAGGCAATAAAACGTATTAATTCCGTTGCGTTTAAAACAACAGAGGCTGCCAAAAATCTGAGCAGTTATTGTACTCTATTTCTGTATTCTTCCATCATTCTAAAATTAAAATATTTCAACACAATTATTTTACCGTATTTACATTTTGTTTTTCAAAATACATTTGTTTTTTCAAAATAGAATATATTCTATATTTTATTCTTCATTAACTGGTAGGAGAAAAATGAAGCACATTTTTGCTTAGTTATATATTTATCAAAAAATATACATTTGTGTTATTTGTATTCAAATCCTTCAGGTAATCATTCAAACGTATGGTCTAATATATTTTTCATAAGACTTAAATCTGCGGGAAATATTAAACATGCATTACAAAATATAACTTTGGAAAATAATTTTTCACTTTTGTGAGCATGCAAAACTTATGAGGCAATATTTGAAAAACAATTTACTTGTAAAATTAAATAAAATTTGAATGAATTGATTGTTTTGTTTTACAAAACACAGCAAGTTTGAATATAAAAGCTTTCAGCACTTCATGCAATATGTAAGGCACTCAGCCTTGTGGCCGCTTTGTAAGAGGCTAGGATATTGTTTTAATACAACTTAGTTTTCATCAGGACAAAATATAATATAATCATATTTGCTGCAGTTGGAATAAAATCATGCATTTTCACAGCCATAACCAAAATTAACTGAACTATTTTGTATAAGTTTATATTTTTATTGGCAATCATAATTGTTTTAATACTTTCTCTCTGCAGGTAAATGCACTAATTAGTTGATATATTAAAATGAATAAGAAAGTAGATTTTATGTATTATTTAATAAATGATCTTTGTTACAATACAAATATAGATTAAATAATTTATTTCGTCTACGTTTCAAAGTATCATACAGGTAAATTTTGAAGTAAACTTATTTTTTACAGGCAATAAAAAAAATCAATTTTCTCTTATTCCTCTCTTTATTTCATGTTTAAATTCAGTATTTCATATTTCCTCAACGCGTTGGTAAACAGTAAGGTAACATATAACATATGCCTAGTAATAGTATAACGTTATTTCGTGCCCGTTTTTTAGTCTTATCACAGATTTTAAATATCCAGTTACATCATTTAAATGTAGTTTGTATAAATTAGCGTTTATCTGGTTTCATTTCAAAGTTTTGCAATCTAATTAACATTCGGAAAGCGCTTCCTGATTTTAATTAAACTTACAATATTAAAAGTATCAAAGTTTAAGTCAGTTGCTGACAGCCCTCGTGAAAAAGAACACAACGAACAGTTTACACTTCTGCCACTGTTAGTTTACTTCTGAACCTGACAATTAAACTTTTTTCATTTAACGTTTTGTCCTCCATGATTTTCTTTTAGGAAATATCTTGTGAAATATATTTTATCATTCAATATTAGTTATCACTTAATTAGTACTGAATACACTTAAAAAAGTGAATGGATGACTTGTATATGCCTAAATTAATTTTGAAAATATAAAACACAAATTATTTTCATATGTTTTTCTCCTTTCAAAAGTTTAAAATTTTTGAGAAATAATGTATTTTTTTACTTAAATGAATTATGGATTAGGTGATGGATTTATGTGAAGTAAAAGAGATTGATCCTACATTATAATAAAATATAATTTCTTTATTACAACTAGCTTAAGAAGTATTGTTGCAATGTTAGAAAATTTCTGCAAGGTAACCTCTTTTTTATTTAATTCAAAACAAGACTTTGATAGCATAACATTTGATAATTGTTCAACGTTCATTTTTAAATTGCACTTTCAATAGTTTTTATAACTTATCTGAGACATTAAAATCACAAAATTAAAATTATACACAACATTTAATGGAACTACCCGGAACAATTCATTAAATTTAAGAGAAGTATTAACATTTTGCTCGATATTTTAAAGTATTCATATAATTTTTTAAACATTACTATTCTGTTTTCGATGTATCAAAAATATGTAAGAACACTCATGAAGTATAACTAAGACACGCATCATGTGTAAATATTTAAATATCTTCCTTATACATTGATCACTTCAAAGTTAAACCCAATCCCATTCAAAGATTCTCGCCGCAATGGTAGTTGGTAGTTTGCTTAGTTTCATTAAAGGGTAAACTCAACAGTAACTGCACTTGACTCAAGCCTTTGAACAGCAATGCCAATGACTACAAATCCGAACTTGTTAGTTAGAAACTTTTATTAAGATTTTAAATTGCGATTTTAATCTTTTTGCGAATGAATGGGACGAACTTAACTAATGTTATATGCTATTTGTCATTTGATATTATACTTGAGAACAATCTTGAAACTATTTCGGGACTGAATTATTTGAAATTAACAAGAGCCTATAGGGGATTGGTTAAAACAATTTAAGTCGCATATTGTGAATAATTTATTTCTCATTTTGTTACACGATATTTATTGTTGTAATCGTTTATAATATGTTTCTCCAAACTACCGCTAGCACTATTCTGGCACTTCTGACGCAAAAGTCGATAATCATACGTGATTCACTGCCAAGAGGTTTACAGCTTTGTGATTCTGTGACTAGTACGTTTCTTTTACGATCTACGTGCTCAGATTACAGAGACGTGCCATTGTCAAATCACGATCTTGATTTGTAAAAGGGGTTTAATGTTTATAGCCTATATTTCTTTTCTTGTATCCAACCATAATTTTTAAAGCTTTGGTTAAGAAAAAGTAACTTAAAAAAAGTCAATATTACGAACATAAACAATAGATAATATTAATACCTACATTTAAGGATCGTTTTCTTAATTTTAAAAATCGTTTCTTCAAAATCGTTTTCAAAATTGTTAACTTAATTTTTTGAACCATTCTCTGGTACTTATCTAGTAGGAATCACATCCGAAAATAGTATAATAACTGGGAATACGTGTTGAAGACCTTGAACTTAATCTTTAAGTAAGTCTTATAATTAGTTATAAATGATAATGATTAAACGATTTTTCAATGAAATGAATTTTTGTTCCCTTGTTTTTTGAAAATGTATTAAAAGTAGCCGGTAATAATAGCCTTAGTATTGGTGTTAATGAAACGCTAATGGTAGTGGAAATGTTTTCAATCAGCTTAATACAACAATTTTCGATAACAATGATGTGGTCTCGGCAAACAACAATGTTTGCTTCACGACCGACCGACTGCATTGCTAGTCATGATCGCATTGTCATCTGCGTTGTTGAAACAATAATATGAGGGCAATGGAGCATTGGATGGGTAATTGGATTCCATTACCACCGAAGCATTCGAAATGAATGTACAATATTTATTCAATCGCATACGCGCGTGCATTATCGGATGAATTTCGTTACGTACGTTATAAAAGCTTCACCTTTGTTAAATCGGGTTATGCAACATTCACAAATCCTTTTAACTACAAATATTTAATTTTAGGTTTAGATGTTATGAACAAACAATTCAAAGTATGTTAAGCGTATAATTTTCCAAAACTCTATCGTTATCCTTAACTCGACATGCTATTTCATATATCTTTAATTTTACTTCTATTACTGCTGTAAAAAAATTGATTTAAACGTTTAATAAGGAAAGCTAATGGGAAAACATTTTAGAACACATTAGTTTTTGCAGGTTGAAATAAAATCAGGATACACATTTCGCCAAGGGATACATCAAATCTAGGTTAGGTCACATACAAAATCAATTAATTTTTGTTATTTTATAAAAGTTGAAATATTAATTATGAGTCACTTCTACTTTATTAGAATGGGCATTAAAACCTTTTTTAGCTGCTATACATCAAAATCGTTTCGGAAGAATTATAGTAGACATAAAATATTTTTTTATAAATTTGAATAATAGTTTTATATCGATTGACTCATTGTTATTGATTTTTCAAGCAAAAACAATCAACCTGTTTAAGAGTTGTTTAGTTGCCGTAATTAAACAATAACTGGAAAACTACTATAGTGAATTAGTAAAAAGTTTAAATATAAGTTATATTCAAGATTTCTAAACGAACACAGATATTTTCGTGTTTGATGTGTCTCCTATAAAAAACATAAATACATATTCTTTAATATTCTTTAATCGCATTAGCAATGTGAGTTCACAACGAACAATCCTATTTCAATATTAATTTCCTCGTGGATTAATGCTTGATGATTTTTGGAGTTTGGAGAATTAGCTGGTAATGCACTTGGCCTACTTTTAATGGTAGATGCGAAATTGCATTCTAGAAAAAGCCTTAAAACAAATATGATGCGCAAGCTTTCAAATTAAATATACCTTTATTTATATTAACATTCCTTAATTAAAAAATAACTATAAAAACCTTACCCGAAATTTTATTTTGTTCTCAACTTTTTTCAGCAAATTAACCAGTTGACATAAGTTTTAACCTGAAGAATATTTAAAAAAGCTTACAAACTGATCCCGATCTTATTGTAATGTCAGATGATATTTTGGGACCGCAACTTTATTATTGCCCTATTATACTTAAATACATAATGTATTAATTTGTTCTTTTTCGCAAGTATGACAACAAGAGAGTTTATTTATAAGTTTTGAATGGTATTAAAGAGGATAATATTCTTTAAGAAAACGTTTTGTAAAGCTCTTGACCAAACATATCAGTGATTCAATACATAAGAAGAAAGATTGGATAAACTGTACCTATAGTAGTCCTTTCTGCATTTAGCATCAAGAAACTGCCTTTAGCTTATTTGAAAAAAAATAAAGGATAAGTTCCCCGTAGCACCCTAAAAAGATAATATTCTAATCCCTGATGGAAAAGGAGCGTTAACTTCACTTGTTATGATGCCTTTTAGGTTTTCTCTTAATGGATCTATAAACAAATAAATACCAATAAATATTTACAGCGTTAGATCCAATATTTTTATTTAAGAAATACAGACACCTACGATCCTATTTTCCGGGTTATTTTCTCATGTAGACGTTTTACGACTTGGCCTACGTATCCTGTGAGTAAATTATAATTTACAAATATAAAATCAATATTAATCGATGATATAAGGATTTACTAATGAAATAAACTAAATTTCATGATAATAAATTTTTTAAAAGCAATAACTTTTTAAAACTTAATTATTATTTATTTTTCTTATCATATTATCAAGTATATTAACTCTTTATTATTGTGTATTTCGTAAGTAAGGGAACCGTTTTATACCGAGCTCCGACAAGAGAATTCATAATCTTCTCACAAAAACCTTCTAATACAAAAACTGTGTCCTATGAAATTATTAATTTTTAAGCAGCAAAACGAAAATTCCTGATTTTTCATGTCAGTTGTTGGTACAGTTAATGCTCTGGATTAGGCCCAGAATTTATATTAAAAACGTATTCATGTAAGGCTTACAATAGCTTTACGAATTATGGTTTTGAATCCAAGCACCAGATTGGTTTTTTTAGTATGTTAAATCAGTAGTCCTTTAACATATGATGTGGTGCTTAAAATATAGCAGACAAAGGAGCAACAAACAAAAGTCAACATAAAAGAAACACTTATGTTAGTGATGCCGGAGGCTTATTGCCTGCATCCGTCTTCACACTCGGCGCTTGTTACGTCTTACATTTGTACACAAGCCGGCGTCTGTGAAAGATGAGAACTTATTTTACCGCGTCACGCAGAAACTGTTTAGCTCAGGCGAGAAAGAACCTCTTTACGCGCTTTATAGATAAATGTATATTCCCTACTACTACGTGTAAGGTGTCAGTTTACGCCCTGAAAACTTACCCTGAAACAGCCGATTCCCAAGGAGCGAGTGAGAAAGTGGGAAATTTGACTTAACTTGAATTGCTTATAATATCGAAATAAAATAAAATGGCACATCCAGCTAAAATGGACGGGTAATCGTCATTGTATCATTATATCATTGCATCACGGGTTTTCATTACATGTGATGGATTATCGTGTGGGGAATACAGACCGTAGTTTTAGGAAAAATGTTGAATGTACCTGTAAATCACATGAAAGGTTATTTTTTGTTCACGATAAAATTACCACGCTCCACGACATGTCGCGAGGTTTTTGTACTTGAGATAAAGCTTAAGCTCAACTTAACTGAAGCTCAATCAAATAAGACTTACTTTTCGCGAGTAATAAAAAAATAAAAATTCCATAACATTGCTAGCATGGATTTGTAACTGTGGATAACATCTAGAAAAATACACTATTAATTACAAATTAAATTTAGTTTCACGTTATTTATTATAACCTGCCAACAGCCATTTCAATGCAGTGACTGAAAGTACGAATGCAGTCACAGTAATGGAGGTCAAGGTAATGTAAACTTTGGAAACTTTGATTAGGCACGGAGAGTCCCCTGGGATTTTCGGCAAACAGGAGAAGGTTAGGATACATAATACACGGAGCCGTGCGGTTCTCTTCGACTGAAACGCGCCTCTTGCTCTGTTTCTCTTTAGCATTTTAATACCTACTCCATTATCTCCTCATATTCAGTTAGATAGCGTACATTTCCTGATTAGGTAAAAATGTGAAATTGGAATAGGTGTAGCATACGTGACGAAATAAGTGGTTGAACAAAGCTACTGCTTTAATTCGCAGGTATTTTAGTAGTCAGCGTATAGAATTTGCTCTCTGAACGGGATGAAAACACATATTTATCCTGTTTTTTCTTCAAGATTTTTAGTGTTATTTAGTTTTAATTTTAATAAAAGAAAAAAATATCATAACCAGAGTTTTCGATTTCATATTGAAAGTAAGGTGCAACAGTATAATAGTTTTAAAGGTATATTTTCTGTAAATTCAAAGAGGTAACCTCTATTGTAAGTAGGTTAGACGCATAAAAGTATATAAAAACTAGATACTTAATACGAACTAGTTTGATTTCTTTCAAATTATTTTGTATAAATACTAACACAATATTGACTTGCATTATTTACAATAGTCAACTGGATAATGAATTCCATGTACAAATGTTTTAGTAAACGTTTTATATTACTTTAAAAAAAATTTATTCTTATCATTTTATTGATATTTTTTATTTTTATAATAATTATGTAATATCTCTAAATGAAACATGACATATTTATTATGATGGTAAGTTATTCAAAATACCTAAAATATAATGATTAGTAATCATAATGGTTCAGTAAATGTTACTCAACCAAATATTTTTTTATATATATTTTTAGATTCATAATCACTGTGTATGTGTGTGTACGAATGTGTTGTTTAGTCATTATTTGATGCAAGATAGCAGCTAAGTTCATAATCTGTGACACAAATTTATCGTCCTAACTGTATAACTTAAAAAATAAATTAAATTAAGTTTAACTTGGTGTAGTGTCCCGAAGGTTGTAAAAACTTACCAATATAAACTCTCCGATTTTCGCTGTGACATCAATATGTTACCGCAGTACGAGATACTGCAATAAATAATTTGTTATATTGTAGGAATTGCTAAATACGGAGTCTAGTCTGACCACTAGTCACTGACATTTTGATTGTAAAAAGTATCATCTACCTAATCAAATTTTTGGATTCTTAGTGGACGTTGCTACAGTTTATGTCAAGGTAGTGAATAAATAATTTTTCCATTGAAGAAAACAAAAACAATTCAAAACATCCTGTGTATTTTGTCTTGCTATCAAAACTCTGTTCAACTACATCAATATAGTAAATGTGGTGCATTCTACTACTTTGAAATATTAATATATTCGGCGAAAGAGTAATTACTTTTGTAAAAATACAATTAAAAAAAATATATCTTTAACATTGTACATTCCTTACAAGATGCTCCAATAACATAATTTGGCCTCTAGGTGGACGATTATTTTAAATTTAAACAGGTAGATTTTATGTTATTTTGTATTTATATATATATAGTTTAGATATATTTATGTTATTTTGTACCTTATCATGCTTTGAAATATTAATTTTAAATTCAGAATTAGTAATAAACCCCGGTGCATGTGACAGTTATGAAATCCTTAATGAAATTCTTTGTCCAAAGGTTTTACGCCATTTTTAAAGAGGTGTAAAAAATATTTTTTTTAATTTTCACCTTTAATATCAAATTTAATTAAATAATTAAACATTCAAACTAAAAGTTTATGAAGGGACACAAATGCTTCAGAAATTTTAAATACTAAACACAAGTGAAGAGTGCAGGGAAAGAACGTGTAAAGTCCAATATTTTCAATTTGCAATTACAGATGGTTTTGTATAGCTCATAGTCTGCAGATGAAATTGTGGAAGGAGAAAAGCAAATAAAGTGCTTAGTCCAGGAGATATTCCACTTTTAATTTTAGCTATGAAGGGAAAAATCGTGATAAGTCCCAATACACGGAAAGAATGTGTTTAGTCCAAGAGAAATTCCACTTTTGAAAAGGGAAAACCGTGTTAAGTCCAAAGACAAGGAAATAACGTGGTTAGTCCAAATCACCTGTTTACTCTTAGCTGTTTTTATTTTTTTTATTTTAAAAATACTTAAGCAATGTGTTAGAACGTTAGTAGGTACCGGTAACATGAATTTGTTTATTATGTGACCATTTTATATGTAAAGGTTGATATTGTGATAATTATCACAAAGGCTTTATACAAGACTTGGACTTATCACGTTTTTCCCAGGTAAGTGTGACTTAACACGTTGTTTCCATTCAAGTTAGACATTGCTTCAGTTTTTAATTTCTTTAAAGCTAATTACTGAACATTTTCACTCTTGAACATGTTTACAACTTAGAGTAATACTTTCACAATTTTATTAAAAAACAATGTAATAAATTTATAATTTAAACTAAGTTTTTTAATCCTTTTAACTTAAAATTTCCTCTCCTGTAAAATTTGAAAAAATTGACTTAACACGTTCTTTCCCTGCACTCTTCAAGTTTGTGAATTTTTATATTTAAAAAAGTAAAAAGGCATATGAATTTTCGAAAAATTACGTAATGATGTGAAAATTAAACGTTGTATAAAAAATAATATTATTTGAAAGGACCGTCTTACTTTTAAGCTCTAACATCTGTAATCGGTTTGAAGTTGAAAGGGTCCAGGGGTCTCTTAGTAATAATTGAAGTTTTTAATCACAATTACTATTAATTTTTCAAGTTTTGAAATATAAGTAACCTCTACTCGTGCATAAACTAGAATATGGGTTTACTCGCATTAAATTTGATTTGATTTTTTTTTAAGTTATTTCATATTTCAATACAAAACAAAACTCAAAGAGCAAAGAAAAATATGGTGGAAATCTCAGTAGACCTACTCAAAGCAGTGTATTCACTAAATACCCTAAACGAACTAAAATACCATAGATTTTATTTATTGATCTCTTTGACCATCCGACAAGAAGTGGTTTCACCAATAACATGGATAGAATTTGCTTCAGCAATCTGCAAAACTCATTCTCAACTTACATGAAACCGAAATAAATATGCAGAGGATCAAGTAGAGTATGTTAGTTAAGTAAATTACTGTAATGTAATAATGTCTAATGTAATACAAGTACAGTACGAATCAATGAGCAATATACTGGAAATCATAGAACGATGTGATAATTAACTTTATACTATTACAGTGTTGCATATTGAATAATCTAGATTTAAAATACTATGATAAATAAATAGTTTCTATAAATAGTTCGGGGAACAATCTAGCTAGACTTTGCTAGTAACAAATCATTCAATTTAAATTAATTTTACATTCATTCCTTATTCACATTCACCTTAAACGACCACAGTTGGTATGTATCTTGATTACGGAAAAACGAAATAGTAAGTCGTCTTTAAGAAATTAAAGACCGTGGTAAACACCTCGGTGGTAGCGCCCGAAGCTGTTTAAAATGCAAGAGGCCGAGTAATAAACTGTTTAGTGCCAATAAAAAGTGTTACTCTTGATGCGAACTGCGATTGAGCTGTTTTTACTACCTTAACGGCTGACAGGTTCCATTGTTTCCTAATTCAAAACAATATTCTAATTTTTTATCTTAAAATAGTTTGCTTTGTTTAGTTTTTACTATGGTCGATAAATGAATAGTGGGGTTGGGGTTATCATAGTATGAATATATTTATTAAAGTATATGGGTGTTGTAAGCAGCCTTGACTTGAGGAAGCTTTCCTTAGTAAAAACTAGTATTGGTATAGTTTTATTAATTTTTTACACTACGGACCACAAAACCTAAGAAAACCTACGACGCACAAAACCTAGGAAGACTAAAAGCTAGGCCTCTCTAAAACCAAGAAATATTCTTAAGAAAAAGTTCTTTAGCTAGTTTATTAAATTATCTTAGCAAAGTATTTGTTTGTAATATATAAAATAATTAACTGTATTATTTGCTTAATACTGGCTTCGGCATTTTTGAACATTTATTTTATTTCGTTTGTTGTCTTCTTTAAGCCAGTCGTATCACTAATATAAAAGTTTTACTAACATTTTACAAAATATATAATTGCATTTCAATATGATATTACGATAAAAATATTACGATGATGAATATAAGGCTTTATGATCTATTTAATTTAATATAAAAACTTACCAATTTAATGCGCATCAATTAATAATAAATTACTTCAGTCATCGATCTAAATACCTATGTAGGTAGTATGTGATATATGTTGTGTAGGTGTAGGTAGAATGATGCCTGTTGCATACTTATTTAATCTCAAACTATGACGTTTCATTTAAACAAATTAATTTCAAATGATTCGATTCCATCCAACCTAGTAAAATAGTACCATTGTCTCATACTTCATCAAATTGTATACATAAAAAAATGTAATCTCTCTATTATTAGTTTACCCAATCACAAATGTGTTCGTATTCATAATTAATAAAGATGATTAAACCCCTCGGTGGTGGCCAACAGGTCAGCGGAGATGAAATGAGCTGGATTGGACCTGGTTAATTAAGTGTTTTGCCAATGGCTTTCTATTCCGACAAAGTGTTTCCTTTTCGGGTTTTTCATGATTCAAATACATGTGCGTGAATCATTTCCATGTGTAATTTTAGCGAAAATATTTAATTATTGTGATATGTTAACTCGTATGAAATACAACAAAATATTGAACAAAATAATAATTATTATCACCCCTAAGGAGTTGTTAAATTATTATCAAGGAGTTAAAAATGATGTATCTTTTCGGTACAGTGATTACACTTACATTGTATTTAGGAGGTAATAGACACTGTTTTCATATTGATATTTGTGACATTTAAATTACATTAAGATCATTCTGAGGCTACAAAGCTTATTATGAGGGTATTGGCTGTTTAAATACAAAACATTTCACAAAATGCTGCAAAACCTTTTTGGAGAATGAATTATCCTTATTGCTTTGTTGTTTCGATCAGACAAATAAAAATAAGTCCTATGCAGAAAAAGATCCTGCTGAAAGAAATTAGGAAGTGTTAATATGACGGGTTACCTTAATAGGCTGTTTTGATTTCTTGTTAACTAAAATAATAAATATATTGACAGAGACAAAAAATTCTATACCTAATTATAATGTACTTATAAAGGGTAAGTTGAATGGAGCTATTCTGTTATAGACATGTAATATTAATGTCAGCTATGAAACCCTCCCTTTTATTTTACAGAAAAAGATGATATATTTTTATTGCTTAAGGTTTTAAAAATTATATCAAAGCCTATGTATAACACGTTGAAAGACTAAAAGCTTTTTCACCTCACGCAATGAAGTTAAAAGCAACTCCCTTTGTGATTTCCGTGGCTTGTTGAAATAAAGCTAGTTTGTGCTCATTCTCGTCTATTCTTTTGAAAAACTCTTCTAAGCTATTACACCTATTTTATTCTAACGACAACGTTTAATGAAACCAATACATAATCACTGAAAATGCAATACAAGGTATTTTTTTATATCATCCTTGTTTTGGAGGTAAACGTTAAACATAATGACACTAAAATTACAAACGTTTAAACAATCACTTTTATAACTATGTAAAGCGTCAACTTAATTATTTTGTATAACAGACGTATTGTATTCATTACATAAGCCTAGCCTAAAACCTGTCATCATAAGTACAACCTAGTCTAAAACCTGTTAACAAAAGTACTATTTTCTTAATTGTTGTTCTCGTGAACTTTGTTGTGTGGAGATCACATTACGCTGAAACCGTTACAAAAGAGAAGTACACATATTACTTCAAACGTGTTGACAACCAGAATATTATATTTCACAACAAAAGCCAAAAGTGAGGTTTTGTAGGCTCAATATCGTGTTTCAAATTCGAGACGAAGTGGAGAATTCGAAACGATCGAGAGCTGCAAAACCCGGCCGAGGTGAGGACGGTATTTTTCATCACACTACACAAAGAAATATACCCCATATAACATTAAAATTTGATTATTTATTTGACACACTTGAAATCAAATCTTTGAGGCTATGAGCGACGATACGACTTGTTTGTCATCGCTTAAACAGTCTCAGCTATGAAAATCATAAAACCGAAACCATTCTGTCTTTGAAATCTATTGCATGGCGTATAATTATGTGAAGTTCTCACGTTGTTTCAGGCAAATTAACGATCAGCTGACTTTCGTCATTAGGGCCGAAAGTTTCGGCCCTCTGGTCGAAAAGAGCTTCGGCCACCAAATGAAGTTTTTAAAACAGGTGATTACGTAATATAGTGGTGAAAGGTATCTTTTGTATCTTTGATCGTCAGTGGTATTTTTACGTTTTAGTCAGGAACGATTTTGTTACTATCTAATGTCCATTGGTCAGGTGGCATCATTAATTTATAGCCCTTGGCTAATGATAGCCCCATTTTCGATCCTAGTGAAGATTTGAACCGGTGGCCCTCAGGTTATGGGGTAAGCACTTCATCCACTTGGCTATACAGTCACCTAAAAACTGCAATCAATTCTCAATTGAAATTTATCAAGACGATGGGTTCATATTTAAATGCATAATTTTTGTCAGAAATAAGCAAAAGAATCAAAATGCAGTCTTTTCTTGGCTTCCAAGATTTAGGCAAGAAATGATAATTTTATTATTTGTAGTAAATCTAATGACCAATACTGCTTATTTATTTCTTTTGAATAATAATGGAAATGAACAAAACTAAGTTTGGGTTTTACCATATTTTATGTTTACAGGATTTAGTAGTTTTTATGTAGAAAAATATGGAAGGATAGTTTTTAGGAAAAATTACTTTTCCCCTTTAGCTAAAGCTGTAAAACTTAGGAAGTGAAGATGACAGTGAATTATGGTAAAAGTTTGACTTTAAGTGCGTTTAAAAAACCTGAACAAAGAGTTAAGTAGTTTAGCTTGGCCAATGTTTTCTTTGTCAGAAATTGACTTTATTCAACTTAAAACTTGAAAACCTTAGATAAACCGTCTTTTAAAAACAATCATCGGTTTTATTTGTAATGGAATGAAAGTTACAAAGATCTGTTCAAGTTGTAATATACATCAATTAGCCCAGTCTAACAAACAATTAACCGTTTGTGTAATCAATTTTGCACTTACTATTTGAAAAGTGATTATTATTTGACAAAATTTAAATTGCCAATCACCGAATTGTAAACATAAAATATGGGTAATTTTTATACATAAAGTATAATATATCTTCTTCAAAAATTAAATTCCCAAAAAGTTTCTTTTGTAAGAAGTAAATCATTCGAAGGTTATTTTTAATTACTTTAAAAGTGATTAAGGCACTTAATCAATATCAATGATCAAGTTAATTATCAATACCTGCAATCATCCCTACTTAGACTTAGTAAGGTGCAGCCATTTATTTATATAAATGCAATTAGACCTCAGACAAAATGTCTGACAATATGTCGCTTAGCCTTCGGTCACTGCACTGTATGGGAGACATAAAATAATATTGTATTAATTTAACTCGCGTTTTACAAATAATGAGTGTTAAATTATTTCATTTATTATGAAACCCTTAAAGAATAAAATATATACGAATATGGAATAAAAAATAAAGTATGCTATTCAGCATATGACTTCTACTGATATGAGGAAGACATTACCGTAACATAGGAGTGACTTTAATGTTTAATTTTCTTTAAAAATTATGTATTTTTATATTCAAAAGAGACCAATTTTGTTGGTAAAACCCTTAAAATGTTAACATTAAAACAATTATGTTGATAAATAGGTAAATCGTATGTTTTATTTTTTTATGTTTTTTAGAAAGAGTTAAAACAGTCATACACTAAACTATTTCGGCGGCAAATGCTGGAAGTGGATTTTAGACTTAAAAGGGCTTAAACACCATATAAATTACAAGCAACTGTGTTACCATAACAAAAAATCATAGTTATGGGCTAAAAAATCACAGTTTACCAATTCTGTTCTAACGGTATCTGTTTAGTCCATAAAAATAAGACGTCCCTTTTTGAGAACATATTACGCTAAGAGGAAATAAATTTCGCTGTTGTCAACTTAAACCTTATGAGATCTCCACTTGCAAATCGTCTTACTAAAAGAGTTTGAATATTCAATTGTTTCTGCTGTAGAAATTCATTATTGAATATAATTTTAAACCCAAGATCATAAATAATATTGCTGTCGTATATTTCAAAACTAACAAAACTTTTTTTCATTAATGATTATACTTACCCAATACAAATCCAGTTTTACTATTCCTCAAGTAGTCTTTCATCACTTAGTAGGGATTATAAAATTACTTCAAGACCATTTAAGTATTTATTAGTGTTATAAAACGCTGTAAAGTGAAAAATGCAAAAAAATATTTTCATACATTTATTTTGCATGAATTTGTAAACATAAAATCGTAAACAAATAATATCAACAACGTTTCACATGGATCTCTTGATAAGCATTGCAGAAATGAGTTATTTACTTGTCAAAAGCCATCATAAGGATATTTATATATTTTTTACCCTTATCTTTCGGATAAGGGAAGATCGAGACAAACAAAAACTCAATTAATATGGAAATGTTTGATAATTTCCTTGAGGATATAATTTAGTGAAACGTTGTTGCCTTTGTAATCAAAAATTATTGGTTATATTTCATTACTTTCTCTTATGTCTCTTATTCGTAATTTGAAAACATGAATGTAAATATTATAGTACGTGTATTAATCAAGCTTGTATCGTAGTGTATCCCAAGTTAAGATTAAGTTATGGAAACACTGTAAACGCAAAATAATGCTATTTATCGTATAGCACCTATCTACCTTATCTCATGACTGTATATCTCATGTACTTATCTATACTTGTTCATCAAACAATGAAAGATCCTCAGTTTTAGACCGTATGTCTTAGTAAGGCCTTTTATCATATAAATATTTTCTATCTCATATTTTCAAAAAAATACTTTAATTACTAAGTTTCATTGACATCCCTTTGTTATGTTTTTCCTTTTGGCTGCTATTTATTTCTTAAGGAATGCTTCCTACAATTTAATCCATTATTTAGATTGTCAAGAAACTAATAACTGTTTTTACCACAGTCCTTGAGTAAAGCTGACCCACTTTGAACAGAAAAGTCCTACTATATGCTGATGACCTAAAAATCTTCAAAGAAATCAATGAACTGGATGACTGTCGCCTTCTCAAGAGGATTTTGATCACCTCGAATTGATGAAACTTAAAATTTCATGCAGATGAAAGTTTTGTAGTAAGGTATACAAGACGCACTCAAAATGTCATTGATTTCCAGTATTCCATGAACGAAGATTTCTTAATAGTAAATGTAAAGTCACTGATCTTGGAGTCACCATTAATAATAAATTTTTGTTTTCTGATCACATAACTGAAATGTGTAGATTGCCGTATCGCACATTAGGTTTTATTTTCAGATCTAGTAGTTTCATAAACAAAATTAATCTCAAACTTTTATTTTTCAATTTTGTAGTTAGATCCAGGGAGTTGGGCTCAGTAGTGTGGTCATATCAAGCATACCCTGTTGAAATGATAACTTAGAGCGAATTAAAATAAAATTCCTTACGTATTTGTTTTTTAAGTAGTTTGGCTATATCACTTATAAATACCTCACCCAATGTTATTACATTTGTTTGAGATGACAAGTTTAAAGAGCCGACAGATACCGGAATTTTTTCTTTACAAACTAGCAAATAGTCGCGTCGACGATAGTTATCTCTTAAAGCGGTTAGCTTTCCTCGTCCCTCGTCCTGAGTCCGCGCATTGTTTACTCCGCATTTTTCACGGACCTGTTTAGGGGCTCAGGCTCCAATCAACGTTCTGATGAGATTATTTAATGTGCTTCCTCAAAATATTGATGTCTTTGCCTCGACCTTTGTCTCTTATAACAAAATGTTATTACTAAATTAATTAAATCAAATCAAAATAATTTTGGAATTTGCTTATATTTTGTTCGTTAAATTGGTAGCATGCATTGTTTTTACAGTACTAAAATCTATGTAATGAATTATTTATATTTGTTTATAAGTTTTAATTATTTCCATGAAATAGTTTTGTCTTTCGATCATTTATCTGTAGGTGTAATGTTATCAGTGTGTTGTGTCCCAGGCAAGAAGACATTCTTATCTACACTATTCTTCTTCAGCATGCAACCTTTTAAATTTAGATGTAATATATGCTACAATATAATTGTAATTTATTCCATTTTGTGGCATTTAAAATTAAATAAAAAATTTTAAATAAATAAACTGTAGAAAGGTCAACAGCGAATTTACCAGTCAGAACGGTCCAAGTGCACTTGACTCACTCTTTGACCAATTATACCAAAACTATGAAATTGAAACAATTAGTTAGCAAATTGCTTTGGTCCTTCAGTGGGATTTGGTATTTATAAATTTCAAACAGTTATGGGTTGTTAGCAATGATCTTGGTCCGCAATTATCTTTGTCCAGCCAATAGAGTTAATAGCAGAAAATAGAAAAATATTTCCTCAAGGATTCCTTTTCTATTTTGATTAGGATTTTTGCGGACATTTGCCATCACTGACATTTTCACGGACATTTTCAGCTTAGTGTTTTCGTGACTGCTTTTACAGTTCTCTGTTTTAGCTGTGTTTTTGTCCAGGTTTTCCTGGCCATGTGTTACTAATCTTGTTATGTTCTAGGTTTTCTTCCACCTGAAGACGGGATCAGATTCCAGATCCCGAAACGTCGTGAAACTTGTTTTTTACTAATCAGTGATGGCAAATGTCCGCAAAAATCCTAATCAAAATATAAAATCACCATCACCAACAATGAATTTCAAACAAAGGATTCCTTTTCTATGTCCTTTGCACCGTAATGGTCAAAAAAATCTAGGCCTGAAAAAAGTCTATACCTAATGTGTTTTCTTTTTTAACCCAACCCACATCAAGAAATAAAAATATAATATTTTTTCATAGAATTTGTGTAAAACTAGATTCGTGCGTGTAATTAAAAAACTTTCTTATTAAATACTTAGTAAAATTTAACATCAAATTCTTGAAATAAAAAAAACATTATAATTAAGACTATAACGTTTTTTACATCCATTAAAATAAATAATTACATTAATTTGTAAAGTTTGCTTGGAAAGAAAAAGTCAGTTTTAGTGTTAGAACCTCTATACAATTAAAGGTGAGATAAAGATGGAGAAATTGAAGTTAGCGTAAGGGAAAATATCGCGTTATATCACTATGAGACATGACATATGTCAGGCACAATTGTATCAAACTGTTTGCTGCGATTGGATCTATAACTCAAACTAATATTGTCTAGATTACCTTGGAGTTCTTAAAGTCTTGCTAATTTTCTATTTCATTTTCTTGTCCCCTGACTTCCGTCAAACGTTATTTACTCCTATGGGAAAACCATTCAAGACAATATATAGTCGTCAAAGTTATTTTTTCATATGAATAAAGATATTTAAATAAGAAATGCGCTCTAATTTGTTTTTTATTTACATCAAGAATACATCAAATTATAAATGTATAAATAATTATAAATTACAAATTTTAAGGAGTTTAAAAACTTTTAATTAATTATGCGCTAGGAACTTTAAAGAGTAAATAGGCATTTCAGTGGACACGTCAAGGAAAGACCATCTCAACAGCTGGTCTAAAATTTATTTTTAAATCTTCTATTGCGTAAATTAAAATTAAAATATCATAAAAAAGAATATACGTCTCAAGCTAGGTTTTGAGTTGTTATTTTTATAGGCTCGCTTACGTCAAAGAGCTTAAGTGCGATATCGGAATAACTATCAAGTTTCTTCTCAAAGACGTAATCTTTTCTATCGTAGGTTCTTAAATAAGTAACCTGATGACTAATTATGTTTTAAATTATTATTATTACTTTTTATATTCGTACTTCATTATTGACTTAATTTTCTTCATGGTGGATAATCATACCAAGAAGTCTCTGTGAAAATAATGAAGAAATACGTAGTTTTGTTTGAAGAAAGTATTGACCTATCAAAAGCTTTTCGATTGATTGGAGTAATTTTGGTATTTAATTCTCTAATAATAATAATGCTGAGCAGCTACAGTAAAAGCTCAAAATATCTAAATAACGATCTAGAACTACTTATAATTTGTATGCATTACACTTTTATATTACTTTTTTACAATATATACAAGACACTAATATATACAATAATAATATAAACGATTTTAAAGCATTCATCTGATTGGTTATCACTTATGTTTTTTTATTTAATAGGATTGATTTAAACTTGCTTAGTATAGAATCCAATTGAAAACAATCCGTACAACCTTCTACAAGTAGGTTGTTAGTGTTCGCTGTGATCTGTGATTTAAAGACCTTTATATTAAATATAAAATTTAAATTTTATAAATTACATATATAAATTACATTGATCTCTGATATATTTTAGAACATCGTACAACATCAAAAACATCATAAAACTGTTTTACTCTCTCTTAAAATGCCCTCTTTAAAACAATCCCATGTATTATATTAATTGTGACGAATTTTACATTGAAGAAGATACAAAATTAAGTATTACAACAGCTAGCTGCAATATAATTTGATCAGTGATTCATTTTTTATTTATTTTACATAAACGCCTCAACAATTGTTATAACAACGTGATCATGACATGAAGAGCAATCAGTCCATCGTGTATCAAACATTGTTGTTTGCAGAGACCGCTTCATTGATATCGGACATCACTGGATTAAGCTTGTTGTGAAATATTTCCATATCAAATAGCTTTCGTTGAAATCATCCAACAGCTGCAAACTGCTTAATTTTTTTTTATTTTAGTTTAAGACTTACTTGATATCTAGTTTATCCGTACTTAAATTGAAAAGAAAATGTGAGCTTGGTATAAAATAGTTAACTTGTACTTTTTAGTGGATTTCCCTTATAGGGAAGAAGCTGTTACCGTAGGTTTCATGGTAAGGCCTAAGCCCGAGACTATCATAGCTTTTCGTTTTGAGGTCACCAGATGCCAAACACACCATTCGTTCATTTACATATATATATGCATGTGTCTTTAAGCACGATAAGTCGTGTAAAATTGGTCTAACCTGGATGAACGGTGTCCAAGTGAGAAATTATATTGGCGAGATAAAGTGGATATTTGGACATGTTAAATCAAGATTTTGGAATTTACATTATCTAATTAAATGGACAATAGAATGATGTGCCGAAGACTCCTTGACCAAATGCTGCGATCCAGTCTTTAAGAGGAGACAGTAGTTTTGTGTTAGAATAAATATAAGTCAGTTGATCAACTGATTATGTCAGCCCACAATTATTGTTTTTAATAATTAATAATTCTAACAGCCTTGATACCTTTTTATTTAATCTCAATTTGTTACTTACGTAATCTCCTTTAGTTTTTTTTTTATTTTTATTTTGTTTTTATTTTCTAGTTCGAATTTAGACATCATATTTCAATATAAAATGTTGTCCAAAAAAAAAACGGTCGAAGACTGCCAAATCCTTTCGTCCGAGGTTCGAACGCTGTTTTCCACCTCACTACACAATGAAAGTCACCTTTAACATAATTAAAACATTACATAATAATAATATAATAACATTAAAAATCTGATTAATCTGATTGACGCTCTTAAAAACAAAACTTGGAGGTTATAAACTATAATACAACTTCCTCGTCATGGTTTAAGCAAATAAAGCTATACAAATCATATGATCGCAACTATCCTGTCTTTAAAACATATGTAATCAAGTGTACAAAATATTATTTCTAGGATATTATCATGTTTCTAATGGGTTTCCAGAACTCTAAAAAATGTTTTCAACTTTTTTACGTTACAAATACAATTTTTATTTCGGTGTATCGATTTTAAAGACAATTATTAATCTTTAATTGAAGGATGGAACACAGCAGGTATGTCAGACTCAGTACAACAAATGTTACGTTACTGATGCTAGAGGCTATTACATTATTACAAGAATCTGTCTTCACACTTGGCGCGGCGCTTGTAAGTGATATGTCTTTTAGCTGGCCTCTGTAAAGGATGAGCTTATAATTTCTCACTAGGATAACATATTTTTTCATTGAAAATTAGATATAACAAAAAAATGTACTCTTGACCACAATTTGATCAGAGACTGGCAAGATTTACTTGGTGTCTTTCCTTAGGGCTGCCCTAATAGTAACAGTAAATTCCACCGAAAGCCGGCTACGGAAACAATGATAACGTAGCTGTTAAAGTTTTGCTACAAAAAGGTTTTTTCTGCAACAGAAAAACTTCTTCTGCTACAAAAAAAAAAATACACATCTGTCAACAGATTCACAGTATTCCAAGGAAATGCAGCTGGCCAACATTTTGTACACAGATAAGTTTCAGTCAAGTCACAGATCACAAGATATCACTATGAGACATGACATATGTCAGGCACAATTGTATCAATCTGTTTGCTGCAATTGGATCTATAACTCACAAACTAATATTGTCTAGATTACCTTGGAGTTCTTAAAGTCTTCCTAAATTTTAATTTCATTTTCTTGTCACCTGATTTGCGCTTTGGACATGATTTCCGCAATTGTAGAACTTCTTAGAAGTACTATTAGAATATCTGTAAAAAAATTTATTATTATTTAGTAAACTTTGACACTTACCCTAATAAATGTATGTAAAACAAAAGCACTCTGCCGTGATGATTGATTTTCTCACTGGCACATTTTACTAAACTCGTTGAGTAATTAACTCGTATTGAATGTTTTGATTCAGTAATTGACAGTAAGAAGGTCGCCAAGGTAATAGAAGTGTTGGAAACTTTGATTAGACACAGGAGGCGATCCCCTGAGAGATTCGACAAACAGAAGAGGCTAGGATCATTGACTGTAAAGTCAATGCTAGGATACATAATACAGGGAACTGTGCGGTTCTCTTCGACTGAAACGAAATTATTAATCTACGTTTGCTTGACTTGTTCTTCTCAAGTTTTACTTAGGACTATGTTGCAACAGGATTTTGTTAAACAGGTGCCCAAAATAAAATAGCTTCAGTAACTACATTGTAACCCGATAACACCAGGGAGGTTGTTCCATTTTATATTTTATCGGTAAATTATCTTTTTTACTTTTATTATATTTTTAATGCTGAATAATCCTCTCAACACTTTTATATGTTATTGGTTTTTATTATAACTATGTAAAACGAAATCGCATTATTAATAATATTAAAGACAAAATTCTGTCAACTTTGAACAGAATAAAGTTTTCTACGATACCTAAAAAATTACATAAAAATAAAATGTTTTCAGAAGATAGGACTATGATAAAAAAATTCTTTTTTTTATTTTGTATTATTTTTCTTGGTTTTAATTTTATTTTCTTAATTAATCAATTTGATTTATTACTAGCTGATGATCGCATCACCAGTGAAAATCAAATTAATCTTTTATAACATTTGTAAGTGATGGATGAAAATGTAGACATAATAACCCCGTTGCAGCAGACCTGCATACTCAGCGAATTTCAAATGCAAAACAACAATTTTCAATCCAACATAGCGAGGTTTGACGTGTTATGGTAAGCTCCATAAGTTTAACATGGGGAATGAGTATGCAGGTTTGCTGCTACAGGTATATTAAAACTGGGTGGTTTTATTTCGATATTCAATAGATATGAAATAGAAGAAGCTATTTGCCAAGTTTTACCAAGATATGTTGAGAAATAACCGAGATATAGAATTTTACCTATTTCCCATAAGGTTAACATTGGGACAACTACTGTGTTTACCACTTTCAATATCTCGGTAACCAATGGACATAGAGCAGTGATTAAAAATTCTTAATTGTTTGTTTTTTGAGCTGAATTCAATGTTGCCAACAAAAATTCGATAAATTTAATTTTCCTTTGTAAAAAACTCAAAAAACCCATTTTTGGGGGGGGGTTTATCCCCCTTTACCCCCCCCCCCTTCTGGTGGTCCAATCGAGCTGGTTTACGAACTCGTCCGAAGGATTACCACTTTACATGTCTATACCAAATTTCATTAAGATCGGACCATTTTTACGGGCGCTATCGTGCTGACAGACACACACACACACACACACACACACACACACACACACACACACACACACACACACACACACACACACACACACACGCACACGCACACGCACACGCACACGCACACGCACACGCACACGCACACGCACACGCACACGCACACGCACACGCACACGCACACGCACACGCACACGCACACGCACACGCACACGCACACGCACACGCGCACACACACACACACACACACACACACACACACACACACACACACACACACCCACACACAAACACACACACACACACACACACACACACACACACACACACACACACACACATATATATATATATATATATTAATTCGAATGAATGGTGTTTTCTGTTTCCGGTGGCCCCAAAACGAAAAGTTATCATGGTCTCGGACTTAGGTCTTACCATGAGACCTACGGTAATAGCTTCTTCCCTATAGGGGAAATTCTTTAAAACTGCAATAGCTGTTTATTTAAACAAGAAAAATTAATTAGGATGAATCTGTAAACATTATGTCTGATTTTATTAACATTAAAGTACTGTAAATCCTTCAGGGGGTAGCACTACAGGATTTAGGGGAGGCTGAGAGGCAGGTGGAAAATCTCCCAACTGTGATTTTTTTAACATTTCAAGATCTAATTGTTTTAGCCATATGGCTTCTGACTCATACATACAACGTCTTTATTTTATTTATTATATTTTAATTGAATGTCTAAGGCTCTATAATCTCTCGATATTCTAAAAGCATACCTAAAAAAAACATAACATCTAGAATATCTTCTTGATAGGCATTTCTATTAAGTTTAAAAATGTCAAAAGCGTTATAACAAATTAAATTTACTGTGAATTGCCACTAAACCCGCTTTAAACAAATTATATCCTACGCTGGTTGAATAAATTACAAAATTGTTAAATTACATCGAGATTATGTTTTTGTATTTATTTATTTCTTGGAAACCCAGTCAATCACAATATATATAAAGACTGCAATGTTCATCGATAACCCTTCAATTAGTGCGTTGTGAAATCCGACCAGTGGAGTATTGTTGAAGAGTTTATCTCACAAGCGAATGGTCTAATTCTGAAAAATCTCTTTTACGTTTTTGTTATTTCCCAAATGGATCGGTTCACTCAATGGCGGTCAAGGCACAATGCGAGTGTTAATTAATTATTATTCTGGTTTATTCCATAATCTTAAAATATCCTTCCCTTTTAAGTCAATATAAATTTGGACAAATACCCTAATTAATAATCGGTAGGACGATTTTAGTTCTTGCTAATATTTTTGGGAAAGTACAATTTTTACTAGTATTTTATATCTCTGCTGTAATATAAAAGAAGATTTAATAAAACTATGGGATACAAATTATTAACCTTGTATATCCATAGACAAGAAGAAAGCTGCATGTTGATAGCAGGCTTTCTTCTGTTGTAAAAATGATATAAATCGTTATTAGAAGTAGTTTGAAAACTACACTTGCGATCAACGAACGTACTCGCCGCGCCGAACCTGGACATCATGGAATAAAGTTCGAAAGAATTTTCAGGCAGTAACTTTAAATTTAGGATATAACACGATCTTGACCCGGTGATTTTTTCTATCTTTTCTTTGCTCTCTCACAATAAAAGACGTTGGGACGTTCTGTTTGGGTGCCAAAAAATGAAGATCGTGGCCGCTAGATGTCATTCAACGCAGACAGTCTGAAGTTTTGACAATCAAGTGTGTAATTTATAGAATTGAAAGCGAAATTAAATCTAAAGCCAATATAATATAAATAATGAAAACATATTAGTGATAAGTAATATGTATCAGTGACTTTCGACGAACAGTGTTACCTGCTGTTGAAAGAATGGACAAGAAAGATAATAATAAATAAATAAATAAATAAGGTCCTTATTTGCAAGCGAATTTCATTTTTACAAATGTTTTGCAAATTGACTCATGTCCAAAACTGTACAAAAACAATGATTCTTAAAACTAAAACTAAAACTAAAAATATAAAATACTTGATTAAAATACAGCTTTGAGGGCAAGAGTAGTGGGCACTTGGGGCTGCTGGCCCAATCAAACTTTGACAGGCAGTCAATTGTTTGACAGCTACTTCCGGTCACGTGACCGGAAGTGACGTCATCAGCTGTGACGTGTTGTTGGTGGGTATTTAAGGTTTAAATGCCCTGCTGTGCTGAGTATTTAAATTTTAAATGGCCGGAAGTGTGTCAAGGTCGTTTGGGGATGTTTTTAAAAAAGATCTTGCATTTTCGGAAAATCCGAAAATGCAAGATAATTTTTGTTTCTTTTTACAAACTGTTGTTTTGTTGATTTTCACGTCTGTTAAAATACCATGTAAAAAATGGAATTGACAAATTAACAAGAAAATATCCTGCTACAAAGTATCCAAATAAAGATGCAATTACATAAACATAAACTTTAAAATATAGCGAATGTTCTTCCTTTTTATCTGTTAGCATTTCCTGAACAAGGTAACCAAAATTGTAACCACATAAAAATGAAAGTAGGCAAATAATAAATTTCGACGGGTTCACAAAAACCAAGTTGTAAAGTAGCGAATTTCTTTCTTCTTCCATTGTTGAATTTTTAGTCGAAACCAATTAATGATAACATTATTGCTTGCGCATCAGAACTAACAGTTGATGAAATTTCATTTACTTGTAGACTTGTAGTAGTTTCATTTGTAGTAGGTAATTGTTCGGAAGTTGGTGTAGATGTAGAAGAAACAGTATTATATTGAAGCTCAGAGTCCATGTGTGCTCGGGTAAAGAGCTGAAGCTTTAATGACGTGTGGTAGCCGTGTCCTACTGTGCATCAGGAGTTGTTGGTGGTGGGGGGGTCGTTTGTTTCTTGCACTGAAATGTAGATGGAATCATAACTTTCTGGAGGATGTACTAAAATTTGTTGTATAGGATCTGCATCAATAGGAAAACTTTGCGTTTCAATGCAAAGTCCATCTTTAATAAAAGAAACATATAAAACAGAACTCATGTTTATTTAGATGTTTACTCTGCCAGTTCTACTAGCAAACTGATGGCATATTTGTTTGATGAAATAAGATATGAAATTTCCGGAGTTACAGTAGATTTAACAAAAAAGGTGGGAATTACAAGTACATTAAAAGGATTAGCATCTTTAACACCGAGTGAAAAAATATGCTAGCCGCCGCAGGATGGGTAGCGCCCGATTCCAATATAATCACTCCAAACAGTTCAGGCAATTTTGACTTTTACATTCCTTTAAGATTACTTTTAGGCTTTGCCGAAGATTACCGAAAAATAATAATAAACGTAAAACAAGAATTAGTTTTGTTAAGATCATCAAACGACAAAGATATTATTATGGCGCCTGATGGAACAACGGAAGCTACTTTAGAATGGAAAATGCAATTAGACAAGATTGTTTGGAGAGTACCGCATGTACGGTTAAACGATCAGAATAGAATTTCATTATTAAGAACTTTAAAATCAGATCGTGATATCGTAATACCATTTAGAAGTTGGGAGTTTCATGAATATCCGGTTTTACCGGAAACACAACGTCATACATGGACTGTAAAAACTTCTACCCATTTGGAAAAGGCAAGATATGTAATATTTGGATTACAAACAAAAAGAAGAAATGAAATAACTAAACATGCTGGTGAATTTGATCATTGCAAACTTACAAATTTTAAGGTGTTTCTAAACTCTCAATTCTTTCCATACGACAACTTCAACATAAACTTTACAAAAGACAGGTTTAGCGTTTTGTACGATATGTACGCAAGATTCCAAAATTCATATTATGGAAAAACAAACACACCTTTATTAACGCCAAACCAATTTAAATCTAACTATCCGATTGTTGTAGTTGATTGTTCAAAACAAAATGAATCTGTAAAATCTTCCAGTGTAGATATAAAAATAGAAATGGAATTTGAACAAAATGTACCCAAAGATACATCTGCTTATTGTTTAATTTTACATGATAAAATTGTTACATATACACCTTTAACAGGAATTGTAAAAGCAGTTTTGTAAAATGAAAAGGAAAAAAAATACCCCCACCACTCGGTTATAAAAGCAGGAGCGGGAACAAAAATTGTTTAGTTTACTGTCTACAGTTGTATGGGTAACGTCGTCTACAGCATTATAAACAAAATGAGTTCTTTATCAGTTGTACAAGACGTTTCCGAAACAGCACCTTTATTGGAAAATGATGATAAACATTTTGAAGAAAATATTGTAAAGGAAATTGATGACTTTTTAAAGTTTGGAAAACAAAATAAAAAGTTGGAAAATAATAAAACAAACGTAAGAAAGAAAAGAAATCTTGAAGAAAATATTCCACCAAACATTTTAACTGAAGTTTTCCTTCGCATCTTTTATCCTATTTCATCTTGCATGAGTAAAAGTGTGTCGATAGGATTGGTAAAATCATTAGACTACTCTCCCGCAGTAATACTAAGCCATGGAACAAAGATGGTTTTATTTTCAGAAAATGCTTGGGATTCCTTTTTAAAACATCTACATCTTATTGAATGTTATTTAGCCAACAGTTTCTTTGGAAGAAAAACTAACATTCGACTATTGGATTGTGACAATGAAATTGACATTATTAAACATCGTGGTCAACAACAAGTAAGAATTAGAGACTCGACACAATTTGAAAATAAAATTCTTCTAACACGTGAAGAATTTTACATTTTAAACTATGCAACATCACCTATTACCAGGTTTATGAAACAATTAGTATTTTCAAGCTCTGTTATTAAGTAATATCTGGTAGATGCATGCGAAAAACAACCAGAAAGCACTTTACAATACGGACCAATAGATACATCCATCTTTAATAGAATACCTCACGAAGTGGAAATGTGGAGGCAGTTAAGAAACTTTGAACCTTTTACTGAAGTTGCAACGGAGGCTACAGAAGAAGAAACCATCAACAACAACAACAACAACAGTACAGAAGAAGAAACCAACAACAACAATAATACAGAAGAAGAAACTTTGCTAGGTTAAAACTACAATGTAATTTAACAAAAGAATAAACCGTGGGGTAGGCCTACTGGGGATGGTGCCCACGTTAAACATACACCAACGCGCCTACAACTGTACGGCCTGGTATATATATATATATATATATATATATATATATATCTAACCTACCGTGGTGTGGAAAACAGTTGATCAGCAGACACCATGATGAGCAGACAGGATGAAGAAATGGCAGCAAAACCTTGTGTAATTGAATTTCAAGCATTTCGTGGAAACGATGATAGATTTATCATAAAAGAATTGGTAATTTTGGATTTGCTTACACAAGTAGCATACCCGTTTTTATTTGAAGCACCGTGTTCTGTCCATGAACTAAAGTCAAAAGCTAAAATAACAAACAGATGGCTAACAAATAATTTTCATCATATCCATTGGTATGAAGGTTTCCTACCGTACAACAATGTACACAAAATTATGTTTCATTTTTGCAAACAATTTACACACATATATACCAGAGGATTGGAAAAAAAGAATTGGATACGACAGTACACAAACAAAGAAGTTTTAAACATAAAAGTGGACAAAACATTTCACTTTGATGCTAGAAATATTTGTGTTTCTACAATAAATCCGAAACACAACCAATCTCAATGCGCATTACAAAACGCGTATCACTTGGCTGCTTACTTACAACAACAAACGGAAGAATGTAGTGGGGGTTCCGAAGGTTATATAAACGAAGAGGCAACACACCCCGAGTATCAGTCTAACTCCATACTCCGAACAGACAACATCTCCTGTGAAGGATGGCATCACAACAGTTTCTCCAATGTTTAGTTGAACAATTCAACTTGCATTCAAAATCAAATACTCTAATTATCAAGAAATGTTCAGAATTAAAAGAACAGAAACATTATATTGTTCATGAAATGAAGAAAATTGATACAACGCATGGAGACGCAGTCGTCGCATCTTTATCCGATGCACCATATACACCGGGTGATGAACCAAAGTTTCAAGTATATCTTCCAAAACGATTCGTCCAGTTGCTGCAAAATGAAGATCTGCGGGAAATTCAACCAGGATCATTATATTTGGTGTCACACGGAATGAGCGGAAACAACTCTACGGAACTAACTCTGCACATCGCACAAAAATAACATTGTAAAAAAAATGTTTTAAATAAAAAGATAAAAAACAACATATCAGTATATGTTTTTATATACTGATATGTTGTATTTTTTTAAAACCTCAAACGGATGACCTTGAACTTTTAATCGATAGTATTATTCGATTATTTTATTCGATAGTATTATTCGATTATTTTATTCGATAGTTTTATTCGAATACTTTACATAAATACGAAACTTTAACGTTGAGAGGCTCAGTTCTGTTTAAGACAAGCTACAACCAACATGTCATCCAAAAGAAATAATCTAACACTTATAACTTATTGTTGCAAAGAAAAATGTTTTAGAATACCTGAAGATCAAGTTGACGGAAAAGCTTGTACAAAATGTAATTCTTTCAGCTATTGTAAATGTAGTTGCAAAACATATCAAAAGAACCGGTTGGATAAACTAGAAGAATTGCAACATCGACTCGGTCTATTGTGGCAACGATTAAATTCAAAGTGATTAAACAAACACCTGCCATTACCCCCACCACTACCCCCACTACCATCGGAGGTACCTGCAGCACCGGCTTTGCAATAGTCATTCCTGCTACACCTCTCGTCGAGTAAACAACTCTAGTCATGTCTCTCAACATTCGCGGGATTCACTACAACACTATCAATCTTACAACCTACAAGGATTTGGAAATTTTTAGTGAAGAACTAAAACAACTTATAACCACTGGGTTTGGTTTATCTTTAGAACTTTATGCAACAAACAATCAAAACGAAAAAAATGTGTTTTTGCCAACTTACAACAACAAGAAGAATGAAAATAAACAAGAAATTTCAGCACCGACAACAACTTACTTTTCAAATTTGGGAGCAAACTTTACTAACTTGTAAAATAATACTTTTGTAAAAAAAACAAATAAATAAAAAAAGAAAATATCTTGAATTTTCGGATCTTCCGAAAATGCAAGATCTTTTTTAAAAACATCCCCAAACGACCTTGACACACTTCCGGCCATTTAAAATTTAAATACCCAGCACAGCAGGGCATTTAAACTTTAAATACCCACCAACAACACGTCACAGCTACGTCACAGCTGATGACGTCACTTCCGGTCACGTGACCGGAAGTAGCTGTCAAAAAATTGACTGCCTGTCAAAGTTTGATTGGGCCAGCAGCCCCAAGTGCCCACTACTTACGTTCAGCTGATTAAGAGTATAGTATTTTTAAAATATTTTTCACTAGCAAAAGCAGACTTCATTATTTGTAATCTTGAGAGCGAATTTAAAACTAGCGAATCTCAAAAATCAGATTGAATGTTCAAACCATCAAATATTAAACCAAATGTTAAACCTTCAAGATAATTTACTATCTTTTCAGTAAACTAATGTATTCGTTAGTTAATTATATTGTCGAATGTTTAAACTGCTTAGCATTAACTTGGATAAGGAAAAAAACATCTTGGTATTAATCATTCAAATAATAATTACATTTTCTACACCTCGTCTTTTTTACTTTTAGATAAATTCCCTTGAATTTCCAGTGGCATATATAGCCACTAATTTGAGCAACTAAAATAAATGTCTTGCACAGCCTAAAAGTCTAATATTTCTACATGAAAATAAACCTAGTATCCCAATATAACCGTTATCAGTTTCCTGATAATTAGTACACAACCATGTAAGCGAAAAATCCCTCTTCCTAACTGACTAAATTTAATTGTTTTTAAGTATTTTCATTTTGTACATAAAATTTGTTTCGTGTTAAATCGTTAGGAACATAAAGCTTTGTTTACGTTTATGGAGGTAAACCTTAAAAAGGAATGCGAGAGTGAACAATTACCGCCCTTTAAGGGAAAAGGATTGTTCATTTATCACTGTTACTGTTGGTTGATGCAGTTGTAAATGCATCAGCTTTGTAACAAAAGCAGCATGTGGGGGTTTTCCCCGAGTTATAAAATGAAATCGTTGTCATGATAAAAACATGCTAATCTATTTTTTATAGATACCATTACTTGGAAAAAGGTTTTGAATGCAGCTTTTTTAATACCATAACATAACAATTCCTTAAAAGTACCTTAAAACATTATCTAACATATTTTGATCCTTCATTCGATTTTTCCTTTTTATAAACAGTGAAATTAAATGGGCTTTTGAAGTAATTTAACTTTATAATCATTACAACCAACTGTATTTTTTATGTAATATTTTATGACTGATTGCATAAAAAACCCTCTTATTTTTCTTACCCTCTTTTTTAAAAACAACGTGAAGATGAATAGCCTTTGTTTTCCTAATCATCTTGACTGTTGTTAAATTTCATAACCAAAATTCTTGCTGAGTAATTAAATAAAAACGCAATAAATAAAATGCAAACGTAGTAATAAAAGTACACTGCTATATTGATAAGTTAATTTATCACATACCGGTATGCTACGTTTCAAAGTAAATTTCCTTAAAGAAGAAATCATTTTACTGTGATAAAATTTAAATTAAATACTCAAATAAAAATTCAGTTTCCGGAAATTCTGGTCTCTGCTGAAACTGCTTCTTATTTAGCGCAGATGCGCGCTTCTGGTGTAAATAATAAATTCGTAACCAGCCGCTTTCTAAATTGCCGGCTCTCAAATCCTATTCAATAAAGATCCTAAATTTGTCACATAATTTGCTTTCACTGCCAAGCACTTGGAATGAGCATATGATTTGTTAAGTAAATAAGGTGGTTTTGCTTTGCAGATGCATTATCGTGTAGAAAACTTGAAATGAAAAGTTATTTTCAAATTTTGAATTTATTATGAGTTCCTTGTGACAGGTAAACATAATCGTTTACAGGGCCGTGGAAAGTAAATAAAACTGTTAATATCATAAAGATGATCTACCATATCACGCAATTCGTTTTATTAATTGACTGGATAGCGGGGTAAATATTGTTCAAGTTACAATCTAAGGGTTATTGGTTCGAACCCTATTTTGTATAGTTGTACTTAATAAACGAATGCATTACCAATGCCGCCTACCAGAGGTGTCGTTATACATTATTAAAACTAGCCTCCGGCTCCGTCCCAGGCCTCGATTGTGAGTCCTAGGGTTTTGGGGTTTTGGATACTGAAAAATCAAAGGACTAAATTAGTCTATTCGCAAATCCTCAGTACATTTTTGGCAGTGTTAGGCCCTCCAAAAGGGCAGTTGGAGTTGGGGTTTGGGTTTTTGGTGGAGGGAGAGGAGTCAATGTCCTTGTGGCAGTTTGGCTATTAAAAATCCACAAGGCTAATTTAATAACACCGTTGAAAAATCCTCACTACAAGGTATTTTTGATGTCATTTCGGAAGGGGTAGTTGTTTTGAGGCGGGGGGGGGGGGGGGGGTTAGTTAGTCAATTATTTGAGGGGTAGAATGTCTGTGAAATAGGGGTTGAGAATTTGATTAAAAATAACAATGCTAAACATTTTTTAAATTCCTAATCCCTCACATTTATTGGTCATATTTAGGACTTAAAACGGGGTAAAATTTGTAGCAATTTTCATAAGCCAGGTAGGTATTACACATTCATAACTCACTTTCACAATTGCATTAAGTTAAACAGACGGGTGCATCTGGTTTAGACAACTACAAGCGCGGCTGAATCACATGAAACAGGTGCTGCTTGAGATGAACAAGCTCCTATTTACGTCAGTCATTCAGAGTTAATCATTCGCCATATTATTAATTCCCTCAATTTTATTCCCTTAACTTGAAAACCTGGACAATTTATTCGAGGGTTTTAAGTTATTGGTGGTTGTGTATTGGGAACTCATCATGGTATTTTCCTCTAGGAAAATGGTTTTGTACTATCTTAAGTTAGTATAACGAACATTTATATGTTTTGCAGATTTTTAATTTAAACTTACTTTGTGTTTAGATGGTATGAGTGTTTGAGATTACGAGAAATGTCTATTTTAAGATTAAACTGCCCTTTTCTTCAAAACATTTAATTTTATTTAGGATGTAATGAAAAACTGATGATAATATTTTATACAGAACAGTCAATATGTGGAAGACTCACGAGCCTTACATGCCTCAAATATCCTCATAATTAATTGACCACTCATGGCTTTTGACTTTATAATTAAAACCTCTTTTATCCCTTAAAGGGACCGGCCTTTGAAGCACAAATAGTCCATTATTTTTCCTCATGTATCTTCTTTTTGTGAGTCATTGTCGTGTGTTGATCAAGCAGATACGTTTTTGAGATGAAATAACTGAACGGTATTTCATAATAATTCTGATTTATCATCCTTTTTCATAACTTTTGTAAATTATCATTTGAACTTAGATAAAGCTTCAAAGTGCATCTCCTTAAAATGGTCGTTTAGTTTTCAGTAAGTATATATTACAATTTAAGTATAAGAGATTCCCTACAACATACGTAACTTATCATTTACACCCAGCACCCAGTAAATTATTTGTCTTAATGCATTCTTACATTAAATGAAATCAAAGTTCCTACCCAAAAGAATAAAGCCATACAATTTAATTGACATTCTTTTTTGATCCCGTAAAACAATATGACTTATTTCAAACTTTCTGATAAATAAGCGTGAATTTTCACTTAAGAATAAAACACTTTTCGCCTTTTTAACAAAAGAAACGTTAATTAAGAAAGTTTGCCACGGATTCCAGTTCACTGAGATGTCTTTGTAATACAATTCGGCCATTAACCTTATTGAAGTTTGTTTAAACAGAAGATTGTTTTGTTGAGGAAATGGAGACACTTTTTCTTCAAGTTCTTTAAACTAATGGGCACGCACTGCTCAACGAATTTGAGTTTTCATTTATTAATTTGTGTAAACCAAAGGTTTGTGAGATTGCATAATCGTAACATACATCAACGTAGCATCACAATACATCAACTTATGTACCAGTCGTATTGAGGAAATTAAGTCAAAGTACAATGCGCAGCTCTTATTTGAAGAAAAATGCAATTAAAAATATTTGAGAGGTGCTATTTTACAATCCAAATTTTTTGGCTCGAATATCTCAGCATTTTATATTTTGATTTGGATTTTTGCGGACATTTGCCATCAATGATTAGTAAAAAAACAAGTTTCACGACGTTTCGGGATCTGGAATCTGATCCCGTCTTCAGGTGGAAGAAAACCTTGAACATAACAAGATTAGTAACACATAGCCTGGATAACTGGACAAAAAACACAGCTAAACAGAGAACTGCAAAACAGTGAGAAGTGTTTTCGTGACTGCTTTTACAGTTATCTGTTTAAGCTGTGTTTTTTGTCCAGGTTATCCTGGCTAAGTGTTACTAATCTTGTTATTTTCTAGATTTTCTTCCACCTGAAGACGGGATCAGAATCAAGATCCCAAAACGTCGTGAAACTTGAATTTACTAATCTGTGATGGCAAATGTCCTCAAAAATCCAAATCAAAATATAAAACCACCATCATCAACAATGTTTCCCAAACAAAGAATCTCAGCATTAACAATAAACTCATACCAGTTACTTGGTGTAGAGAATACGTTGTCAACATCTACAAAAGTAATGTTGTAGAAGTAACGGCATGTGACTGTCATAAAGCATTCTGCTTTAATGACCAGATTTGCATTTTATACCCTTTTTATGACCGAAGCATCCCTAATGTTGTCACCGTGAATTTTATTTCCTTTTAATATAACCTTTCTGTGTAAGTAAACATCAAACATGATCTGTACCACAAAATCTGTTACTTTAATATAATTTACTACGCAAAATTAATATTTCTAAAGTATATGCTATAATATAAGGTATAATACACTATTAATATATAGTAGTTACCATACTATCTACTATTTTTATACCGTAGTTTGCGTAGTTTTTTAACACGCGATGAATTCAGAAGTGGTCGAGGTTGTACCTTAAAAACTATATTTTTGATATTTACAGTTTAACTGTCTTATATCCCCGAGTCTTATATATTATGAGTTGAATTGGTAAAAACAATTAGTGTCTGTACAAATAAGTTGCCGAACAGGGTGAATATCATATAAATAATATGACTTTCATGTTAACAAGTAAGTTTACGGGTCCGTTGGGGGAGCTTGACATATATTATATGGCTGTAAACAGTCTAGCCTCCTCCATTAAATGTGCATATTCTCTCAAAAAATCGAGATGGTTTAATTTTTTTCTACACGTTTTTTGTCTTTTTTTTGTGTTGGTTAATATTTTTTTCAATTGATATAGATTACCCAATTGTATTAAAAAAATAAATGTTCAAATATTGTGCGTTATTAATTTGATATTTTATGAAATTGGGTAAAATTATCAACAAAAGCCATCCTTGATAGATTGTCATCTAAGCATTTTACACGTAAATACATACAACATTTCACTGAGAAGAGTGATATGTTGGTTTAGCTCTTTCTAGGCTATCCGCTTGCCTAAAACCGTATTAGTAAATCAACCAATTCAACAGGAATATATTTTTTGCGTATTTGATGGATACATTTCGGAAGCGTAACACTTCCATACAAATAACATTCTTAAATAGCGTAATATACGTTGTTCTACAGACAGGTTTACTTTTAATTGATTCGCTTAGAGTTATACATAAACCATGTTTACGATTGAATGTCTGGAATTCAACATCAGATTGAGTATGATATGTGAATTTGTAGAGGCGGTCAAGATTTACCCGGAAATTACGCGAGCCACAACCGGAAACAGATTAATTGACTGCCCGGAGTTCAGCTCTCTTCGGCTACATTATGCCTGTTGAGCTTTAATTTTGGATCGCTATTTGCTCACAGCCATTCGATTACAGTTTTACTAGAATTCTATTGAAATCTTTCGAGTTACAAAGACTCATTCGACCAAAGTTAAAAGACATTAACTCCTAAAATACGAGTGGATCAGAATTTGCTCGCAATCAATTCCAAAGGAGTGAGCAGGTTTTGTTTTTTGCACCCAGTGACGACCTATGACTAACAATTTCAGAGACCGTGCGAATAATTTGTTTATAAAGTCTCATTAAATATTACAAAGGCCATCTTCTAACATAAAAAAATCAATAGCTCAATAACTAACGATCGTGTTAAATAATGTATGCAGCTGAAAATCTTTTTTATACAACTAAAACAAAAACGTCTTTGTATTAATTGAACACATTGTTAGTTAAAGTACACTTATATTTTTTTTTTATTAAAAAAATATATTTTTTTATTAAGTAATGTCTCTCGTGAATAATTTTACCACAGGATGCATTTAACTTAATTTGAAAAAGAGAAATTATAATAAAACTGAAACCAAAATATCAACTCTGTTACAACACATACGTTAATTATGTAAACAATTCATGGCGCTGCTGCTAAACTGCACAATGAACATGCAATCTAAACCAACAAAGCGTTTTCATAACGAGTCTTGGTTCTCCAATAAATTTTTTAAATGCAGATCCATTTATTATCTGACAAATAAAAAAACGATAATAATAATAAGATCTATTATTATCGTTGTTTTATTTGTCAAATAAAATGACGAATCAAATAAATACGCAAAACTCCGATATGGTTTTTTTTATTAATTGACTGGTAAAGGGAATGCTGAAAGCAAGACCAACATTGCAGTATAGAAGGCTCGTTACTTATTCAGCCAACGTAATAACAAACTTGGCAGGTAAAATGCACTCCATAAATGAGTTAATTGCAAACCAAAACGTGAGTTATTCACGACAGTTATTTTTTATATCTATGCTAATTATTCAAATATTATAACCATCGCGTCCGTCTTGGACTACAGGAATCTAAACTCTCTGTTTTTTAAACTCCATCTTAATGTATTCAATTTCAATATTTTTCTTCACTTGGATATTTCCGAGGATTTTATATTTTTCTTTACGATAACTTGAATGCTGGTTTTTTTTAAACGCAACCCAAAACGTTATTTTATCAGTGAAGGATTATTTCGCTCCAAGATCCCCGAATTTGAACTCACTATATTATTTTCTTTAGGGATACATAAATAGTAAGGCCTACAATAACAACTCACAGCTTATTAAGTATCTCAAATCAAACAAAACAAATGTAATGCAAGAAATTCAAAGAGGTACCTAGAAACACGTGTTCGGGAATTTGATGGAGAGAGCATAATTTCATACAAATGCCACTGGCGGATTTTTTGAACACATAAGGAAAACTAAATGTGATCTAACTGAAATAATAGATTGTATAAAACGTAAAGATCCATAAAACAATACTTATTTCATATTTATATGTGCATTATTCAATCTTAAAAAAGGGGTTGCGTAAAGCAAAACACCCTGTATAATGTTTATTCGTAATAGCTATGCTTTAACTAAGTTTGTAAGAGAGTACTAAAAATATATAGTTCTTATTTACTTAGTTATTTGATGAAAAAGTGATGTTGGTTAACAAACCTCTGTGATTAATTCTTTCTTTTCAAAGTAGCATTAAAAAAAGCAACCATGCTAAAAAAAGACCAACTGAAGATGTCCGCATAGTCGGACGAAACATATGCCACCACTCAATTATGTAAGTTATATTGCGTTGTTTAGACGTAAAATTGTAATAATAGTATGTATTGTTATTAACAACACGTATAATATGTAAAAATGGACAAATTTAGGATTTTGTCTTCTACATTTTGATCTCAGCCAATAGGTGGAGAAGTGATACTGAGGTATTTATAAAGTGGTTCAGCAAAAACTGATAAATATCAAGATCCTAAGTTATCTGAGGTTTTCTCGAAATAATTTAGCATTGAAACCATAACGTGGTAAAACAATTGCAAATGCGAGGTGGCGCGGCGGCGGCGGTCGGCATAAGTGAAGCGAATTCCGCCAATAGGTAATTATTAATTTACTGTAATGTTCCCTGAATCACTGTATTATTGAAAAAGTTAACCGGCCATAAAAATACCAGGCAATATAAAAAATTTGTAATACATTTTAACTAATGTATTGCCGCATAATTGAAATGAAAACCTACAACTATCTCAACCGAGATTAGCTTTCATACCTAATGCCTAAGGTATTTTTCATACTAACACCTTTCATAAAGGTGCACTATTAGTATAATAATATTTTCTCGTTAAAGAGCTTTACAGGTTGTTACTGAATTACGACTAATAGTCTGCCGGCTATAATTAGGCCTAATATAGAGACGGAGCTAATGGTAACAATAAGCATAAACTGTGAAGGCTACGACAACGTTACTCGACCTAATCTTGGGCCAGGCAGCATATTGTAGATTGGTGATGTGCCTTGGTTCAAGATTAGTTTGGCTGATGAAGCATAGTATTAATTAGGTTTATCTTAATGTCCATAAAAACATAGGAATGGCTAGAAAAAGTTTATTTTACCCTCGGTGTGCTAGGTCAGCTGAGTGTTTTCCTCATTGAACCATTTTTAAAATACATTCAAAGACAAGGGAGTGAAAAACAGATGAGCAAAGCGTTTGTTCAGCTGCTTAAGACGAGATTTTCGATTAACCTTAATTAGCTTAGCAATGTCATTATATAGTTTATCACCACTTTGGAATACTTAGCAACAGTGGATTAGAAAGAAATACAAATAAGTTTTACTTCCATTAAATAGGTAAAATTTCTGTTTGGCTTTAGGAATTACTGTTATTTTAAAACACCTTTCCATTACCGTTTTTATTTTTTAATGCTACAGATTTGCTAATATTTCTGATGAATTAAATATTCCTGAAGCCTGGTTACAAGTTTCTGAAATATGATGTGCTAGAGATTTGCTAATATTTCTGATGAATTAAATATTCCTGAAGCCTGGTTATAAGGTTCTGGAATATGATTTGCTAGAGATTTGCTAATATTTCTGATGAATTAATATTCCTGAAGCCTGGTTATAAGGTTCTGAAATATTATGTGCTAGGGATTTGCTAATATTTCTGATGAATTAAATATTCCTGAAGCCTGGTTATAAGGTTCTGAAATATGATAAAGTCATTTGCAGTGCCATGAAGGAGATCTATATTAGAGCAGGTTGTTCAAAACTTGCCTCTAGGGGGTGACTGCGGTGCCCCAGCTGAGATGCTCTTCTTCCCAAGGTTACGCCTGCTCATAGTGCACTGAAAAGTTCAAAGTGTGAGACATTTTCTGCTATATGCATATAAAATTGTATAGTAAGTTTGAAATATTCTGCATTAACGTGGGTTTTGTTTTGTCACACTTACACGCTATTTTACATTTACATTTACTTATAAACGTGTCTTAAAATCTACAGGGTTTTCATAAATTAATGGTGCAGTTTTAAGTTTAAATGAAGAGAAGACTGAACAAAGTACATTAAAAATAATTTATTGGCATCCTAATTAAAACCCTTTTTATTTTTTCAATTTTTTTTTCTTCCAGATAAATAGTACCATTAACTCTTTTCTCAGCAAAGAAATAAGATCCAATTACTTGGTTTTTAGTCAGTATATATCAGACGTTTACCTTTGGAGTTTCTTGGAATTTTTCGGTAGTGTCATGAGGATGTTGAGAAGCCCTAATTTGTATGTTGAATGTGATACATTATTGGCTTGGTTTTTTTTATTTCTAACTTACATTCCTAAGAATCTTTACAATTAAATACTCAATAAAATAGTAACAGCCTATTTCATTTTAAAATTGTCGTCTTTGATTAGTTTTATTTTGTTACCAATTACTTCGAGGTTAGCAATTTTGATAATAAAGATCAAATGTTCGTTATCAATGTGTGCTTTGAAACAAGAAAGTTAACTCAGTTAATTTTACTGACCAACAAATTTTGTTTTGGTGTGATTTAAGCAGAATAACCTAATAAATAGTTGCCAACAAAAACAATACGTTTGCTAAAAACCAGGATTTTACACCGCATTCCGAATGAGCAAACCGTTACATTTTATCACTTCCATCTGCAAAAACAAAGCGATTTAATGGAAATTGTGGCCTTTACTAAGTTCAACATTAACATGTCCATTTGATCGTTCCACGCCAGAGGGCTTTGTAGTCTGCTCATTATTTATAGAACCGCAATGTTGTATCGAATATGTTCGACATCGGTCTTGAATCACGTATCATCAAATAACCAGTCAATAATACAGGGTGTTTTTTTTTTAAACGCAACCCATTTTAAGATTGAATAATGCACATATGAATGTGCAATGCGGATTGTTTTATTGCTCTTTACATTTTATACAACCTATTATTTAAGTTTGATCACTTTTAAGTTACATTGTGTGCTCAAACAGTCCGTCATTGGCATTTGTATAAAGTTATGCTCTCTCCATCAAATTCCCGAACATGTGTTGCAAGGTACCTCTTTGAATTTCTTGCATTAAATGTGTTATGCTTGTTTTTAGGTGCTGAATATATCGTGAATTGTTTTCGTAGAATAATACTACTTAGCATGTCTGTGGCAAATTTCATTCAGATCGGACCATTTTTACGCGAGTTATCGTGCCTAAAGACACACACATTAAAACGCAACCCAAAACTTGATTTTATCGGTGAAGGATTATTTTCCCCCAATATCCCTGATTTGATACCACTATATTTTTATTTTCTTTGGGGATACATACAAAGTAAGGCCTAAAAAACAAGTCACAGCGTGTTCAGTACCCCAAAACAAAAAACAAAAACAATTGAAATGCAAAGAGGTACCTAGCAACACGTGTTCGGGAATTTGATAGAGAGAGCATAACTTCATACAAATGCCACTGGCGGGTTTTTGAGCACATAAAGTGAACTAAATGTGATCTAATTAAAATAACAGAGTGTATAAAACGTAAAGAACTATAAAACAATACTTATTTCATATTTATATGTGAATTATTCAATCTTAAAAATGGGTTGCGCTTAAAAAAAACACCCTGTACTTAACGATCTGGCCAAAAACGTAATTGTAAAATCAAAACTCAAACTATTGCATTGGAAATATTTGTTGACTAGAGTCAAAAAATATAGAAACCTTCCAAATTTGTCTGTCTCCCTTTTGCTATATTATTCTGTTAAATAACAAAATTAATGTTTTCTATTGATGTTGATTCTAGTTGCAGGTAATCCAATAAAGTGGAATGAAAGCTCTAAAAGCAGAGTTGGGACCGGCAAATGCAGGCTAATAACCTGACAACAGAACTGTTTATACTTTGATCATGGCTTTGTATGCATCATGGGGATGCACGAAAATTAATGCAAGAGATTTAGCTGTTAATTATCCCAGTGTTCTGTTTTTCTACGAAATCTTCGTTAGCTAAATCTATTAAGATTTTATCTTAATTGGATCCCCTACAAAGTCAAAGGGGGTATATTTTAAATAATAGGTTTTCTTTTTCTTTTTATTTTATTTTTGTCTAGGTTTGCGCTAGTATTATTTAAAGTGTAACGGAAGGTCTATTGATATAGAGAGTAATATGACTGATTTGAGAAGAATGGTACGCATATGGAACATTCATTAAAGCCTAAACAAGACAGGCAAAGACGTAGAGATACAAACAACATCTGGTGCTATATTGATATTACTGTATAGTGAATGATCTGCAGTGCTCGAATGGTTGAAATTTCTTGTGCACAACCTAAAATTAATTACAGATTGTTTGATAAATAACTTGTGATTTACTAACATAGATATATTATAGTTTTTAATTTAAAATCGCTTTAGGATTTATATGGTTATAACTTGACCTTAAGAATAAAATGAATACCTATATATTTAAGGTGTCGCGACAAGCCAACCAAGTTTTACCTACGTAAAATAAAAATGTGATAAAGATTTCTATCCAGTTAGTCAGCACAAAGCCTTCTCAGTGCGGGTCGAGTAAACTTCTAAAGTAAATTTCCTATAGAACACTATTAGGTAGTCTATAACCTTGGAATTTTATAGGGATATTCTTTCATTACAAGCCACGGTCAAGTTTACGTCTGGCAATGCCCTATATTTGTTTTATATTATGTTTACTTATATCTAACTATAAATTTAAATCTTCGAATTTGGAATTTGTCAGCAAACCACCTGACCTGGTAAATCAGTCTAAGGCAAACGAATCTTGCGCGTAAATGGTCAAATTTACATTTGATGGCCTATCTACAAAAATAACTTTAATTTTATCTCAATTAATTTTGTTGTTGTTTAATTTTGTTTAGTTTTATGTTTTATGTTGAACTATATAATTCTAGCTTTCAAATTTAAATTCATTTGAAGAAAACTAGCCCTGCTTAAGCAATCATAATACAATGGAGCTGAAAATTACTACGCCAGATGTTATGATAAAACTTCTGGTTTTGTAAAAATAACCTCAATAAAAATAAATAATTCCATTCAAATTAGCAGGTTACTCCTAAATGTAGCTAGTTGTAGTTTTTCACAGGGCATGAGGTACGTTAGCCCCATGATTGGTTAGAATAAAAGCCCCTGCCTCAAAGTAATCCTTTGAATCCATTTATACGTTTCGTTTTTCACGCGCTTGATGACTTTTTTCGTCATGCAATTGCATTACATAGCCACTAAAGCCACGGCCTGACAGAAAACTGTAAACGAGCTTTACAATTACTCTGCGTGTACCAGGAAAAACTAAAATATAAATGGTATTTGTCCTGAACGTGACAAAACCGTTTTGTTTAACTTGAGGTGCGTTACAAACGAAATAATAAAATTCAACACAGGGATTGATTTGTAAGAAAAATCAATATATAAAATTAATGCGGATCTTCTTCTAGCTTACGGAAGTTTATCATCAAAGATTTCGCGGGTTGGAGACAAATTTACCTGTTTTTGGTTATAATAAAACAACAGGGTAAAGCAAACAAAGTGTAATACGTGTTTCAATTTTTATTTTGATCAAATTCATTAAAATACTGTAATTGTTTGGAGAACATAAAAAATATTGAAAATAATACTGAATTTGGAAATAAATTATGCAAGTCTTTTACTTTCCGCGTGTAGTTAAGTTCAATTGGTAGTTCCAATTTAAAACAGTAAGCATTCAATTTAAAGCATTATTTGCAGTTAAATACCGTTTAGACCAACCTCAAAAACCAATTAATGAAATTTATTTTTCTCCAAAACTATTTCTAATCCTAGGTTTTAAGTGTTATGTGCTGTTCATTTAAATATTTCTAAGAGAGTACACAATTAATCAATACAAATTCACTCTTAAATATAAAATAAGAAGAAGTAGAGATCACTTAAATCACCATTTGAGTGGCTGAATGAAAAGTAATAACAAATGGTATACCTATACGATTAGTATTTTTTTGCCTTAAGTAAAATGTTATTTTACACAAAATAAGAAGATAGTGTATACGTGACTGAAGAACCTGACACGCTTCGTGCCTTTAGAAAACAGGCAACTTACTCCCACTTCTCTCTTAAAGATTTATTTTAAGCGAGGCACCTGCGAGGAACTTCTGCTAACATGCAATATCATACATTAAATTACTTTATTAGTTAAGATGAGCTTATTTAATAATAGACAAATAAAGCTTCATCTTTATCAAGATCTTTCAGTGCGTTTAAAAGAAAACCTATTTCGTACAAAATGCCTTAATTATTTATGAACTTGAATTTACTGAAATGATCAAATCATTAGTCCTTAGAAACATTTTGGAATCTAAAGTTACGAGAACAATTTGAGGAAGAAGAAACAGACATTACAGATTAACGAGATGTATCATAATGATGAGTTATATAAGAGTTATAATATGAGTTAAACTATGTTTTGTAAAAAAGTGAAATAAAAAGTTTTTAATTGTTTGTGGACCCAGAGAAATACACATTAAGGCTGACTAATATTAACAACTAGTGTGACTAATTCTTCTGAAACTAAATGAAAATTTAGTCACTAATATCGGACTATCAGGCCTCGTCCCTTTGTGACTTGAGAAATACAACATAGTAAGATAGGCTTTAGTTTCGTGTTAATTTTTTTTGTTTTGCAACGTAAAACTCCTTTCAATGAGGAAATTAGTATCTTTATGGGATTTTTTGAATTTTCAAATCAAATTGTGTCACTGGGGAAAATGTTCTTGTGGCTGAACTGCCCATCAGGCAAATTTTTAAAATTAAAATTTTAGAGAACTAGTTTATTAGAACCCTCAATGAAATTACATTTGGAACATTTATAGTACATAAGATTAGCTTATTAATTATTTATACGTAAAATAACCATACGATATAGATAAATACCCCCGTTGCAGCAGACCTGCATACTCAGCGAATTTCAAATGCAAATAATATATTTTAATCTAACATAGCGAGATTTGACATGTTTTTGCAAGCTCCATAAGATTAACATGGGGAATGAGTATGCAGGTTTGCTGCTACAGGTATGTTTAAACTGGTTGTTTTTAATTCAATATTTAGTAGACCTGAACTAGAAGAAGCCATTTACCAATTTTTATCAAGATATGTTGAGAAATAAACGAGATATAGAATTTTACTTATTTCCCATAAGGTTAACATAGGGACAACGTACTGTATTTACCACTTTCAATATCTCGGTAACCAATAGACATAGAGCAGTGATTCAAGATTCTAAATTGTTTGTTTTTTTGAGCTAAATTCAATGGTGCCAAAAAAAAATTTGATAAATTTTATTTTTCTATGTAAAAAGCTAAAAAAACCCATTTTTGAGGGGGTTTATCCCCCTTTACCCCCCCTTCCGGTGGTCCGATCGGGCTGGTTCACGAACTCGTCCAATCGATTACCACTTTACATGTCTGTACCAAATTTCATCAAAATCGGACCATTTTTACGGCCGCTATCGTGCTAACAGACACATATATAGATATATATATCTAAAAATTCGAACGAATGGTGTTTTTTGCTTCTGGGGGTTGCGAAACGAAAAGTTATCATGGTCTGGGGCTTAGGTCTTACCATGAGACCTACGGTAATAGCTTCTTCCCTATAGGGGAAATTCGCTAAAAACAAAATTTTTTTTTTAACTGAGACATGTTGAGACACGATAGATAAGAGATCAATTGTCGTGTAATTTGGAACAAAATTAAACAAGTTTGTCGATGTTTAAAATGAAACAATTAAAATTAAATAATTAAAACAAAAAGTTAAAATGCATTTCACGAACTTAAATGTCAAATTATTTGTAATAGACGTATTTTATAATACATTTAGAAGGAAAAAATGTCTTCACTATTTTTTATTACAACAAAAAAGAAAAAAATACTGTTAACATTATGTAAATACAAAATGATTCACTTATTGATAATTGGTAGTTTTATTAACTCAACATCAGAATTCTAAGAAGATTATTTTGCATATTCTAATGAAGGGAAGAACTTTTCTCCACGGCTGAAAGCATTGCTCGTACATTGCTTGTAATGAAATTCAATTACGCGCGGTTGCTCCATCGCTATCATAACAATGTTCTCTACCTGAAATGAACTCGGGTATCATCAGGAGAATGAAATTGGCGAAGTGTAACAAGCATTGAGTTTGTAGTGGCAACGTCAATGACACTGGAGGTTATTTGTTACACTGCTTACAAAAACATACAGTTCAATTGCAGTACATTTATTTATTTATTTACATGCATTATAATAGGTTTAAACCCAATTATAATAATGCAGTATATATATATATATATATATATATATATATATATGATATTACATAAATGAATACGGTGAAACTTTGCACATCTTGAATAAATAAATTAATGTTCATTAGATGTACTGGGGGTAACTGATTCACAAAACATGTAGGCTACTGTAATATGTAAGTAGAATAACATTCTTAAATATAATTATACATAGACATGAAGTTTTAAAGAATCAAGCAGAGAATGATACATATACATATGAAATGATGTATGAAATGACAATGATGTAAATGAAATATAATGATACAGGGTGTTTTTCTTAAACGCAGCCCAAAACTTTATTTTATCAGTAAATGATTATTCCACCCCCCCAAGATCCTCGGACTTGATCCCACTGTATCATTTTCTTTGGGGATACATAAAAAGTAAAGCCTACGAAAACAATTCACAATGTATTCAGACCCTGAAAACAAACAAAACCAATTTAATGCAAGAAATTCAAAGACGTACTTTGCATCACATGTTCAGGAATTTGATGGAGTGCACAACTTTGTACAAATCCTCATGGCGGATTGTTTAAACGCAAATGGTAAACTAAATGTGATCAAACTTCAATAGTAGGTTGCATAAAATGTAAATATTAACAAAACCATACTCATTTCATATTTATTTGTGTATTATTCAATCTTAAAAATGGGTTTCGGTAAAAAAAAACCTCGCATAAATGTATTTTACATATACTACAAAAAATTTGAAATATCACATATTGCACATACTTGCATTGGGAAGATGAAATACAGAGGAGATGTATTAGTTAGTTTGAAGATCAAAATTAACTAATTAAATTTAAACTATCACCAATTAAATAATAATTCAACTAAGCAAATTCAACAACTCAATACAAACTCTTTAAAATATCAGTAGATTTAAAAATCATTACATTAATACCTTCAATAAAATTAAATGTTTGCCTAAGCAAAAGCTTTCACATGTGATAGTAATGCACTATTTACTGCCTCACCTTCCACATTCAAAGATGCATTTAATTTTGTATCATACAATAAGTGAGCTAAATTGTATTTTGTGTTTGACAGTAAAGGGAATCATTTGATTTATTTGATGATTGTTTACGACAAAGCACTGCCATATTTTCCGAAATACTGGTTTCAGGTGATTACTGGAAAAAACAGAAATTATGGATTTACAGATTTTTACACCGAATTTATGAACGTTAGCAGAAATTTAAAAATTCTAAAACAATATTAAATATAAATATTTCAATTTAATTTCATACTTTATGATAAATATAGTTTATTTCTTATATTTTCCCGAATAATTAATATGAACTAAAAAAATGTTTAGTTTGAGGTGTAAATCTAACTCTTAAAAGTTTTATTTAAATACTCAAAAAAGTGCAATTAATACAGTTAACAAATATTGACATGATGATTTTATATCATTTGGTTCTACACCTTTAAATTAATATTTTATTATATCGAAAAGTCACAAGTGTACAATGGGCAATATTAAAAAATCTGTTTTCATGAAATCTAGTTGCTTGAAATCTGAGCTAAACATTTTAAAACGTGAGGATTGCAAAACTTGTAACATTTTACATCGGAACTAGAAAAATTCAGGTTTAATATCCTAGAAATTAGCACAATAAGACTTTGTATTGTGAACTCGTGGGTTTGATTCATAGCATGTTTGAAAATAAATTGTGTCATTAAGAAATCATTTTATTGAAAGTGATAATGATTTCTATTTTGTAAAAAGAATGATATAACCCTCCTTTAAACATTTTAGTAAGTATAAACACTACAAAATATTATCAATGAAAGTAGTAGTACCTACTTTACATATTTACCCAATTTACATGCCAAAACATAAGAGTAGTTATCTTTCAAAAGATTCTGTATCTTCTAGATTTTAGAGATGTTATAGTGTGTCGTAGTGGTAGAAATGTGGATCAAAGCTTCACTTTGAGCCCCCTAAGCCAGTCGTGTGTACATGGATACACATGCTACTCCTACCTACACAGTTGACCACACAAACAACACTTGCAGCTCAGTCGGTTCGATCTCTGGGAGACTGAATACATAAATTCAAAATCGATTAAGAAACATTTTGTTTTCATTTATTCGCAAAACGTAAGCCGTTTATAGTTATAGATAACATACTTATAAACAGATTTGTTTTGATGAAAATGCAATTTTCACACCTCATTTATGTACATAAATGTTTAGTATGAATGATATTGCCATTATAAATACTTGTTGTACGATGGACTCATTTCATTCCATGTTATCTCATTGTATGGAAGACGGAGAAATCGTTATGACAGCAATAGAGCAACATAGACTAAGGTGATTCTACTTATTAGGTTCTTTTGCAATTTTACATAGTTAAGTATTTAACTAATTTTCTTCAATTAACTTCGATTGAAATTTCATGTACAAATAAAAAGCACTACTAAAGAATTAGTGTTACTACATTAAAGGGGGATAGTATATGCATTTCTACTTCTTTATTGCTAAATTAATTATTTTAAGATGCTATTATACGTAGGTGGTAATTTTGTATTGTATGTATAATGTTAAATCATTTTCAAACTTGTCAATATTAACGAAAACAATACTAAAATTTAAGGCGTGTAATACCTTATAAAACTACGAAGACGTGTTCTTGAAATAGGTCCTTGCCTATTTCAAAGGTACGGTACGTCGTCTGTTGTCGCATTATGGATGTGTGTGATTGTTTTGTTTCTGAAAGAGTTTTATCTTAACTTAATTGAGTTTTGAAAGCCTTGTGAGGCAAAATATGTGTTGTATAGAACTTTAGTAAGATATATGTCAAATGAAAACCATAAACCTGCTTCAGATTAGTAGGAGAAAAACATAGCTACAAAAATAAATGGAAATAAAAAAGACATCGTGAAAGAGCCTTTAAACCTGTGCCACAGTTTCAATTTCAAAACGTACTGAAAAATTATGCTCATATAAATTTGTAAATAATTGCTAAAAACCATACACCAGTTAACGGTTTTTTTGGGAATCAAGCAAGCTTAACAAAGCTTAAACAAGGTAAGCGATGTTTACGGTTGAAGTAAAATTCGAGTGTCACAAACGCGTTTTTCTCTCTTAATGTACAAAAATTTCCTGCTCCAAGTAAACACGAATATTCCCAGAGGGGGTTCTCTTGGTTTACACACACTCAGTGGTGCATGGGCTCTGACTGTGAACGTTAAGTTATTCATTCTATTGCCACACACTCTCCTATTCACTAGATAATTAGAATTGGGTGATGTTTAACTTATGAGAAAACACAGCGAGATACTATGTAAATTTCAAACATCTACCTGAATGTTTAATATGTTTGCTTAACTAATTTCTTAGAAAAGTAAAATGTTTTGCTTTACACATATACGAAACTGTGCAGGTATGCGTCCTGAAGGGCGATTTCCCTAGATCTCTAAGCCTGCATTCTTCCAAATCTGACATCTGGTAACCTTACATAGTTTCAGATTCAATTCCTAATTTCGAAAATGTATTCCAATCCTAATATAGCTTAACAGTATTATTATTGCTTTATTTAATAAATACAAAATTATAAACTGAACAAAATTATGTTCAGCCAAGCGTAAATGTTTAGTTTAGGGAATTGAGTGAAAACAAGTAAGTGTAAAAGTAAATCAAATGATAAGTTTCGTAAAATACTAGATGTGAATTGAGAACGGAGGCTTTCAAAAGCAGCTGGCGTGGAATTTATTATTTACGGTATAAGAGAACAATCTGTGCTAAATAAGGACTCGTTTTTGCGAAGGCTAAAAATTAATGCCTTTTTACTATGTAAAAGTTTCGCTTGCAATCCAGTAACATAAACCTCTCAAATACTGGGATGAAATTAAAATATTTTTCAGTTTTATTGTGAACTCTATTAGTTACTCTAGTAAAAAAAGTTACTCTAGTAGTTTTGCTAAAGAACTATTCTTTGACTTGTTTTACGATTCGTAGATATGTTTCGACTTTAAATATTTTATATAAATTGAATGATTTTTATGAATTAATGAGGGGTGTAGTATTAAAATATCGTGGAAAACGTGTAATGTTAAACTAACACGTTTATCTGAAAGTAAGCTTATCAAGGCAGGAAAACTCTTTCACATACCCATAGCCTACATATTGTAGCAGTAAGCAAATTCCCAAACATTGCTTTTGTTGCAAAATTGACATATTTGCAACTGCATCTACAGTAACAGGGATAAATGAACAATCCTTAACGCTTAGGGCGACATCATTGCTCACTCTCTCATTCCATTTAAAGGTCCACCTCCATAAACGCAAACAAGGCTTTACATACCATGTGAGGCGGGTCTAAACTCAACGCGACTTCGACTTTTCCTCCTTAGCTAGGTTATTATTTTAGCCATTAAAATTAACGTAATGTACAATTAGCTTATTCTTTTAAACATCAAGAACAACATGGAAATCAAACTTGTAATTGTAAACAGGGGTCATATGGTCGAGAATATGAATCACTCTTTCTCTCGCGTTTTAAACGATACTTTTCACTATACATAATTGAAATAAGATGTATACGTTTATTTGTTAATAAACAATTTTAAAAGACATAACATTTTTTTTTTAATAGTAAACTTAAATATTTTATGGTCCAACACGATTTTTTCCGGGCATAAACGATGTAAAAATGAAGTTTAGCAGATGATAAACACATAACGAAAACAAATGATTTCATAGTAATGTAGAGAAAAATATCACATAGTTATTCACATTATTTCGAAACTAAGCCATTTTTCTGACACTCACGGAAAACTTTGACCGCATACAAAAAGCTTCTTTTTTGGCCCTGGTATACTATTCATGTGTATGTGCTTGAAATAAAAAACTTCTTATTACCATTTTTTTTGTTTTATTTAATTTAAAATGTTACCCCCTTTCAAGTTAAGGGTATAACCTTGAACATTGTTAGAGAAATTGTAAATTCTTTATATGTTGCATTTATTTAAACTAAATTCCAACTGTAAGCACTTAGCTAAATAAACTTTTTATGGCATTTGTCACACTGACACTGGCATTTACCTAACCACACATGTAGCCTAGCTATATGTATCAAAGCCCCCAGGGTTAAGGCATAACTCACGCCGCTCACCACTTCCATTACCTCCTACTCCAAGTTCCAAAACTAACTTGAGAGCCATAATTAAATTTATAGCTATTTAAAAATTTTAATACACTTACATTACACAGTGAAAAGACGAATTAACTCAACGAAATGAAGACATTATTTTTCAAAGCTAATATGTTATTTGTGATATTGTCACATAAACATGATTTTTCATCAAGGAAACCTTGGAAGCTAAATATTTACAAGTCGTCTTCTTCTTGTTCTTTTTCTTCTTATTCATTGGAATACACTTTTTTTAATAAACTGATATCTTTGCCCTGAAAACCTTTATCATTAAGTAGGATTACGAAGAAAAAAAGAGAAAAAAAGCTGTGTTTCTTTTTCAACTTCGTAGGTTAAGTATCAAATTGTTTTAGACTGATTGATAATCATGAAAAACGGTTCAATTCAATCAGTTAATTCCTTTTAAGAATACCTTAGACTCTACTCACGTCAGTAATCTTTGTCTTCATATGATAAACGGGTTTCAATCATTGGCTACATTCAGAGTAAGCATCCAATCACTTAGACATCGCGTCACGTAATATCTGGCCTCAGATCCGAAGCAGATCCCGTCCACGTGCGCATGTTGTTTCACTCAATTACAAATAATGTAGCTTTTAGTCAGGGAGAAACCAGGGGGGGGGGTAAAGTGGATAAATCCCCCCCGAAATTTTGGAGAACAGAAATTTTGGATGAGAAGACAACCATTCTTGGGTACCACGTTGAGACTACGATTTTTGTTTACCGCGACGCGAAGACGATTTTCGTCTACCGTAAGACCGGAAATACTTGGGGCGATTTTTATCGCCACGGCGAAACTGCCGCTCGCCCGGTATTCGTACCGCACCGTGTGTTATCGTGTGTAAGCGTCCATTTGAATGTATGCACTACAGGCGAGCGGCAGTTTTGCGCGACGATAAAAATCGCTTACTGTCGACGATTTTCGTTTACTGCCACGCGAAGCCGATTTTCGTCTAGCGTGACTCGAGACGATTTTTGTCAACTGCAACAATGACATTCGTCTACCGCGGCGACCATAAAAAATTACTCTACCGCGGCGTCTACCACAACGACGATACTTGTCTAGCGCATCGGCGATCTTAGTTTACTGCGATGACGATATCTGCCGACTGGTACCGCAAGGGCCCCAGCCCTGATTACCGCAACGTCCGTATTCGTCTACCGCGGCGACCATAAAAAATTACTCTACCGCGGCGTCTACCACAACGACGATACTTGTCTAGCGCATCGGCGATCTTAGTTTACTGCGATGACGATATCTGCCGACTGGTACCGCAAGGGCCCCGGCCCTGATTACCGCAACGTCCGTATTCGTCTACCGCGACGCGATACTCGTTTACCACGACGGGGATATTTTATCTACCGCGGCGACCATATTCGTCTACCGTGACGCAATACTCGTCTACTGTGGCGTCTTCTACAACGACGATATTCGTCTACCACGACGACTATATTCGTCTACCACGACGTCCATATTCGCCTATTGCGAAGAGATACTCGCTTACCTACCGCGACTACCTTATTTATCTACTGTCACATTATAACGGGTTTTTGTGAGCACCTAAATACCCCCTTCCCCCTTATTATAGAATATCCCCACCCGAAATTAAATCCTGGGTTCGCCCCTGCTTTTACTAAAAAATTTATTGAAATCTGGGGATGAATTTTACACCTGATCTTCTGCCGTCCCAACCTCGCTGAGGGTCAGCTTTAGTAAATGAACTTCTCAATACAATGTTACAAGAGTGAAGCGAAACTGTACTTCGTACATATCTTTGTACATAACTTCGGAAGGAAGATCAGATACTAAAAGCCGACCCATTGTATTCATCCGATAACAACATACTCGACTCATTCAATATACTGTTTCGACAACCGTCAGTAATAAAATACAAACATTACGATAACCACCAATAACAGAAATCAAGGTCAAGTTCACTGTTCGATTCCCCAAACAGCAAACATACCCTAATATAATACAACATAAAACTAAATATAACATATCACACCTATCCAAAAGCTAAATCAAAACGTTACTAACATAAAATAACTAAACAAACATTGTTTTCCATCATCCGCCATCTTGATCTGAGGTACTATTGATAACCAATAGCCATATACTTTTATAGAATAACAAAACAATTTATAAATCCGATAGAGTTATATATTGAGTTTTGACCAACAAACTATTTATATCGCAAGTTCGACTATTGGTTGATCATTTTAGGGTAAAGGCGGGTGTTATTGGCACTCACTAGTTATTGGCACCCTGTTTTTATTTATTTTTTATAGTAAAATTTTAGCCATAAAAATTCTAAAGGCAGTGGTTTATGTTCCTCCATAGATGGCCTTGCAAAAACACGTACTTAGTTGTTTGAAAATGCTCTGGTAGTCAGATGGTCTCAGATTTAAAAAAACAGTGCAAAAATACACCAAACCGGACTGTGATCCTTAGTAAAATCTTAAGTAGATAACTTTTTATTTTGATCTCTACTTATGTATATTTTTAAATTCATACAATTTCAGGCTATGTAGTGGTTTGTAAGGGTTCATTCTATACATAGCCTCACTTTTTTTACTCCTAACTCCTAACCTTAAATTCTCTGATTTAAGGGGGGGTGCCAATGTCTGGTTCCTTTTCATATACAAATCCAGTCATTGGCACCTTAATGGGCAGTGCCAATAACTGGAGTTATTGGCATCCCAAGGGTGCCGATAACCTGAGCTATTGGCATGCCAATACTCAAAGGTTTTTTTAAATGATCATTGACAGTGCCAATTATAGGTGTTATTGGCATTCTAATCTACTACTTTACATCAAATACTATTGCATTACACAAAATCAAGTCTTAATAAGGTTAGTGAAGCCACGTGTACTGTCATATGCTAATTAAAAGTAAAAACAATCCTCGGTAAAAATACGGAAAAAATACCACATATGTGGTGTAATAAAAAATGGAAAGAGAAGTGTGAATAAAAAAAGGAGAAAAGAAGCTAAAAGAAAAATACCTCCGTTGCAGCAGACCTGCATACTCAGCGAATTTCAAATGCAAAACGACATATTTCAATCCAATATAGCGAGATTTGACTTGTTTTGGTAAGCTCCATAAGAATAACATGGGGAATGAGTATGCAGGTTTGCTGCTACAGGTAAATTAAAACTGGGTGGTTTTAATTAATTATTTAGTAGATCTGAACTAGAAGAAGCTATGTACCAAATTTTATCAAGATATGTTGAGAATTAACGGAGATATAGAATTTTACTTATTTCCCATAAGGTTAACATTGGGACAACGTACTGTGTTTACCACTTTCAATATCTCAGTAACCAATAGACATAGAGCAGTGATTCAAATTACTAAATTGTTTGTTTTTTTGAGCTAAATTCAATGGTGCCAACAAAAACTCGATAAATTTTCTTTTTCTATGTAAAAAACTCAAAAAACCCATTTTTGAGGGGTTTATCCCCCTTTTACCCCCTCTTCCGGTGGTCCGATCAGGCTGGTTCACAAACTCGTCCGAGTGAGACATATATATATATATATATATATAAAAATTCGAACGAATAGTATTTTTTGCTTCTGGTGGCCCCAAAACGAAAAGTTATCATAGTCTCGGGCTTAGGTCTTAACATGAGACCTACGGTAATAGCTTCTTCCCTATAGGGGAAATTCGCTAAAATTCGAACGAATGGTGTTTTTTGCTTCTGGTGGCCCCAAAACGAAAAGTTATCATAGTCTCAGGCTTAGGTCTTACCATGAGACCTACGGTAATAGCTTCTTCCCTATAGGGGAAATTCGCTAAAAGAGGAGAGAAATCAAAAAGAGAAGGAAAAAAGGAAAAATAAGCATCAAAAAAGGAGAAGGAATGCTAAAAAGAAAAGAGAAGAAAAATCAAGAAGTATCAAAACAGCAAAAAGGTTAAGAATAGTTCTAAGGTAAACTTTGAGATGAAACAGTTTTTAAAAAGTGAGCAAAATCCAGGGATTACTGTCATACCAAAACTAAGTCACCCAAAAATCAAGTATCGGAAAATACAATAATGATTCAAGTGGACTTTGCTACAAATTTTCTGGAAACTTCAAATGCCAAGAACTTGAATAAACCAAAATCGACTGTGACCTGTGTGATAAAATTTTTCACGGGGGGGATGACATCAATTTTGATGAATCAACTGCAATCTAAGTTTGTAAACAGTGTGTTGATTTTAAAAATTACATCGTTAAAAACTTAGAATAATTTAGGCAGTTAAAGCTTTAAAAATGGACGAACAAGGTTATACAGACTAATTTACTAATTAGTAGCTAATTAGTAGGCTTAATAGCTTACTAGCTATTAAGCCTACTCTACATTTATTTTTACAAGATTTTACAATTTTTATTAAACGAAGATGTTGTGGTCCGTGCGCCGATTACACGTGACGTAGTGCAGCCCGACGGACCACGTTTCCACTACGTCACAATTTTTATTATTTTACATCTATATATATCACAGCTACAGGATAGGTATTTAATTTAGTACAACTTTTTTATTGTAACCAGTCTTTTCACCCTAACAATAACGTTTCATATTTTTTATTAATTTATATTTAAAATTTTATAAATTGATTATATACCATACAGTATCAAAAACAAATATAATTACTCCTACTTGTCATAGCACATTCCATGCATAATGGCTTGCAAAATGATTGTATGATTATCAAAACGGTGCCAATAACTGGTATCTGACCATGCCAATAACTAGTGATTGAGTGCCAATAACTGTAGTTTTTCACGTTTTTTATTTTAAATATTTTTAATAAATAGATATAAACAACCATGTTATTTCTAACGCATTTACCCTTTAACACATCTACTTTTCCTTGCAAAAAACATTTTTGTTGGTAAAAAACAATAAAGGTAAATCGTACACAGTGTATTTAAAAGATTCAGAACGCTTAAAGTGCCAATAACTGGTGATTTACCCTATATCGTTTCCCAACTGGGTTTTATTTTTCTTTTCTTTTCATTAATAAGCCTAGATAGGCTAATACATTATTCTTTGCTTGTGATTTTCTTGAGCAGGCACCATTTTCAAGTCCAATTGCCCGGAAACCACCTATGGAGAAGGAAACTAAGGATGCTACAGGAGTTGTAAGATGTAAGATATAATTTTAAAGGATTAACAATCAAACCGTACAGCTAAAACCACCAATAACGTAAATCATTTTGTAAAATTTAATGAGGTGGTCAAAAAGCTTGAACGTCAGAACTCTTCGTTATGGCAGATGATGCTTATGTTCCTGTTTAATTGCCTATCTTGTTTTGTTTTGAAGGTATACTTCAAGTTCTTACGAAGATTGGTCTCTTTCCCCGGGTAGGCTATAAATATTATGGCAGTATGGCAGTATGATAAAAAACGTCATTTATCTTTACCTTATTTGGAAGGAAAATAGATGTAAGAGATATAAATTAAGAGTGTTGCAAGTCATAGAGTGTATATATATTAATGAAAATCATAATGAATTATAATGAAAGCTCACCATTCATTAAACCAAAGTTATTCAAAGTATTCATGTTTAATTATAATAATAACTAGAAACATTCATAATAATCTTTTCGTTTCTTTTTTTACGAATATCTTTTGATAATTACGTTCTCATCTTGACTTGCTTATTTACATCTTTGAGTATTATTATCACGTAAAAAAACTAAGTGTAACCAATCTTTACATTGGTCATATATGAGCAAAATCTTAGGTAAACTGTTGTTATGTTCTTCAACTACTATCCCCTTCTTCATTCTGCTATGAAGTTATTATTGAACTTTAACTTCAACTACTTGGGTTTCTTGAAGTTGAATTTTTTTATTCAACTAAAATCTTAACGATTCCAGTGCTGCTGGGATTAGAAGGTATGACTGACTGCAAAATCAAACATATACCTATTACAAGGAGTAACACCAATAAGAAACCCACATGGCTCTGTGCTTTGAATTTGACATTCACTTTACAAAGAATAATCTTTTTAAACTTTGAAAAATTCTAACACGATTCTGCTTAACTTTTAGTTATTTCTCTATTTGTTTATTATAAAGTGTTGAGATTAAAATATAAACGACCAATGATTTGCGATAGAAATTTCAATCGTGAAGCATATTTCTGAACTTGGATTTCTCCAAAATCATCAGAAAGGCTAATACACTATGAAAATGTAAGGGCTTACGCTGTAAAAGTTCGGAGGGATTCCTTTAAGAAAAGAGTGCTTCTAATTTATTTGATATCTGTAGATTATGAGGAGGTAGTATACTTCATAAATTTACACTAACAATAAAAGTTCGAGGATTGGTCATAAATCAACATAATTATCATGAACGTAATTCAGGCAATTGTATCACCTAAATTCACAGTTTATAGAGAGAAACACACTCAGTGTATATTCACATAATCTGAATAATATGATGATCATTAACATAATAAGAGTCATATGCATTTCTTACTCTCAAGTAACACCATTGATTACAATAACTAACAATAACTAAAACAGTTTATTGGACCATATCTGCAATTAACAGCCTTTTAAATAGAAATATAGTGGCTATGTCTTTGTAGAAATATTTTAAGTTTATAAATTGCGTATCCGAAATCAAGATAGGATTTTAGATTTCACTTAAGTATTTTCAATGGAGAATTTAAAGATTTTTCTCTTCTCATAATCTAAATCGGAAAATCTGAGTATTTTTGCGTTGAGTAACTAATGAAATTCAAAATAGTAATTTCTTTTTTTACGTAGTAAAAATTATAAACTAAAACTCTTTGAAAAAATGGGTATATTGAAACAGTTGAATTATAAGTATGCATGATCTTAATACGATTATTCCGTTGAAAGAAATACATACAACTGTATTTGAATATTTTGTTGCTTAACATTTTGTTTTTATTTTATACTTTGGTAAACATTGCTTTGAAAACTATAATTGGCCTCCATTTGTAATAAGTACAAAGTAACACAAAACATATTTAGTACAAAGTAGGAAAATCTAAGAACGGGAGACTAAAGGTTATAATAATTTATTGTTTGCCCTGATTTGGTCTAGCTCAGCTGATATAATAGTGAATACCTTTAGAATGTTTGTTCAAAATGGCTGCCCTAGGCTTAATATATTTTTAAATGAAAGATGGATGGATTTTACAATAACTTTTATTATTTAAATACAATAACATTCTCATTCCTATCGGGATACATAACAAGCTTTACAATCTGAGGGATAATTATCTATATTATTAAAATATTACAAAATCTGCTTGAGTTGATGCGAGGAATGAATTCAAAGCAAAGCAAAGGGTTCCATCTGCTAAGAGACAACCTAATACGTATTTACGAAGTACAACTGACGCCTGTTTCTATAACTCTATTATATTATCCATTACAATATTACTGCAATCACAGAGATTCTGTGTATCAGTGAATTTAAATTAATAAATTATAATGTTGGATTAATTTTAAATTGATAGCTACAATCTACATTACAATGTTTTATTTTGTGTATATGGGATATAAATTTAAAATTTGTATGACTTTGTTGCATAGCAAGTCATACTAAAGCGTATTTCCGGAAAAAAATATTAGGTCATTTCTCTTTTGAAATTTAACTACGAACTTTCTTCAACAATGAGAAGACTTTAGTGACTAAAGCAATATTCTTTGTTTAAACAAAGTCAATTACAAACCGTATAAACTTTGATATGAAATTTCTTTCAAATGTTGCTGTACATATGTACAGGTACCGATTATTAATATATGTATATATATTAATATTATTAATATATGTATATATATATATATATATATCCGTATATATGTATAGTAATTATATTTCATATATATATTGCTGTAAATACATCAATAATCGGTACTTACAAATGCATAAATAAAGGTCTTCCTCAAGGCTGTTACTTCAAAATACAAAATGCTCCTTTGTAAGGAACCTAGTTAAGCGGAAATTAAAAAGACCCTTTTTAATGACGCTCTTAGTTTCCTTTAATCTGGAAGATAACGTAGCAAACTCTTCAAGTGACGGACCATTTAATGAAGAGCTGTTTATCCTTTGCTGTGAACAAAACTAGAAGTTTCAAGTCAGTCGATATTTTAAGTAATTTTAGGCCATTTATATTGAAACACAATACAAATCTCCAATTGTAAAAGAATGTTATTATTTTTTATTGTTTACATTGTTTTATTGTTGTTTTTCATTCTTTTAGAGAAAAATAACATCGTTTCAAATATCAAAGTAAATTAGAAGAATAAATGAGTAAAATATTTAAGAGTACTCTAAGAATGTAGATCGTTTCAAAGGAATCATTAAGGTGATTTAGAAAAGTTTTATTGCTTTTACGCAATAAAGAGCATTTGAATAAATTCAACGAATTGATGATTTTGAGAAATAATCAAATGTCAATGGGTTGCCGGAATCGTTGCAAGGTATAGTTTAGGTACTGACTTTTAAGATATCGTCCCTCCCTCTCTCTGAGCTTCGTTGAAGTTTTCTTTGTGGCTTTTTTGTAACCATTAAATTGTTAAAAACCTATAAGGCCTGTAATTTATTACATTAGTGCAAACTGAGTTTTATAAATTTTCCCGGGAAACTCTTTTACGCTCTATTTATCCGTATTCCTTCTTTTCTCCTTATTGACAGATTTTGAATTAAGGGTTTCAAAAACATTTCTGTTGGACTGTAAGGAATGTTTGTTCACATTTAACCAATTAACTTATTCCAGATTTTTTTTATTATAGGTTGCGTCAAATGACGTAGCCCAGGTCGTATAATAAAAAAATAATAAAAACACAGCTCAATAATGAAATTAACAAAATTCTTTTCGGCGAACCAGGCCATGTCATCTTACTAGACCTAAATAAAAAGTAAAATCTTCCAAAATCGTCTGCGAAAGTTCATATTGGCATTGAGTTGTGAAAGCATTACATATATTTTAATGTAATGCTTACAAAAAAAAATACAAAGTAGCTTTTTTATATAAACTAGCTAAAATTTTCCCTACAATATTTTCTTGCTCTGAAATTTGTTCTGCTTGATTCAAAAGATACTGATTATTATCTAAATTGAATTGAAATATTATCCATAACATTTTTTCTGCAAACTTGCGGAAAGCTCTGTCGGAGTTTTCAATGTTTCCTTTCGTCAATATGTCATAGATTCGTAGTTTGGATTATTATAACTTAGTCTAAATACGAACTTGCAGCACAAACGTTCATTGGGCAAAAGTACTTTTGCCCTAACATACTATGCACATAATTCTCCACAGTACAAAAGTTAACGCTAGTTTAAATAACGCATTCACTGCCAATACGCTTGTGAGAGCAAGAAAAAATACGAATGTAATGTATTTTCATTTTGTAAGATATTGTCAGATATTAAGATATTAAAACTAAGCTGCCTACATACTCAATCAGCAAATTAAATTGGTTTAATCTATCGAGTTTGAACATCAAGCGAACGTTTTAATGGAACAATCTTAAAAAAATATTATTAATTGAGATCATCATTTAGAAACGGTAGGTGATATTTTGGTATAATTTTTTAACGAAGATAGGTCTTAATAAGATAAAAATTCGTGCAGAATCTCAACGCTTTGTTCTCAAACCGCTTATGAATTACGAATTTTATTGTAAAAACCACAAACATACAGACAGACGGATAACTAGGCACCTATGTGTCCTATGGTGAATTTTTTTGTCTTGATTTAAACAATATGAATTTGTCCAGAGAAATTTACGGGACGCCCTGTATATAAGCCGCCATGCAAGAGTGATTTATATTTGACTACTCATCATCGGATTTAATCAAGCCTGACAGGAAGACTCCAGTGTCACATATGTTGTAGTTGTAATAATATCGTTCCGATGCGGCAGCATGTCTGGATGTCGCGCTCTGATGTGTTGTATAATTTTCTAGAAATACTAATAAGGATTTAAATTCTTACGATGTTTGTTCAGGATTGCTTAAGATTAAAAATGTTATATCCAGTAAGTTTAGAGTGTAACATTTGACGAAATTATTTTTGTTCTTGTAAAGATGGTTAGGTAAAAGAAAATTTTTTATACTAAAAAGACACGAACTCCAGAGTTAAATTTTGTTGTACTCGATCACGAAGTGTCTCTACTAGTTAATTTGATACATAGTTATCCTAAAATAAAACGCCCTAAACCGTTTCTAATGGACACACGTGTGTTTCTTCCTTTCAGCCTGTCCGTTGACGAATTAAAAAGTAGGCCTTCAATGTTTTTAAGTTTTGCGACGTATTATTTGTTTGTATGTTGTTTTTAAATTTTTATTTTTAACTTGCAAGGTACTTATCAAAGGAAATACGTTCTTAGATGAATTTGGAGACGAAGTTTTATGCATGAAACGTACGTAATTCTTTAAGGAAAAATTGAATCACTAGGAGGACGTTTAGGTTGTTGAACCTTTTCATTAGACGGATGATTACATCAGGAAACAAAACATTATAAAAGTAGCAGTTTTGGTTCGCTAAGATCCGTTAAAGCATCCCTTCATCTCCACGTGTCTGTTTCTACTGAAAAAAAAACATATTAAGTAATTAAAACCAAGTGTTGCCAAAGGACGTTAGATGATGACACCTTAAATTATACATTTGCTTGATCTAATAATCACATATGTCCAATTTATTTGAGAAAACACCGAGACATCAATATCAACTGAGACGATGTGTATAAAAGTGCGTTTTACATGATGTGTATACATAGTAGTTTATGCAACGATTGTATAATGAATGCCTTTAAGCCACGAGTGAGATGTAAGTTAGAACACGAGCGAAGCGAGTGTTCTAAATATCTCACGAGTGGCTTAAAGGCATAATACAATCGTTGCATACACTATTTTATCTACGACCAACAATATACGACAAAATTTCCCCCGAAGTTAAACAAAACTCATGACTTTGACTAATGATGGAATAGGTCAACTAAAATTTGAGGTTATGCAAATAAGCAGACTGAACCATGAGTCGTTGTGGAACAATCAGCTGATGGGATAAGTAAACTCAAACATGAATCGTAATGCAACAATCAGCTGATGTGCGAATTTCGTAATTGTTATTATGACACTATTTCCGTCAAATGCCGAGCTCTCATTGGTCTAGAACCAGTACTCTAAAGTGACTCCAGTACTCTAAAGTCGTCATTAGAGTACTGCTTGGTTTTTGGTGTTTTAATGTATATAATTATAATGTTTACTGTAATACCATAATTGGTGCTTATTGCAATGGTCGTAGATAAAATAATGATTGTGTGTAAGCGTTTGGTGTAATGAGGTGAAACTAAGAGTTAGAAATGACAAATAAAATGAGTACATTGGCCTAAAGACTTGTGTTTGAAATATAAATATAAAATATCATAGTTATGTGCGTAATTTTTCTTACATATAAACATATAAATAATTATATTTTTCAGAAGTGCAATCATTTACACGGAAAATGTAAAATATAACGAACATTCATGTTAAAGTAAGTAAACCAAACTATAGCTCGTTAAAATTCATGTCATGGGTACCTGCATAACAACGCTAAAAGGCTGTCGACGCACAAACACTATGAATAGTTACTGGAGTTGGGGGTCTTTCATTCAATTTCAGGGGATGAGGTCGACTGACATCGTACCTGCCGAGAGCTCGCCAAACAAAGGCCAGTTTCATATCAAAAGAGCACTTCGATTACTGTATGAAATCTTCTTCATACCAATCAAATTTTACTTTGATTGATTTCTCTTTGACCTTACTTTTCTGAATTGAAGTTCTTAAAAGTCCGTTGTTTATGAACCTTCATTATTATTTCAAAATATTCATAAAATTCCTTTAAACTGTCCTTTCCTGTTAAACATTATACAAAACAGGAAAACTCCATCAGACTAGTTGCGAGTGTCTTTTTTACCCAGATATTTCTGGCGGGCTGGTCTTGCAGAAAAAGCTCAGATAATCTTGTATATATGTATTTAAAAAACCTTGGGTGCTGGGAAGAAGGCCAATACGCTACATTTGAAAAATAAATATTTATAACGTTGGCAGACACACTGACGTTTTGTGTAAGCTCACGCTGTGAGTATTACGAGTAATTTGTCAGTGCATTAAGCAACATTATCATGGTCTGGAGGCTCTTTAATCTCAACTGTAGTGTTTTGCCTTGAGTTTCATACACGCTCCTTGTCAATGATCGGTATGGTTCGACTCGATTACTGAAAAAACCTTGTCACAAAAAAAGGTTAATGCCTTTAGGGATTTTTTCCTCTCAGCATTTAATACTTTTATAACTTTTGGCTTATTAGTTTGTGATCATAATTCAATAATTTTGTTTTGTCGACAAACAAATTTTAAAGAGAGATAAATTATAGGACTTCAGAGAGTGGCTTTAATTGTTAATAATGCCTTAAGTAATTATACTATATCTATATTATCACTGCACCGTTAACTGTTGTAAGTGTACATAACGGATCTTTTCCGTTAATTCACCACCACTATTTTTTTGCTCATGATTCCGTTAATTCACCACCAATTATATTTTAAATTGAAGTAGGTTTACAACATTTTACAGTATTTCCTATTTAAAAACCACAAGAAAAAAAACTAGGAAATTAAATAACGAAATTGAAAACTCACACAATTTATTGATTGACGACGTCCCTCTTTACTGTGGTGTCTGAACTGTGTAATATGTTCCAGCATTTATTCAAACAGATTTTCCGGTCCGTATTTTTTACTTCACATGTACTCGCGTAAGTAGCTATTTAAGGGTATTTTCTGTTATATCCCCGCATTTACAAACTACTCTCCATAGGCTGAGAATTCATCGGAATGGAACTAATACTGCAAAATAATATTTTTACTCACCATTTAAACGTTTAAATTTTGGGAAAAGAGTATTATAACAACTTTCTAACATCAGTCTTGACACACAAACACAAAAACAATACACATATTAATTACGTTGTTACACTTTAAAGTTACTTTGGTGGCCAGAACTACTTAATGTTTTTGATGAGTTGGTTAAGTTAGGTTAGGTTGTGTTAGGTCCTAACATCAAGTGATAACAAATACTACAACAGCTGGCGTTCAATGAACGTAAAAAAACGCACAGAACTCTCCTCACTGTTGCATTCACTTGCGACACTTAAAAATTCATTGTAGCCGCTCGCTAATCACTGGCCGCTGAGCGCGCGGTCCGGTTATCGCTGTGCTATAAGATAAGGCTTTCACAAATAGTGCAGGTAAAGGAAACCCCAAATTCAATATTCCTGATTACTCAGAACGACTTTCTTTACTGTATTTCAGATTCTGAGTGGTGGTGAACTAACGGAAAACAAAAGAAAATAGTGGTGGTGAATTAACGGAAAAGATCCTACATAACTTATGTTAATAAGTGGTGTTCTACCACATTTTTTTCTATCGGCTTCTGAAAGAATTAATTTTAAAAAATTATTTTGCTGGAAATGAAGCTGCATACAAATTTCTTTTTTTTTCTTACTTCGATATGATTTTAAGATTGAAAATGTATATTCTGTTCTGAAGCTCACTAACGTAAGCTCAAAGCTCTTCTTCTCCTGCTCGCAAAAGAAGAAATAACAACCGATCGTAGAGGAGGCTCTTAAATTTCGATGAAATACTCTTTAAAATTAATTATTGATTGGTTATGATATGTTCTTTTTTTCCAGGAAAATAGAGTACAAAAATCGGTTTAAACGTGGATTATTATTTACTTCAAACATGAAAAATCTTTGCTGATCAAATCTTGCTGATCAAACATAATATACTGAAGATCATTTCCCTTACAGAAACACTTTTAATACCCGAAGTTCTCAAATTTAATAATATAAAATGCTGTAAAAACTTCTATTGTGGTTTATAATTAATTGTTTTCAATCATTCTTTAAATTATACAGCAGATCCCACTAGGTAGTCTGTGATATACCGATGCTCTGTTCTTTTCTCTTAGAATTTTCATAGGAAATAAACACAAAACTACCAAAACTATTGCTATCCTACACTATTATAATTCAGTAAATATAAATGTAGTGCAAAATAGATACAATTTTTTCTATCAAAGTTTCAATGTTTTAATTTCCTTATGGTCCTAAAAACCTTGTCTGTTGGTGGCTAAGAAAGATGCATGTTGATGCTTCCAAACTTGAACCCTGAATAATGCCTGTGTCTTACTGGTACCACAGTTTCTAAAAGTTTAATGGGTAAGTCTTCAAAGCCAGAGCCATCAAAGTTAAACAGAATGGTTAAACTTAGTCAATCTCTAACATGTGAAATATCAACAGGGAGTTTTGATCATGTTTAAAGAAGGTACCTTAGCTGTAAATCTATCTATACTTTAGTTGAATTGATGTAAATGTTACAAAATTCGTGGACTTGTGCGCTGTTACTATGCAGCATGGCTGTATACCAATACCAGTATCACGTGAATTTCTTAGTAGGAACTTAATGTTGTTTTCACATAATCGCTTCAATTCAACATCACTGTGTTTTTACAAATTTGTATTTCAATATTAAGTGTAACTGCTCTTTATGAACATTAGGAACGATGGCAGTAATTTATGTGTGCTGATATAAACAGATATCTGAGGTCAACGGTAGGTTGGTTCATAATAATTTACCAAACATTAGGCTATAAAGTAATTTGTGAAATTGTACTATGATTTTCATTTCAATCGTAGACTCTACTATAATTTAACGGGTGTCTCCTCTAAAGAGAACTAATTGCTAAGCTTACTCTTGAAGTGTTACATTAGACGATTTGTGGGAACTCCTCTTCATTTCTTACCCTGCCTTTTTTGGGAGTGATTTTGAAGTTACGAAGATACAGTCACCATTTTCTGGTATTGTGAACAGTTGTGATTTTTTTCAAATTAAAAACGTTGTACTTTATGGTGCTTTTGGAATCTACAGATTATTTTAATACAACTTCAAATCATTAACATAAAAGTTTCCTAGATCCCAACGGTTAAGAAGATATAGACAGTTACAGTTAATTCCCCATTAATAATAATAATTACAACAATGTCTTATGTAATAATTATAGATGAGATATAATTTATTGCATTCTGATTTTTTTATTAAATGCTTCAAACTTTTTTCTTTCGCGTTGTTTAACTAAGGGAAATTTAACATTAATTTTTTACATGTCCATTACCATTGGGTTAAAAAAACAACAAATATACTAAAATATTATACATAAACCAAAAACACTATTGAATGTCGGGACGTCCAGAAGAAAAATCAGAGTCATCCGCCACATATGAAAGTGGTCGCTATAAAAAAGGCATAAAAATTAAAGGGCGGTCCCCTAAAAGGTTTATTCTCAAACCCTTAGTTTAATTTAGCTATATGTTCACTTTATTGGAGGTTCCCGGTACACAATACTTTTACACTATAGTAGCCCTACAATAGTGCTGTAATATAAACAGCTTGTCCGGGACAATGTAGAATATACACGACAAAGGCATCTTAGATCAAAGAGTCTCCACACTCCACACCGTGAGCATGTATGCAAGCTGTTTGACAGAGTTGGTTCATACTTTGACAGTTTTGTCTGCATCACAAACAGAAAACCTAAATTCTCTATAGGTCTTTCCTCATCTTTAACTTTTAAAATAACTCTAAAACCCTTTAAGATGAGGAAAAATATCAATCGGTTTTGAACGATCTACGATACTTTGTTGGAATACAATCTACAGACCGACGTTAAATGTAAGTGAGGAAGTCTTGAAGTAATCGAAGTACTCTTTGATATTAAACTAGCCTTTGTGTGACAAGCACTCGTCTGCCGCGCAGTCGGTCAAACTTATCTCTTGAAAAGCAACATCCATAATAGAATTTGAAATAAGGAAATTACTCTATCCAAAGAGATTGTTTTTAGTGATTTTTTTTAAATTGGTGTTTTCATCTTAATATTAGTAAATAAAACCTAATCTCAGTTCTAATAAGTATTGTATCTTAAAATAATTTAAATAAAGAATAAAACATCCATTGAAATAAATTAAAACGACACAATATCAATGCCTCAAATGGGAATCTTATTTGATTATGGACAGTTTTAATTTTATCATCTAAATAAATTAACGCAAGTTTTACTGTGCCAATTATTATAATCATGGATAGAGAAAACTCCTCGTATTATACTGTTTATTTACCAATAAACACCAGTGACACTAAAATATCAAGTAGTAACTAGCAAACATTTGCCGTTTTGCTCCAAAAGGGTGTAATTGTATTCCTGATCTAAATTGCATAAAATAATTTTAAAATCGCGTGACAAAAACTCTTCCACCTTCTGTTAGAAATTTACTGTAAAGAAATATTTTAAATATATGAATCTTTATCTTCATTAATCTTTAATTTTGTGTCTTATCTTGTTGGTTGTCAACTGTTTATTACGCTAGGGGTTTTTTGGGAACTAAACTCCTACATAGTTCTAGAGCGAATTTATTATTTAAGTGCCGGTAGAAAGAGGTCATCTGAGAAATATTAAATGTCGTCAAAAATACCAATTATTAAAACGCTTGTCAATCTTTCCTCTAGGCAGAATTTTTGACTTGGTCAACCACAGCCTAACAACAAATGGAACCGTCCATGTTTTGAAGATGAATTCTTGAGAAAAATAAAAAGTTCACAACCAATACGTTGAGACAGGCTTCTTTGGTCTAAGTACATATGAGACGAATCCGTGATTTCGGGTGTCGACCACGATGGTGACGAGATGGTGTAGTTGCCTGTGATGGTTAAGTACACAACTGTTAAAATAATAAAAAATACATGTTTCTCATTTACAATAATGTTGAAATTTTATGTATTTTTGTAAACCATCAGTTTGGGACTTTTTTAAGCAAAGATTTATTATTTTTGTCACTTCTTTACAATCAAAAAGAGACGATGTTGGAATTACATAAACAAACAGCAATGACAGCCTTGATCCCCATTGACGAATCGGGTGACTGATTTAATGGGTCAGCAGCGGTTAAATGCGCATGGTAGCTCTCTCACTGGGTTGGGCGCTATTTTAATTAACAAAATTTGGAATTCAAACATTAAAATTCATATCAACCTGAAAAGGATGCATGCATTCACGCCATTGTGGTTCTCATAAACATCTAACATCATTTAAGATTGTTAGGTTTGTTGGCTTACCAGGAATTGCTGTAATAATGTATAGACTCACCGTCTTAAGCAATCCAGTTCCAAATTTAATCTATTGGACTGCTGTTTCGCCCTTTTGTCCTAAGGGCATCATCAGCAAAATCTTGAGGCTAAAACATTGCAAACCAATGGTTTTTGTCGATATACTAATAAAGTAAAGCGAGGTTGAAGACACAACTGACATTTTCACAAACACTAACTTTAAAAGACATATATTTGTCGGGCTCGAGCCTAACCTAAACCTAACCTCACTTCTGGACATCTGACCGCGGTCAGCAGAACCGGCCGACTCAAGTTTGACAGCTTAGCCACAGCCTTCTAGATCACCCGATGATGAGTAGTCAAATATATATCACTCTAGATCACTCGGCTGTGGCTAAGCTGTCAAACTTGAGTCGGCCGGTTCTGCTGACCGCGGTCAGATGTCCACAAGTGAGGTTAGGTTTAGGTTAGGCTCTAGCCCAACAAATATACGTTTTTAAAGTTAGTGTTTGTGAAAATGTCAGTTGTGTCTTCAACTTCGTTTTACTTTATTAGTTGTATCGACAAAAACCATTGGTTTGCAATGTTTTAACCTCAAGAATTTGCTGATGATGCCCTTAGGACAAAAGGGCGAAACAGCTGTCCAATAGATTAAATTTGGAACTGGATTTCTTAAGACGGTGAGTCTATACATTTAAGATCGTTTTATTTCGTGGGTAAACTACGATTCTTAAAGAAAGAATAGTTGCCGATACGCTGCGAAACGACTGCTTTAAATGCATGCGTTGCAGGGATAATGTAGTTCTTTTTACTCCAGAGAGAAAACTAGCCATCTATTGTCTGTTGCTCGTATTTATCGTATTAGTAAGCATACCATTATCATACTATCATAGCTTAGCTGTCAGATGTATGTTATAATAGCAAGAACGGAAACAATTTCAGGAGAGAAATTTTTAAAAGTGAACTAGTTGTAAAATATTTGTTTTGGAAGTAGTTTGCTTAATTTACTGTGCAGTATGATGAAAAATATAGTTCATCGCTTGGGCTTTAATTGGCTTTTCAATCCTTATTTATTTTCCTCTAAAACTTGAGTAAATAACCGTCCTAAGCTTTTTATAACTTGAGTCATGCCATAGACGGTATAAAATTGAATCAACTTATATATTTAATTCACCGCTATTACGGATCAAAAAGATATGTATACTAAACAAACCTTATTTCATTTATAAAACTGACCCCTATTGTTCAATATAATATATAGTAAATTTCAGTCCTTAATATACACAATAAATCTCTGCTTTATAAGTACATGTGTTCTAAGGCAGTAAAACTATAATATTACTACTGAAACATATGTGACGTGAGAACCTATTTTTCATACTTTATTACATCCAAAAATCAGGTCAAGTGCGGTATATAATTATTATGTGAGCGAATTACGTACGTAAAAATGTCATTTATTAGTTGAAGCCGTTTTGGATAAATATCTTTATTTCTCTTAAACCTAAAGTGACTACCTAATTGATAAAAAATATTTTTATTGTTAGCCCTTTGGAATCGTATAGGAACATATGCCACACCGGAAGTAAATACATGAGGTTCCGGTTTCCACCTACATCCGGACCACCTCGTGCTGAACACATTTGGACGGTCCAATCTGTTTCAATATGCGTAAATATTCATGCGTAAGTAATTGAAACGTGGGTTGTGTTTACTAAATTTTAAACAAAAACATATACAATACGATATGCGAATCGCCTTGAAAGTCCGTTTACTAGTTTGTGTATGAATTGTAAGTTAGCATATTTATTTACGAGGAAAAGTTTTATGAATAAAAAAACTATTGATCTACCAATAGGAAACGTTTACTGGCAATTTTAAAACCAAGTCCATTTTTAGATAGTGGTACACTAAACTTTGATCAACCACGTACTGTTTTATACATATATATATATATACACAATTACATTAAATACACATACATAGGTAATTCGCCCCACGCACAGGTCTTGGACGCATTTTAGATTTTTATTCAAATACTGTCTCTTATTTTGCTTGAAACACATTTTTTTTCATTTGATTTGATGTACTATATTATATAATATAGTACAAATGACATATTATACAACTAAGCCAAAAACAATATAAAAAACTAATTACACTTCCAAACACAGTAACAAAAAATATGTATGTAATACTATACAGTTTGAAATTCAAATAATATATTGAGTATTTTAGTCCCCATAGTAATATTGTTTTGGCTATAGCTTCAGGATTTCTTTGAAGAATATAACATGTAGTTTAAACCAAAATGTATACCCACTCAACACAATACTACTTCACATTGAAAAAAATTAGGCTCTAAATATAAAATTAGGTTATTAAATGAATCAATTGTAATAATGAACCCAAATTAATTAAGATTGTTGTTGACCTAATGTTTTTTTCCGAATTCCTACAGAGCAATTTTGCACTGGGACTTATTCTTAGATATTAAATACAATCAACCATAAATTATAAGTAAAGGGAGAAAACGAGAAGCATTTATTAAACATTTAATATCATAGCAATCTACTGCAGGTGTAGAGAACATTAAGTTGACTTGATCTTCACTGCCGAGTTTGAGATTAATACGACAAGAATGAATTACATCCGTTCATGAACAAACGTTACTACAAGACATAATTGTATTAACACATGTGGCAGCTTTGGGCTTTAATTTAGAAAATACTACTTTTAATGATATTAAAAGTCACAGTAAGTTTTACTGTGGCATCCGAACCATTTACAAACATAAATATTTAGTTGCTGTTTTTCATGAGTCATCTTCACTGATATTAACCTTAAAATACTCCTTTTAGGTAATCGGCGTCTAATGTGGTGTAACGTTAAGCATTAGTGAGCAGTACCAGCAATCAAAAAAGCAAGAAAGGCTTAGCCAGTTAGAATTAATCAATTTACAGGCGGTAATTTCCGTTCATCGTAATGGAAAAAATTACCGATCAATTTAACCATAAAACCAAGAATTGTGAGTGTATTTGAGTTAAATTCGTCTTGTAGGCCTACCGGGTAGTTGCAATTATTTCAGAGGGAAATGCTAATTTGAAAGTTAGTTTGATTAGTGAGAAAAATAGTTGCAATTTCCGTCTCTGTTTAGTTATTTCTAAGCTTTAATCAATTTGACTTGATTAACATTAGCATATTTTAAAATTACCAGTATATCTCTATAAAGCGAATTGGTTTGGTAAAGGGCAGCCTTTTTAGTCTTAATTCGACTTAACCTGCGTTGAATTTTCTACAAAGTTTGAAACCTTTTAGAATAACTATTTGCAAGTCATTAGTAAAATCATAAGCTAGAGTTTATGCGTTAAAGTTAAAGTGATTGTAAATATAACCTTCAATTTCTTAGAAATATTGAAATTGAAAATTTTTTTAAATTATATTGAATTGTACAGCCATGCAGTGCTTTGAAACAAAAATAATGGGAGACATTATAGAATAAAAAGGAGCTTTGAGGCCACACCCCATCTTGGTTTTACAAGCAATTCTTACTCTTAATTCACAGGATTAAGAGTAGAGTAAGTTGTCACAACCTCATTGAAAAAAACTTAATTTACATGTACATTTGTTTTTAATAATCATGTTTTGAAACAGATTATTACTTTCAGCTTTTCAATCAGTAAATAAGTCTCTAGAGGTCTTAGTAATCAAAGGTACTGCAATGTCCACTTGCTGTTTACTGACGTGCCTTCATAAAGCGGATCAAAGTTACTTGGGACTGCCCACTCCGTATTGATCATCTCTTCATTAGGTTTCTACTAAATAATGTAATTAAAAAATTTCCAGTTTTAAGGATGTTGGAAGAATAACCTGTAACTATCAGGTAAATTGTTTGGATGTCAAAATAATTCAAAGTTTATGTTTATGTTTGTTGATGCTATGACTAAAGCATACTGTAAGTTTTGTGTTAAGCATCATCTTCATTTCTCTAAGAAATAAGATTCTATCATAGTATCAGGTACAGTATTATAATGAATGGAATACCTATACCAGAACCCAGCAGAAAAGTGTTCATTATTCAAGACACAATGGAATAACTACTTATTTATTTTGTAGTAGCTCAAAAGGCAGCAAATTAAGTACAGTTGGCGCAATATATCTCCGGCTATGGCTGAGTCAGCTGGTTGGGTCAGCTGGTTGGGGGGGGAATGGAGGTACATTTTAAAAACATAACTAAAGCCCCGCTGCATCAGTAAATGTATGCTTCAGTAAAAAATGTTTCTGGTAGCGAGTAAATTTGTCGGAGAGAAAAAATCTCAGTTCATTAACCTAGCGCTATGGAACTGGTAGCCCAAGTTTGGCTTCCCTTGTATATAGAACAATGAAATAACATTTAGTTGATCTGCAATAACACACGCTCCCATCTACATACAATCACATATATTTGCGATTCAGTTTATGTAGTTCCAACACTGTTAGTATTGACTAAGGTACCGATTGAGGTCAGGCAGCCAGGCACCCGTAGGGGCACCCTGGCTTTTATGTGTACATGCAAATAATTAATTAAACCAAACATAATTTTTGAAACAACGTTCAAATAGGTCTTGATGTACTTTTAAAATATAAATATTTAGTGTATAGGATTTATTACTAATTTTTAATACCTTCTTTGGTCAACACTTCAATTTAAAACAATGTTAATAAACCACGCCATCAATAGCTCATGTATTATAGCTGTTAACCCTCAAAGGCAAAGAGTGAACAACAAAGGTTCGGGGATGCACTCAAATCCTCAAAGAAGCAGTCAATTACAGCAGGACAATATAATGACTGTGATAAATTATATTTAAGCCACTCAGCAAAGAGCATGTTAAGGCCGGTGCCACACCATCGTCTACCCGGGATGCGGCTGAGACGGATGCGTTTTGACGGGATTCATATTGTCCTCACAGATTGCTAACACAGATTGGAGCAGGATAATCCTGCTCTAACAAAATAAACGCCAATGTAGTCCTCATGAGGGCATCCCTTGCTTCTAGCACCTACTGCTATAATAAAAATCATTCACTCTTGAAACTGTTGTTTAATGCTAGATAAAGCTTAGTCTTTAATAGTTAGCCTTTACGTGTATTAATCACTTAATCACTTAATCACTTTAATAAGACAGGTAACTCATGGAGGACGTGAGTGAAGGATATGAGTGAAGGATGAGTGTGATGATCGTGATGATAGTGGCGCGATCTTGTAGCCTTGTTACTGACTAAGGTTGGCATGTTCCATAGACAGGATTGTTTATTAATAGCCCAACAACCAATGACAGCTGGCTTCAGAAACAACCCTTCAATAAGCTACCAACTTTTCTCGGGATCGATCCGGCTACCTACAAGTTTGTAGGCGGGCACTATAACCACTACACCAACCAGCCAATTTTAGGTATTGGTTTTAGGGCCCATATTAGGATTCTGCAGAAACTCACGCCATCTTAGACCATAGTATCTTCCCGCGACTACGGTCTTCTAAAAACAGAAGAAATTTTAGAAATACTGGAAATTTTAAACAAAAGAACAAAACTGTCAATGTTTAAAGAAAAATCTAAAAATAATGTCATCAACCAGCAAACAGAAAATTTGGAGAGCAAAACATGTACAGAAATTTTTTTTAACACAACCCATTTTTAAGTTTGAATAATGCACATATAAAGATGAAATGAGTATTGTTCTGTTAATCTTTTCATTTTATACAACCCATATTTCGGCTTGATCACATTTAGCTTGCATTATGTGTTCAAATAATCCGCCAATGACATTTATACAAAATTGTATAATAAAATTAAATCAAATCAAATCAAATCAAATCTCTCTCCATCAAATTCCTGAACACGTTTTGCAAACGTGCTCTTTGAATTTCTCGTATTAAATTTTTTATGTTTGTTTCGAGGTGCTGAATTTTCTGTGAATTGTTTTCGGAGGCCCTTACTTTTTTGAAATCTTGGGGGGAATAATTTTTCATTAATAAAATAAAGTTTTGGGTTGTGTTTAATAAGAAAATTGTGTTTGAATAATAAGGAAATAGAAACCAACGAAATTAAAAAACAATGCACCGCAGACAGGTACCGACAAACAATAGATGAATGACCCACTCCCGCCTGAAGCCCCTGGAATTCCAGGAAGACCCGGCCGCTTCTATTGTTCCAAGTCGAAATTTCCGGAACCAGCCAACAACTTTTAAATGTGCTGTTTAAATATGATCGATTCTGATCAGATAGCAGTTGATAATGGCGAGATGTTGAAAGCGCTCCTGAAATTAAAAAAATCAATTCAGCCCAACGGACCACGTCATGTTTGTGAATCTGTTTGTCATATTATGTGTTTGTTTGTCATATTATGTAAGTCAGCAGTAAAAACCTAAGCATTTGTTAAGCTAACTACCAGCTGATTGATTTTAACAGATCTAAGTTATTTCTTTATGAGAAAAAATGTATAATATTTTACACGTACATACAACCAAAGTTAATAGAATCTTATTGTGAAAATATCATTTCGAACGTGGGCGAAGCCATGGGTAACGTCTATTATTTACTAACTTGCCAAATAATAATACAATAGTAGTCTTGCAGGTAAATAGGAATAAGATTTGCTTTATGCACATAGGTTCGTTAATTTATTTTTCAGTATTTATAGTATTGTTTATTGTGCTCTTTCTTGCTCTATTATTCGCTTACGATAAATTGACAAGCGTTAATAGTTCAAATCAATTCAATAATATTTGGACGATTGATGGTTTTAGATAGTTAAGGCTATTCGTTGCCAACATTTTAATATTCTAAATATTATGCCACTGCGCCCTTCAAAGAAAAATATTTGTTATAGAACAAATTTATGGCGAGATCAAAATTTCTAGACTTTATTATGGTATTTAAGACTTCAACCCTCACAAAACTTCAAATAGAACCACACTACAAAGATCAATTAGAACCATATTCAAAATTCCACATGATCATACGTGTAAAAATATATTTCAAGATTATAATATTTTAACATTTCCAAGTATTTATATAATTGAAACGTTATTATTCATGAAAAAACTTGAAAGTCATCAAGGAAGTTCAAAAAAACTAAAAAGCTTAAGATATAATTTAAATTATGATATCCCACAACATAACTCAACGTTATATGAACATCATCTTCCTTGCTCTTTTTTTAAATTATTTAATAAGTTACCAGTTACAATGAAGAAAGAAGAAAATGTAATGAAATTTTAAAAAATCAGTGAAAAAACTCTTATTAGAAAAAGCCTTTTATAGTATAAAAGAGTATATGGACTACGAATTTGATAAAGAAAATTAAAATTAAACACTATGTTTATCAAAAATTAGATAGAATAGGTTTTATATAAGCTACATAAAATTAGGAAATATTGTAATTGCCAATGCAAATGTAGATTTGTTAAGGTGAATAAAGTTATTATTATTATTATACTAATAAAACCCAAGAGACTAAATAATAAATAAAAGGGTGTCCAGTAATCAAATAAACGTGTTTAAAACCTTAACACGCAAAAAACTACAAATAGAACCAAACTACAAAGAACTAATAAAACCCAAGAAACTGTAAAAAATAAATAAAAGAGTGTCCAGTAATTAAATGAACGGGGTACCTGTGGGCTAAACCACAACTACCACTTTGTGGCCACTAAAAGGTTTATTTCGGTTGCAAGCTGTCAGAGGTTGTAAATTAAGTATATGTTCGTTCCGAACACTCATTTCATTAAGCTCATCCCTGTGGTCAACTACATAGGAGTTGAAAGGTATCAACAGCTTAAAATCACTCATCTGAAAAAAGATTAACGCTAGAAAATCTATTGTATCTCGTACGATCTCCTATTTAGAATGAAATATTAGGGTGATAAGAATTACGGAGCATAACGTGTCCTTTTGTGCATGCGAAAGTTTTCGATTGCCTTGTATTATTTGCATGTCACCATTTGTGTTGTAAGTCTTTCTATCACATGTTAATGTTGACAATTTGATTTTGTCATGGGGAAAAAGAATTATGTTGTTTTCTTTAATCACAGTCTAAGAAAAGTCTGAGAAAAAATGCAGTCCCGACACTTGTCGTATGTTGTTTGGGCGGAGTGAATAAAAACGAGTACAGGAAGTATTTACTTGCAAGTAAATACTTGCAAGTATTCATACCTGCAAGTAAAGTCTTGTGAATAAAAGCTACACTTTACTTGTTAGTAAATACTTCCCACAAAGTGGGTATACTCGCTGCTCTGTGGGTATACTTGCAAGTATTTAAGTAGGGGGTATTGGTAGGTTCAACCCCAGCAGGGTGGTAGTGGTCGGTCTAAAAATAGAACTCCCCCCCCCCCGGCTAAAAATAGATTTCTAAAAATAGCTAACCTAAAAAAAAAAAAAAAAAGTTTTCAAAAAAAAAAAAAAAAAAAAAACACACCCTAACTTTCACTTTTTGGTGACGTCATAGAGGTCATTGACCTTTCAACCTTAGACCCCCCCCCCACTAACCTCAAAAAAAAAACCCCCCCCCCCAACTAAAAATAGATTTCTAAAAATAGCTAACCTAAAAAAAAAAAAAAAAAAAAAAAAACCTAATCTAACTTTCACTTTTTGGTGACGTCATAGAGGTCATTGACCTTTCAAACTTAGATCCCCCCCCCCCCCAACCACCCTGCTGAAACCAGTCTGACCACTACTTTCACTAATGGAATGTGAAAGTAGGTCTTACACTGTTGTGTAAGAGTGTAGGAATTTAGGACAACTATTAGTTGTCTGCGAAGGCTAGACCAAAATGTCGTGTTGTAGTGACAATATGCGGGAAAGTTTTGGAATAGCGAGTAAATTAATTGATATGACTTTTTGTAAAATCAGAGATAGAAATTATAAGCGAAGAGGTTTATGTCAGCAGTTAATACTTAAATATGTGTTGTGTAATGCAAGATGTGTGTTTTTAGATACAATGAGTTATAGTTCAAGTTTAAGTCATGAGAGTGCAGTGGTGTTAGAATATGACTATCGAGACATCAGCTTGTAAGGTCAGTTTGGTGAGTGCAGTCAGTGTGAGCGGTCGTGTTTAACATCATGACTACAATCAGTGAAGTGGATGAATCAATTAGGTTATTGATGAAAGAGATAGAAGAAATGAATCAAGTTAGTGATGATAATGCGATATATTTTCCGGATTTATTACAAATGCCTACAGTGACTGATGAAAAACAACCACCGCAAAAGAAGAAACGTGTTACAAGAAAAAAGAAGACTAATGAAGCAAGTGTGCAGACGGACACCACTTCAACTAGCAGCAACAAGGAAATTAGCAGTAACATTGCAAGTGGATGGAGCGTAAGGTCTACTAATGATTCTCCGACAATAATGTGGACTGACAATGAGTATCAATATACAGTACAGAACCCGGATAATTGTGGAAAAGTATTGCTCAAGTTGCATTTGTATAACAAAGGTGCTCCCACTTACAATTGTGGAATATATTTAAATGATAATGACGAATTATTCAACACTTTAAACCCATTATTATTACAATTGCAAAATAAGTGGGTTGATGCTAAGACCGGAGTACCTAAATTAAATGGACTGATACAAAGTAAGATGCCATTAGCAGCATGGCGCAAACCGACTCAAGATTGTGCAACATCAAGGAGTGGAGACAAAAAGGTGGTGGTGAAACGTAAAAGACCGGCTGAAACACCTGAGAGATGTGGAAAGTTACAAAATCAGAAATGAGGTTAACAAGACAAAATTAAACTAAGGGAGTGTATTTCCGAGCAATGGAATGCGGACAAGAATGTACTAGAAAGCTTGACTGATCGGGGAAAGTCTGGCGCCGCTCACCTAACTGTGGAATGCGGTCAAGAAAGCTAGACTAATTGGGGAAAGTTTGGCGCTGCACACCTGACAATGGAATGCGGTTAAGAATGTTCTAGAAATCCTGCCTAATTGGGGAAGGTCCGGCTTAATGGTGAAAGTCTGACACTACTTAGCTGCGCTGTGACCCCCCACCCTACATCATTCGCTGTCCAGTCACCGTACCGTGTGGTCGTGTTGTTGTTCTGACTTGATACCGTAAGTGTTGCGTACTCATTATGTCTATGATTCCCGTGAATGTTAAACAGTGTGCGCCTGTGAAGATGGACATGAAGATGGACTTGAAGACGTGTTTAAATTCTTGCAAAGCGAGTGCACCGTATAGTAAAATTACGGATCTCCGTGAAGAGTGTGGCTACCGGATTGCGCAACTGGAACGAGTTAACACACCGTACGGACCGACCATCATGGCTACATTGGAAGGACAAGTCGGCGAGGACTACTATCTTCGGGTGTACCTACCACGACGCTTCAACGAGGGCCTCAGTGACATCATGATCGAGCAGTACAACGCAGGCTACGGGGATCGCCTTCATTTGGTGAGACGTACGGCTGCACCTGGCAGTAAATTTACTCCTTTGGAGTTTGTTTAAAAGAAGAAGAATCAAATTTGTAAAGCAAGAAACATGAAGAAACTCTTAAATAATTATAAATTTTGATAGTTTTACAAGTAAATAAGTATAGCCACATTTACAGAATAAACCGTCTTGTTTATTTATCAACTCCCTATACCCATTTTTAATTTTTTTTTTTTTTTAAGTTTATAAGAGTGATAGTAAGTGTGTAGTTTTGTTCAGTTGACAAAATGGACTTGAGGTGGCAACATCCATTTTCAGCCATAGTGGCCGGACCTTCTGGCTCGGGGAAATCATATTTCGTAGCCAGATTTATTAAGTATTTGGATTTTATGTGTGATACAAAGTTTAATAATATTTACTGGCATCATTCCCCGGGTTTAAATCCTGGTGTAAGTGATAGTGGTAATGTGCAATATAGGGAAGGGTTACCAAATATGGAGGACTTTGATGGTACACCCACTTTGGTAATTGTTGATGATATGATGCGTGAATCATCAGCCACCTCAGGATCCAATACAATAGTGGACTTGTTTACTAAGGGCTCTCACCATAGGAACTTGAGTGTATTTTTTATAACACAAAACATTTTCCACCAAGGACGAGGGCAAAGAGACATTTCACTAAATGCTCATTATATAGTGCTTTTTAAAAATCCAAGAGACCGGGCTCAAATAAAACATTTAGCCCGACAAGTGTATCCGAAAAATACAAGGTTTATTGAAGAAGCGTATGCTGATGCTACACGTACTCCGCATGGTTATTTGTTGTTGGATTTAAAACAGTCCACACCAGACGAGGTGCGTATACGTACGGGTATATTACCTGATGAAAAACAACAATATGTTTATCAACCGAAAAAGTATAAATAAAAGGTGTACACTAGAGACCAGTCACTCAGTCGTAATGTCACAGTGTGTGAAGAAAGACGCTGCTCTGTTAACGGCACTGATACACGCTACACCGAAGGAACGTAAAGCACTGTTGAAGGCTTGTGACGTCAGTCGTATCAGATCAGTGTGCGAGTGCGCATACAACTTGTTACGTGGTAATATCCAGTTAACAGACAAACAAAAACGACAATTGCGTAAACATAAAAAGGTGCTCAGACGTCTAGTGAAACGTGGTGAGAATTGGGGCAAGAAACGTAAATATCTTGTACAACACGGTGGTGGATTTCTATTACCACTGTTATTAAGTACTGTATTACAAACAGTTCTTAATAGTGCAATTAGTTAGAGTGAAAAATGGATAGTCCCAACTTGGAACATTCGAAAAAAATGCTTATTGTGCCACAAGAGCTAATTGAGCGAATGCGTAGTGAGCCCATGCCTGTAGCTACTGTCCCACAATCAAAACTTACTCGTTCATCCATGGTTAACACTAATAGTTTGGATGTTGAAATGCATCGAATATTACAAGACAAAACATTGGATGATAGTGAAAAGTGGAAACAGTATCAACAAGTATTGCAGAGATTTTTATATTTTAGCTCACAAAAACGTAACCCTATCTCTTTACCAATGATACAAGAAGAGGATAATGAGGATGATATTGTACAAACATTTCCTGCCACGTATCAAAAGGATGTACGCAACTTGTTAAGATTTATAAAACGTAACAAACAGATAATCACATGGGACCCTGATGGTACGGTTATTGTTCATAACACTAGAATACCTGGTTCGAACATTATTGATGTGTTACATGCAATTGTACGAGTGCGAAGACTGGAAAATGTACCTACAGGCTGGCATGAAGTATTGGATGCATTAAATGATATGAATGTACCGACCGAGTACATAAGCAATGCACAAGCTCGACAGTATATTGGTCGTGAACCATATTTGGAAGAAGGTTTGGTTACACCTTCACCATCAAGACAGCATACTCCTTCAACACCACACCACTCGTTATATTATCCGCCATCACCGAGCCCAACGCCAATAGCCCATAGATTAAGGTCAAGGACAGGAGCACGAAGAGGAAAACCTTTACAGTGGGATGCATTCACTATAGATTAAAATGTATAAGTATAGGTGTACTTGGTATGTGATAGTCATTTACACTATAGTCATGAACAGTGATGGAAGAGAAAGTGTATTATGATCCTGCAAACCCAGGCTCGTTTGGTGGTATTAGCCCACTTGTCAGAGCATTACGTCGAAGTAAGAAGAAAAAGAACAAAACAAAACGACAATTTATCGAATGGTTACGCACCCAAGACACCTATACATTACACAAACCTGTTCGAAAACGATTTCCACGTAACAGATATGTTGTGTTTGGACCGAATGAATTATGGCAAGCTGACCTGAATGATATGCGAGGACTTAGTTCATATAATGATGGCTACAATTACTTGCTAACAGTGATTGATGTGTTTAGTAAGCGGTTATATGTGGAACCATTAAAACGTAAGAGCGGTGAAGAAGTGGCAGCAGCATTCGAACGAATTTTTAACAGTCCTTACACTGTACCACCATGTTGTTTACAAACTGACAAAGGAACAGAGTTTATAGGTGCAAAAGTGAACCGTGTGTTTAGAGATTATCATGTGAAATATGTCACTACACAAAACCCCGATGTTAAAGCGGCTGTTGTCGAACGAGTCAATCGCACACTGAAAACACGTATGTGGCGATATTTAACATATAAAAACACATTTCGTTATATCGATGTGTTGGATGAATTGGTTGATGCTTACAATAACAGTGCACACCGAAGTTTGGGTAATGGTTTATGTCCGATGGACGTTGTGAAAGCAAACAAAAGTACAGTGTACCAAGTATGGAGTCATATGTACAAAGACAGCTCATTACCAAAACGTAAAAAACCAAAGTTCAAACCGGGTGATACAGTGCGTATTGCTAAAGAGAAAGGTACATTTGCAAAAGGCTACGAGACCAATTGGAGTAAAGAATTTTTTGTTATTGATCGAGAATATGGATCACAACCACTACCATTGTATATAATAAGGGACTTGAATGGTAAACCCTTAGTCGGTCGTTTCTATGAACATGAGCTACAAAAGGTGACAATAGGACCGGATCGATTGTACCAAATTGATAAAATACTTGACACTAAGGGTAGAGGTCGCAGTAAGCGTTACCTCGTCAAGTGGGTAGGTTACGGAGACGAATTTAATTCTTGGATACCTGCATCTGAAGTGAAACAAATAACCTAACCTAACCTAACCGTCATGTCACTGTCTAGACATAATCAGTTTTATTTGACACTGCCTAGCAATAGTTCGATGGACTACTATCCGAACAATACAGTGACTCATTATGTGACACATTTTCCATCAACAATACATTTGCCTGGTGGTGACGGAGCAGATTGGGAAATAGCACTAGTTGAAGCACACTATCCATGCTCGTTTTTAACAGTTGGTAATGATGCTAACATATATATTTACACAAAACCAACTGCTGAAATTGAAGATAATGAAGTTACTAATACAAATTTGACTGTAGCTAAAGTGGAGTCTGGCAATTACAAAGATATTAATGAATTGCTAGCAGCAATTAACGGGAATACAAAACTTAAACTTAACAGTATTGAGTTCGAGTATGATAGTGATACAAAAAAGGTTGAATTGATTACAATGACAGATACACTAACACAACTTGAACTTAGCCCCACTTTAGCGTTACAGTTAGGATATGATGTAAATAATGTGGATGTGAAAAGACATAGGAAAGCTACAAGACCACCAAACTTATTAGCTGGCATTCCAGCAGACATTTATGTCTATTGTGACCTTGTAGAACCGCAATTAGTGGGTGACACTGTAGCACCACTGTTAAAAATAGTCAACATTGACACCACTGACTATAAATACGGGTCTCATAAGGTTGTGCATTTCACTTCACCGCACTACATGCCTGTCATAAAGAGCTCGTTCGAGAGTGTGGAAATTGATTTAAGGGACGACAAAGGTCATCACTTGCCATTCGAGTTCGGTACTACGTACATGAAACTTCACCTCCGCAGAGTACCAGCAGTTACAACAGTATAATGAATCTTAACGATCCCTACCTCAAATACTACCGTGATCAACAACTTGGCGGTAGTAGTGGTATTGTATCAGTGTATAGAGGCGCACCGTATCAACGTGGACATGGGATTGGAAGTTTTCTTGGTGGACTTGTTCGTTCAGTCATGCCATTAATCAAGTCAGGTGCAACTGCTGTGGGCAAGGAGGCATTACGTTCAGGTGTTGGGTTTCTCAGTGATATAGCTGATGGTACTATGAACCCACGAAATGCAGCGAATGAACGTCTTAAACAATTTACTGGTGGACTTAAACGTCGAGCTGATGACAAACTGGAACGCGTGCTTCGCGGTGGCGGCAGTGGTGTCTATAAGAAGAGGCGCATCACACGTGTCACACCACAGTCTTTGACGAAACTCCTTCGAGCACGGACGTCTCCAGCGAGGAAACGTAAGCTACGCAAATCATCAGTGACTAAACGAAAGTTACGTAAACGAGTGACACGTAAAGTAAAGCGGCGTGTGCAACATAAGAAAAAGCGGAAGACAACTAGTTCATCGAGAAGACAAATTGATATTTTCTCTTAAACACCATGTCATTTATTCACCAGAAATCATGCGAATGTACAAAAACGGAATTAGACTTATTCTCGCTACCACCGACACAGACCAGCATTGACAGTGGTAAATGGGTGCAATATAAACCCATATCGTCATTGACGGATGACTCACCTATTGAATTTGTCATACCCGGACATGGTGATGAATATACGGACTTATCACAAACATTATTACACGTACAAGCCACTATTGTCAAAGAAGATGGAACAAAATTTACAGCTGCCGATGCGATTAAGGAATTTGGTCCGGTTAATAACTGGTTACATTCGCTATTTAGCCAAGTGGATTTACACTTGAATAATAAACTAGTGTCACCGCAAAACAATACCTACGCCTATCGTGCGTATTTGGAAAACCTTTTAAACTACGGACATGATGCTAAAAAGTCACACATGACAAGTGTGTTATTCTACAAAGATGACTCTAATAACATGGATAATTGTAAAGAAGAAAATGAAGGACTAGTACAACGACGAAAATTTACTGAAAAGAGTCACTATGCAGACATGATCGGTCATCTACACATTGACTTGTGCAATCAGAACAAGTTCATGTTAAACGGTGTAGAGATGCGTTTACGTTTGATCAGATCGAGGAACGCATTTGCCATCATGTCGGACAATAACACAACATATAAAGTACATATCAAAGAGACAAATCTGTTTGTTCGTCGTTGTAAAATCAATCCGAGCGTACTGTTGGCACATAGTAAAACACTCGAGAGTGGTACTGCCAAATATCCGATCACACGTGTTGAAGTGAAATCAATCACATTACCCGCTGGCATACTGAGCAAAACATTGGACAGTGTGTACTTGGGTCAGTTACCAAAACGTGTAATTGTCGGCATGATTACTAATCAAGCATTCAACGGAGATTACAAGAAAAATCCATTTAATTTCCAACATTTCAAGATGAATTATTTCGCACTGTACTTGGATGGTGAACAAGTGCCGATGAAAGCATTACAGCCAGTGTTTGGTAATGATACGGATATTGCCTATGCGCTATCGTATCACACACTGTTCAGCGGTACCGGAATACATTTTGACAATACCGGTAATGATATCAGCAGACAAGATTTCGAAAAAGGTTATTGTCTGTTAGCGTTTGACTTAACACCTGACTTGAGCGCTAACGAGTCCAGCCATTGGAACCTGGTACGCAATGGAAATCTACGCATCGAGATTGGATTCAGCGAAGCATTGACCGAATCAGTCAACATTATTGTCTATGCAGAACTGGACAATGTCATTGAGATTGATCGACATCGTAACGTATCGGTGGACTATGCCGGCTAAATGTATAAAGCACAGTCAACTAGTGCATTACAGCCAGTACATCACTGACAGTGTTATAATAAACATGTCGGCAGAACATCAATTGTGTCAGTCGTCTGTGGTGTTGGATTTACAATGTTTCAAAGACAACAGTAATTATTATATAGTAAAAGAAGTCAGTGTTATTGATGTGTGTACTGGAACACTACTGATTCACCACATTGCTCGTCCACCGTTTGATCGTGACTTTTTGTCTGAAGAAAAACTTCGAGAAAGTTACTGGTTAACCAAACACTGTCACGGTATTGACTGGAATCATGGTGATATATCGTACCATGTATTGATTGATAAACTACGTACATGTCTCAATAACCAATCAGTTGTGTACGTAAAAGGATCGGAAAAGAAACAATATACCATGAAACATCTTATAACAAACAATGACAAAGTGCTAGTAGTTGACATGGGTGATATTGGATGCGGATCATTGTCCACCATTAGCAATCTATTGTCCACCAATACGATACGTTGCGGTCAGCATAAAAGTGTACAACACCGTTGTGCTTTGGTCAATTGCACACTGCTACGTGGCTGGCTACTACTAACAGCTAAAGAGTCGCATTGTGGAACGTGTTATTGTTGCTGTCCTCGTCGCCACAACAACGAACAAAACCGCAAAAAGACTACAACGACTAAATCAGTGTATACCAGCTTGGATCTGACTACAGTTTCACAAGAATGAATACCACAACTATAAGAAAATATTTACTACAATTACCGAATGTACAACATGTCGGAGTGTTTGCATCAGATCGTCTACCGAGACATATTGCTCCGTCATCTGCATTAGTGGTAAACACCCAACCGCATACACATAGTGGAGAACATTGGGTGGCATTCTACAGAGCTGGAGGACAAGATACCAGCAACAATAACAGTTATGTTGTTGAATATTTCGACAGTTTTGGCAGACCTCCGTATCATGGTGATTTTCAACAATTTCTGAGACGTAACATCAATGGCCATATGTTGCATTACACCTACAACAAGTACCGTCTACAAGGCTTGGATACTTCGGTTTGCGGCCACTACTGTCTGACCTACCTGTACTGCCGTACCAACTATGACATGAAGATGAATGATTTTGTCCAACTCTTCGGTGACTCCACTGCTGAGAATGATATGCTGGTCCAGATGCTCTTCGCAGAATTCTACATCTAATTTTTATATAACCTTTATTGATAGGTATAAGGTCGATTGGAAAAATAAAATAATAATAATAATTACTACATTGACTTATTATTATACCTTATTCCCTATAGAATAAGAAAAAAGTGGGAAGAAAAAACCCGAGTGTGATGATAAATCATTTTATTGATCACTTTATTAAATCACACACTAATAATGCAGTAATATGCTAACAATTGTTTTTGGGGGTTTCCCCCCGAGCGGGCTCCCACACACCCCTACACCCGCTCCGATCCACCCACTCGCGCACTGTTTTGGGTAACCTCCATTCGCGCACAAACACTCGCGTGCAGCACAACTCGCGCACTGTCCCCACGGTGAAGTCACGCACTGACAAAGTTTGGAGGTTACCCATTCGCGTGCAGTACAACTCGCGCACTGTCCCCACGAAGTAGTTCGCGCACTGTCACAGTTTGGGGTTACCCACTCGCGCACACTGTCCGTTAGCCACTACAGGTCCTCATCTTCAGCATCGAGTAGGTCGACGAGGGTGCGTAGGTTTTCCTCGTTCGAACCTACACTACCGCTGTCATCACCGCCACCATCACCCATGTCAGGGATGTCTTTATGGCCCCACGGCAAAGTATGTACACCGTCCGGTAAGATGTATCGTTTATCGTCCGTGGAGCTTAAAGAAATTTTTTCAACCTGCACGGTATAAACGCGGTGATGTCGCGACTGGAAACGCGTATTCACAGTTCGCTTAATCACTCCGTGTAAGAGGCACTCGCGGTAGTCGTCCGGGGTTAAAACGTTCTTCACTACGCCCCTATCAACACCTTTCGCCTTCTTAACGGTTTTTACACGTTTTGGTGGCGATGGTCCATCATTGGTCGCGGTCTCGCTGTTTTCACTGTTCTCTTCATCGTCACAAATGTCCAAGAAGTACAGCTTAGACCGCAAGCCTAGGTACTCCAACAGCGGTAGCCCGTTGCACTCGTCCTTGAACTTGCCAAGGACTTTGGCGTTGGTCATGCTGAAGCAGTCATGAGTCCTCGGGTAGGAACTGGTGTCAAAGTCGTCAAGGTGTTCCTTCATTTCCTTGTAGAAGTCGTTGCTGATGATGGACAGGATAAAACTATCTGTATCCATATAGTCGACTTCTAGCCTATCCTTATACTTCCGTTTCATCCTCGCTAAGAAGTCATACATCAACCACTTTGATATGTCAAGCACGCACATGCCGACATAGATTGGCTTGTCGAGCACTATGCGGATCTTGGCCATGTGCATGAGTGTGACGTTGTTCCCATAGTATGTCCTGTCCAAGAAGTTTGGTTTTACCACCAGCTTGCTGAAGCGTTGTTTGTTGACCACCAGTTCCATGTTGAGTCGCTTCCTCACATTCTCGATTGTCTTGCCGAAGACCGCGTTGTTCATAAGTTTGAAAAAGTCCTGTTCAAACTTGGTCTTGGCAAGTTTCCGCAGCTCCGTGTTCTTCTGGATGTACGGCGCCAGCCAACAAGACTGACGGAAACGAACAACACGATGAATGCGAGTCAGCTCTAACTCGTTCTGCAGGGCCTGTTGGAGGACTCTGTAGTGGCAAATGTATCGTTCCTTATCGTATAATGTAGTCATCAGCTTCGGGAATTTACCTGTCGGCGGGCGGCGGGTTTCGCAACAGTATGGTAAATCTTTATGAAGATCGTGTAGCCGTTCAGGATAATGTAAGTCCACCTCCAACACGTACCCGAACTCACCGTACGGATCAAGTGACGCAATGTCCAAGTCTTGTATTTCCTGTTCGGAGAGCCATTCAAATTGTCCTGTAGGCAAAGGTTCCGACATGGCCCATCCGTACAGGTTATTCGCGTCGAAGTACATTAGGTAACGTGATGGTTCATCGGCTACACGATCTTCTGTGCGGCACCGGTCGTGATTCGCCTTTGCATGACGCGTAATTGCCTGGGAGATACCTCCCCTGATGCCCTGTTCAAAAAACATAAACATATCAAAGTCCCGCACTGTGTCTAGTTTCACATCTGTCAACTTTAACATTACATCCCACGCGTAGGAGGGCAGGGTGAGGTAATGCGCCGGGTCAAGTCCGTATTGCTGCAGGGACGTATCACGAAATTGTTCGAAAATGTCTGTCAGTAGAGCTACGTCACACTGCAGATACACCGACGCATAATCTCCCAGAGTCGCGCACTGGAAGGTGTCCCATACGTTTCGTGCATGTTGATAGTCCGTGTCCGAGATGTGCTCGAGTGTGAGGTCATTATAGAATGCCTCCTTGGGCGGAAGGTCCGTGGTTGACCCCAACACTTCGAGCGACGTTACAAAGTTGTATGGGAACACCCCCTTTCGTCGCACAAGGTCGAATTTCGCCGGGTCGGGGAACGCTTTCTTCGTCTCGACGAGTTGCTCCGGTGGTAAAGCTGCTGCAAGGCTGGCAAGGCTCGAAGAAAGGAACTTGTACGAGTCAACAAATCGTACTCGGATTACAAGTCCTCTCTTCTTCCGCTGCTTCTTCTTCTGCTGCTGCTGCGCCGGCTCCGATGATGTAGAAGGCTGTGGCGGCTGCTGCACTGAAGTTGAAGGCTGTGGCGACGACGGCCGGTTCGAAGGCTGCTGCTGCTGACGTCGCCGCCGTCGTCGTCTCGCTGCAGTGGGTGCCTCGCCGATGACCTCGTCGTAGACGAATTTCTTTGTGAAGGATATGTATCGTTCCTCCGTATGGGCGACAACCTCAACGCTACCAGGATCCACTGCCAACTCGCGCACAATGAAGTGTCCATCATAGTTAAATAGGTTATGAAAATACACATTGATGATTTGTTGTTCCCGATAGCGGAGATTGCACGACCGGTGTGCCGCACCGCGGTATTCGTACGGAGCCGCGTGGTTGTGGTCGCGCACTTTCACGTCCTTGCTACCGTCAACGAACTGTTTACCGCATAAGTAACACACTGTGGCAGCACGAAACTCTGCCCACTCCGATGGCGAAAGCGTAGCACGAAGGTTCCTGTCATTGAAGAGGAGTTCCTTGATGCGTCTCACATCTTCCTTCAGGCGGTGCATGAAGACCCTAGATGCATCGTCACCGAAGTATGTCACCGTCTTGCACGCTTCCCCACGGTTGTCATGGACATGGTAGCAGAAGGCATACGGGACATGGATGCGAGACGCTGTACCTCCAGCCGGATGCTCGTCGTTGGACACCTCCGATGCAGGCTGCAAAGCACACTCGAAGTCCGCATAGATGGCGAAGCGGTCCTTCCTGCTGAACTCCGGGTGGCTAAACTGGATGGTCTTCTTCGCAGCGAGGTCCATGCGAAGCGGCACCTCCACTCCGCAGTACCGTCGATGCTGCTCCAGTCTTGTCTTACCGTCCAAGCCGAGTTTGTTTTCGCGATCATCGAAGTGTGCGAAACACCGCTTACATACATACAGTTTTTGCTCATGTCGTGTCAGCTGCGGCCTGACGAGACGGCTCAAGTCCCTAATCCAGCAGTAATGTGCATTGCCGTCTTTAGTCAGGTACAGCAAATCTGTATGATCTGCCATTTCCCGCCGACAGGTACGAAGCGGATACACAGTGTACCGGGAACACCCTAGCGCTTCTATATACATAACCTCGAGTGCATAGACATTCACACTAACATTAGGATTGTTTCGTTCAAACCGTGCAATGTCTTTAGGTGCAACGGGGAACTTGAGTCCTTCAAAATTGTAGCGGGCAAACAAGGCCTGCGGGTAAGACTCCGGCCGCTCGGGGTGTGACACAACGAACTTGCTCAGCATAGCGTAGGCGAAGCACTTGTCGTCCTTGTTAAACACATTCACTACACTTCGCGTACCCGCGAGCGATTTGGGCAGTGAAATATGTCGCGCTCCACCGCCCAATGGACTATACCTGTTTATTCGCACTTCCAAGTTCGTCACGCGCAGGTATGTCCAACCAGAGCCTACCATTTCGCATTGCTCCTTCTCATGCACGAGCTTTTCAAAGGATAGTTCAACAAATTTTTCAAAGTCGCTCGTGCTATCGAGAGGAGCATTTTTGGTCTTGAATGCCCGCTTACACTTATTCTCACCGGTAATATCAACAAACTCGCACTCGAGGAACAAGTTCACTTTAATATTAGGGTGTTCCTCGATCGCGTTCCTTAACAATCTAACTAAATGCACCTTAAGTCTCTCATCACCTCGGGGATTGTTCTGAGTGTCGGCATAGGCTCCTTCAGCGCGAATGTTTGGAGCCTACTGCCGTACCCGACCTCCACACGCACAAAGGTCGGGCCGTCGTCGTCATCAACGTCGACGTCGTCGGCGACACTCACCACGCGAGGCTGAGGCTCTGAAGAAGAAGGTCCCGGTGAAGGCACTGAAGAAGGTCCCGGCGAAGGCTCTGAAGAAGGTCCCGGCGAAGGCTCTGAAGACGGTCCCGGCTGCGGTGACTCCTCTTCAGGCTGTGCCGACTCCTCCAGCTGCTGCGGGTGCGGACGCTTCACCCCTGGCCGGGAAGCTGAGAAAGACACTGACGGGCCCCACTCTGCTTCCCTCTTCACGGGGCAGTGAAACTCCTCATGCGCCGCATGGTTCCCACGCCGAGAGAATTGCCGTCCACAATACTGGCAGCGGAAGTTCCTCTCGACGTCCGGGTCATGCTGCTCCCGCATATGCTGCTGGAGGTTCTTCTCCAGTGTAAAAGAGGTGCTACACACTCCACAGACGAAGCGAGGCTCTGGTGGAGGCGGCTGCACCCCTGTAGATCGCTGTTGGTGTCCCACTGACGACTTGTGCTTTTTCATCAAGTCCCTACGAGTAGTGGAGTAGCCGCAAAGCACACAGTCCAGCTTCGGAGCATTGTGCTCCGCCTGATGACGGCGATGTGCATCCCGGCTCTTGTAGGACTTGCCGCAGACGTCGCAGTGGAACTCCATCCTGAAATCACAAAACAAGCCTCGCTGTACGTAGAAACCTATGCGACATGACACTGTCTCTACATTGTCTCGATGCAGACTGAACACTTTCATAAGAACTTATGCTATTTATTAATTTCTATCATGCACACAAGTTTGTAAAATCCGTGAACTGATCCGAGTTTGACCTGAGCCCAACACTGTATAGTAGTAGTTGTTTAACTACAATTTTGACAAAACATATCCAATCTATACAGTGTCTAGCCGCCCCCCCGGTTATATGCCAGCCGGATTGTACAAACTTAACTTAAAACTATCATGCAACTATAATACAAGAACAGCATTTAAAAGTCTGAAAATTTGTACAAGTCCTGAATCTATTTTAGAAGGGGGGGGGGGTCAGGTCTATTTTTGACTCGGGGGGGGGGGGTCAGGTCAGGTCTATTTTTGGCTCGGGGGGGGGGGGGTTCAGGTCTATTTTTGGCTCGGGGGGGGGGGGTCAGGTCAGGTCTATTTTTGGCTCGGGGGGGGGGGGTCAGGGGGGGGGGGTCAGGGCTAATTATAACCATGGAGGTCAATGATCTCTAAGTCATTTACTACTTTACAACTAAATCCTTTAATAAATTCTTTTAATCATTATGACAACTATCATTAAAACTGAAAGGTCATTTATGAAACTTTAAAACTCAATTAAGTTAAAAGTGATTTTCAAAAAAAAAAAATAAATAAATAAATAAATAAATAAATAAATAAAATAAAATCAAAATAAAAATAAATTATTATTTCATTTTTAAACTTTAAGTTTTCATATTTTTCTTCAATTTACGTCAAATTACTTTGTGAAACATATGAAAGTTAAATTAAGCTAATCTGTAGTTATTCAAAATTAATATCATCCTTCACACATTTATAAGCCACATTTAAAGTTTAGAATTAAAATTTATAATAAAAGAAAAAAATCAATTAAAATAAATAATGTAATAACTTACTCAGTGATTGAAGAAATAAAGATGATGTAGCACTGGGTGTTGTGACACAAAGAGTATACAGATCACTGACAGCACAGAGCACACGCGCACTTGCTAACTGATCGTTGCAAACTCCCAAACTAAACTGAGCTAGAAACGGTGAGGTCTTTATACGGTGAAAGCAGGTCTACGTGACCGGACGGTCATTGTCCAGAAGTTTCTAGATTTCCAGCTATAAGCAGAACCAACAAGACATTGTTCCCTTAATACCTGCTAATAGCCCCAGCTTTCTATTTCCACCAGTAAAAGCATTGATTATAGTTCCGCTAATGGGTCTACTTTCGATAATCCTGTCAGCCCCAACTTTCTAATTCCACCAGTAAACTGGTGGTTTCTAATTCCACAGCACTGATTATAGTCTCGCTAATGGGTCTACTTTCGATAATCCTGTCATTGCCCTAATCATGTCAATGACCTGACTGGTATGGGGGGGGGGGTCTTTTTTTTTCTTTTTGAGGTTAGTGGTCGGGGGGGGGGGTCTTTTTTTTTTGGTTAGTGGTCGGGGGGGGGGGGGTTCTATTAATAGCCACAAAGGTCAATGACCTTTCCTGAAGCAACCAAACGAGCGGCTGTTTCTATCTTATTTCTAAGTCATTTTAAGGCTTAGGTGGCCTTTAAAAAGGCCGATTGATCGCTGATGGGGGAGGAGGGAGGATTTAAGGTGTTAACTTTTATTTTTCCACAGTTTATTTTTCCACAGTTTATTTCCCCATTTATTCAAATTCCTTACGGAAACATTAATTCGATGTTGTTGAGGAAAAAATCCAACATCTCTTTCCTTACTTGATCTTCCAAATACAAGTCATAGTACATTGTAACCATTCTTCCTGACAGCCAGTCTGTATTTTCTCGCACCTCAAGTTCTTCTCGTTGTTCCTCAAAATCTTTCCTTGCTCTTTCTCTTATTACAAGTTTTACTATGGACGGAGGTAAAATGTGTCCAAGACCTTGCTCAACCTCCCCCCAACAACGGAAAGCATCAGCAATGCATGCAGCGCTCAGTTGCTGTAGCGTCTTCATTGTTCGAGCTCCAAAACCAAAATGAACACCTGAGACCGTAATTTCAGCAACAGTCAGCCGAGGTCATCAACACGGATGTAACAACAAGGTCATTAGCCAGTAGTTTCTAAAACTTCCAAACTTTCCCAGGCCAAAATAGGTTGCTAGCCGCTTAACATGTCACGCCAGCTTTCTAATTCCACCAGTAAAAGCACTGATTATAGTTTCACTAATGGGTCTACTTTCGATAATCCTGTCATTGCCCTAATCATGTCAATGACCTGACTGGTATGAGGGGGGGGGGTCTTTTTTTTTTTTTTTGGTTAGTGGTCGGGGGGGGGTTCTATTAATAGCCACAAAGGTCAATGACCTTTCCTGAAGCAACCGAACAAGCGGCTGTTTCTATCTTATTTCTAAGTCATTTTAAGGCTTAGGTGGCCTTTAAAAAGGCCGTTTTTTGCTGAGAGGGTGGAGGTGAAAGGATTTTACAGGATAATCAATTTTTATTTTCCAATAGTTTCAAGTAAGATTCCTCCGGCCACCATACATATTTCAATGGTCGGCACCAATGGTTATCCGGAAACCAATATTTTTCGACTTCCCTGAAGTATTTTTGCTCTGTTTCTATTGGTTCCCATTTCTCATCCTGTTCAAGTGGATACTCATTTTCCAAGTAGTAATAATCTGATGAAAACCATTCCAAGTCATCGTCTGATGGGCATCCTGCCCATCTACTCCAAAACTCCTTCCCACGCCACATTAGCTGCTTCTCATATTCTTCAAGGTCTGGGAGTGTAAAGAATTTTAGTGTTGGAGTAAAGTAGCGACAGTCCAAATCAGTGAATTTTTCTTCTTTCCATTGTTCCTTCGGATTGATCCAATTCCTGTTGCTGATGTAGTTGTGCTGCTGCTCCTCTTCCACCTCCATCCTCTCAGCTTCAGCGCAAACTCTCGCCAACTCTTCATCGCTGATCTCACAGTCCCAGTAGTCACAGTCCATACTTGCGTCCGTACTTGTCAAGCTCCCAACCTAAACTGAAGACGGTACGGTGAAAGCTAGGACAGCCCTGTGCCAACAATAGCCGAGTCATTAACTTTCCATAACGGTCCTGTCAATCAAGATTTAAATTCCAGGTCTCAGCAGGGTGGTAGTCTATGACGTCACGGGGGGGGGGGGGCAATCTAAGGTTGAAAGGTCATTGACCTCTATGACGTCACCAAAAAGTGAAAGTTAGGTTTTTTTTTTTTTTTTTTTTTTTTTTGAAAAACTTTTTTTTTTTTTTTTTTTAGGTTAGCTATTTTTAGAAATCTATTTTTAGCCGGGGGGGGGGGAGTTCTATTTTTAGACCGACCACTACCACCCTGCTGGGGTTGAACCTACCAATACCCCCTACTTATTTACTCTTTTCATAGCAAGTAAACTTTAGACGAGTAAATACTTCCAGCTTATTTCTTTAAAATATGCCCATTTGTCTGTATGTCACTTAGATTTTCAAACAAATTATTTTTTCAAACAATTAATTGAATATTTAAGATAAACGATTATCCAAGCAAACATTGAAAGAAATTTATTAATCTACTTTAGAATGTAGCCAAGAAATCAAGTTTTATAAAAATGGTCTATGGTGTGACATTTTTTAATTTGCTCAACTCACATCAGCGTGCTTTAATATAAAAATAATTATAATATAAAAAATATTCTGATTAAATAACTAGTGCTACAATCCAGCACTAGTAGCAAAAAAGTTTCCACTGTTTTTGGAAGTGCCTGCTAGGGAACAGCACAGCTGTAGTGCGTAACAGCTGACAAGGTAACAGCTGATAATGCACACGTGCAACAATGCAGTGGGCTAATTAACATTCTAAACCTGATATTCTTCGGACCTGACTTGTTTATGGTGATCATTTAAGAGTCATATTTTTTGTGTTCATTCCGCCTGTTGTGTTATATTTATAAAAAATAAACGCTAGAATGAGTGAACAAATTGAGAGCTTAGTTGGTGATTGTGACACTAGGGCTGCATTTGTTTCTTTATTAAAAGACAACAGTGTTGTTTTGAACAAATCCATGCTTCCTGAAATTCAGAAAGCCAAAGAAAAGGCATGGGTAAGTCTTGCACGATTTTTTTCAATCGACACTGGAAGAGAAATAACAGTGAACCAGCTAAAAAAGCTTTTAAATAATATGAAGTCATTTGTAAAGAAAAAAACTGATGTTAATACAACAGGAAACAAGCCTATCAAGCTTTTAGCATGGGAAAAAGATTTCATGAAACTACTGCAAGCCGATGAAAACCCTACATTTTGCAAGGTAACAGGAGCTTTGTGTGTTGGACTTGAAACAGACATACCTTCCTCAAGTAAGTGTACTAGTGTTGAGGACGAGATTGACGGTGACCTAGAAGAAGTGGAGACAAGAAACCAGAATGAAAAAACAAATGCAATCGATCAGAGTACAAAGAAAGTAGTTAAAAAGCGACGACTTACGGCAGAAACAAAGGAGACTGAAAAATTAACAACTGGACAGTTGCAACGTCTGTTGTTACTTGAACAAATCAAGCTAACAAGACTCCAGAGTCAGCGGGAACAGATGCTAATAAATGAAATGGAGAAGAAAAATGGCAACTTTCAAGAGCAGCCTATATTGGTATTGGAGGAAGAAAACGTTTTGCATAAATTTGTTGTGTTGAACAAAGATGATTAACTTAGTTGTTTGATTTATAAATAACATTTTCATTGTTTTGTATATATTTCTTCTTGTTTTGCCATTGTCATGTTAAATAAAGTTGATTAGTTGTTTGGCCTATAAATATTGTTTTTATTGTGTTTCTTTCTCCTTCACTTTAGTTATGAATGCAAATAATATATATATTTTGTTAAATGAAACCCAAGGTAAGTACAGTAACAAAAAAAATATTTATTTTATAGAAACATAACTCAACTTCAGATAAGCTTGATTTACAGCCGATTAGCAATCTGGTCGCGTTTTTGTTGACCAAGACGTCGAATCCTGAGGGCGTTGCGGTCCAAGTGATTAAGTGATTAAGTGATTAAGTCCAAAAATTCCTCAACATACTCGTTTTCCTCATCACAGCCAGGTAGTTCTTCATAATCCCAACCATCATTCAAATGTTTAGCTACATTATGGAGTACAGCGCAGGCGATTATTAATTTGGGGACCCTCTCTAACTTCAACCTTACGTTACCTCCCAGGATGGGGAAACGTCGTTTCAACTGTCCAAAAACCCTCTCTATTATGACTCTTTCTTGAGCATGAACGTAATTAAACTGGCGTTGCTGAGGGGTTATTACGTTATCATATGGCGTAAGCAGCCATGGTGTTATGCCATACCCGCTGTCACCAAGGAGACAAAAATCGCCATTAAATCTCCGCATAACGTCCTGGATACCGCTTTGACGCCAAATCCTGGCGTCATGAACACTGCCTGGCCATTGCGCATCAACGCTAGTGATATATTCACGACTGTCACATGTCACTTGGACATTAAGAGAGATGTCATTTTTTTTCTGTTAACATATTCATCTCCATGAACATGTGGCTTCAGGATATTCACGTGACTGCAGTCTATCGCGCCAATCACAGTCGGAATATGGAATATAGAGTTCCAATCATCCTTAGCTTGATTCATATGCTCAGCGGTGGACGGAAACTTGATCCAGTTATTAGCTTTTTCGACGATACTGTCCAAAACGCTTGACAATGTTTTACATACCGTGCTCCGTTCCACTCCAACATCAGATGCTACACCACTTTGGAATCCTGGATCACTAATACATCTCAGGAACAGCTCCATTCTTTTACGTGAGGATAGCGCACCACCCCGCACCTCATAGTTATCTTCCAAAAGATTATCAGCCAAAAAATCTACACTTTCACTTTCGAAACGTAAAAGTCTCTTGGATGATCTAGGACTAATATCCCTACGGTTTCGGTAACTTTTAACACCTCATAAATGCATAAAGGCGGCCATTTTTGCACGAGTAAACACAAGCAAGCCTGGGTTGGAGGTAACTTGTAAAATCACGAGTATTTACTCTTTGGACAAGTATTTACTTGTGCTTATTCACACTAGTTTTATAGGTTTCAGTGGGTATTCGAGTATTTACTTCCTTGGCAAGGCTTTACTTACAAGTACAAGTAAATACTCGTGCTTATTCACTTCAGTTGAAGTAAATACTCGAATTATGAAAAGTCAAGACAAGTAAACGCTTTTACTCGTTTTTATTCGTTGTTCGCAGAGCGACACTAGCGTTCAAAGCGGCCAATTACGAACAAAATTAGACACCATCTACCATCTAATTGTAATTGTACTTATGTGCCAGCCACCAGGACCGCATAGGGAAGACACTTTTATCATCTGGGTAACTAGACTGCATTTGTGGTTAGACAGTGGATGGTGAAACAACATGTGATTAATGTGGACTTAGTGACTGTCATTGGCTTTATACCTGTATTGTGCTTGCATGCCACCAGGGTTGCGGACACTTTTTTAAAACCTACTAACGGGACTGTATTTTTCTAAGACCACAGTCAATGTATACAGAACCATAAGCAGGGAAACCTTATGGAAGAATGAGCTTCCCACCGTTGAAAAGGAGATGGTGCGATTTTCATTTTTCAACCCGATTGGAATTATTATATTGTTATTGCAGTTAACAGATCAAGCTGACTTTCCAAGATCAAGCAGCTAGTTGTATTATTTTGACAGTTATATATTATTGTTTTGTATTGTTGTACCTTTTACCATAATGTTTACCTGTTTTCATTTACAAACATTCTCATTTTGACATTTTTGACAGTGAGTAGAAGCATGGATGACGGAGTCAGCTTGAACAATTTCATGCATCAGCGCTAATTTCTCCTCTGCTTTTCGGTGGCGGAACTAAACAAATTAACATTGGATGTCCCTACCATCGATGTAAATAAATACACTGGATTGGAAACTCAGGCCCCGCAATGCAAGCCGCCGGCTGCGGTTGCGTTTAAGATTTTGCAGGGGCGATGGGGGAACGCATCTTTTGCCGGCCAACTTGTACTGACCGTCTAGTTTAATAATAATTGTAATTACTTAATAGTTATAGCAATATATCTATCATAGCAAGCTTTACCTATAAAACTGCTCCCAAATCCGTGCGGTTTCAATATGGTAAACAATTCAGTTCCGCGATTTTTCCCCCAACACCCATTCAATTCGGCCCGGCTGCAACCCCAACGCACAGCTGAGTTGGCTCGGAAATCACTACACGAGCCTTACGGGGAGCACACTCCTAGTAACTTTATAAAGAAGGAATAAAAGAGTTTTGTAAGAAATAATTTATTGAACGCTTTTGATGCTTTGTTGTCGCCACATTGCAGACATTTACATTGGACAAAATGTTTAACAAATTTGTATTTTATTTATACTACAATACTAAGGTGTTCCTCACCCAATCTTCCAATGTCATAGTTATATCATTCCCGTGATTCAAATTCTTCTTCTGGTCGAGAGATAGCAATATTTCTAATGTGACGCCACAAAGAATAAAATCTGTTAAGCTTATGTTTCCATCATCGTCAGCGTAAACGAAACTAAGACTGTGGACTGAGCGTTGGGGAACGTCATAGCCAATAGAGCCAATCGCTTCCTCAAACCGGGCAACTGACAAATATCCTTCGGGTTCGTCTCTATGTTGGAAGAAGACTTTTTTCCAGAAACAGATTTTGTTGTAAAGATCACGAAACTCTGAGAATCTAAGCTTTCCAGAGTGGTCATCATCAAACAGCGCGATCATGCTTCGACACTCGTTCTTTGTGAAACTGGTACAATCCGTATCAGACGACATTGGATGAATGTCTACCTGAAAAATTGCATTGATCAAATTAATCAATATTCCGATTAACGAGGTATTACCAGGAACGTATATTCCAAAAACGGCGTGAATAAAGATAACGACCATTCTGAATAACCAGGAATAAATATTTCTTGGCGTAAAAATGTCACCCAAGGCCTCTTTAAGTCCAGCACAGTCCAGTTCATCTTGCCCCTGAGCAGCTTTATCGAACCGTTTTCTGAGCTCATGATCAGTATTTTCCTCCTTCACTTGTTCTATTGACGGGAAGACAGATTTTCCTACCATCGCATCATCGTTTCTATTATCGTAAGGTAAAGCCCTTAAAACACGATTTTCAGAATACAATCTAAGCAAAAAATTGGATTCCAAATTTTTATCCCGGGTACAAGGCACTACACAGTACTTACCATTTCTCATTTTCATCGACGTAACGTAAGCACGACCATTGCTACTTGAAAAATTAGGATTCTTGTCGATAGGTGTATTATTTTTGAAAAACTTTTTTTTTAATGGCATGGTTATTTTTTTAGAGGGGTTTAATTTGTAAATAAAACAGGCAATAAACGGTCTGTCGGTCCTTCCTAATTTTGACCTTTGAGTCAATTCTATCACCACATAACGTTGATCATCTTTATCGGGAATGTTCACTTGGAATAAATACTGAGGATTCTTATGTCTGGATTCAACGGCCGAACCACCAGTGCTGAAAGGTTTCACCCATTCACCGTAGAACGAAATGCTGGCATCCCATGCGGAGATTTCAGTCGGTGAAATGAAGCGATGTAACAATAGGTATTGTCCCGGGCCTAAGTGACACAAAGTCATATAATCGAAGTGAGAAACAAAATCTTCCAAGGACATCCAAAACTCTCCGTCTACCCTCTTCTGCACGCCGCCGATCTCCCAGATTTCATGGCCGTTGAGTTGTTGCCATCTTTCGTCTCCATCTTTCCAGGCTGTTTCCGACTCCCCGGATCCCCAAGGATTCATAAGTCTCACAATCACTTGTCCTTCGTAATAACTCTTTTCAGGAAATTTGTACATTTTAATTAAATTATATGCGTGATTAATCGTGACTCCGTCCTTCTCCTTGAGAGCTTGAAAATTCGCCATAGCCTTATTTGATAAAGCTTCTTTCAATAACCATTCCACTGTGGTCCGAGGAGGAAGGTCGTGCAAGTCCATTATCTCAACTATCCCTCCACTCAGATCTTGAAAGCTGGTCAAGGTATATCCCGTGTTCAGCTCGTCATAACCAGTCCCATAAAACTTGGCGTAGGCTTTCTCTAGGAGCGCCGCCCAAAATACGTTGCCACCGAAAGAATGCATGTAGCAAAGTTTCTTGTTTGAATAGGTAGGTAGGCGGTCATCGACAACCACGTCCACCCAGTTCCCCAGCTTCCAGATCCTGAAGTGAAACGCGCCGATGTAGTCGTGATCGAAGCTTTGATCTGGAGGGACGACGTGTTTGACCAGTTTGTCGTTTAACGTTATCGCGCCGATTGCACTCGCTAGATAACAATCACCCACCTGTCCTTGGAGTGCGTCGTATCTGCTAGGTACACCGTTGATGAAGACAGGGCGCTTTGATATTTCCTTCGGTCGTCTCCATGTCATGTTGGGTTTCAGGTAGTAGTACAAATGTGGTTCTTCATACAAGACACCTGTACCCAACAGGTTTAAGCGAATGTTTTTGAAGTCTTCTTCGAATCTGAACTTCAGTACTTTCTGGTTCTCATAGGCATTCATGTTGTGCTGTGAAACAAATTAATTTTGATGGATAACACGTGAATTTTGGTAACTAATTTCTTTGAATGCGTTCAAGTTAATTGCAACAGCTTTGTTTATATTTACAAATCAAAATAAACAATAACAATAGAAGTCACAGTTGAGAGGATGTTCTGTGGATGCGACTAGTCTCGCGATTCCCGTAAACGGGAAGATCGGTATTTCATCTAAATACACCCGTCGCAGCACATCTGTGCACTCGGCTAGTTTTTAAGGTTTATGTACGAGAGGATGTCTGACAACATGGAAGGAATTTCATGGTTTGAATAATCAAATAAATAATACCATAATCAAATCTGATTTCATCATTCACAAGTGTTCAACTTAAGGAAAATTAGCACGGGAATCGAATTGAGTCTTTACAGTTACATACACTTGTACTCGCTTCGCTTGCTGGGGGCTCCACCTCCCGAAAACCATTAGTATAACCGTCAAACAGCCTAGATACCGAATGCGGAAAAAAGCTTGGCTATTGGAGTTAAATTTAAGGTTAGTGGAAAAGTTTGTGGCAATTTTCGTGTGTGAAACTGTCATGGAATGATAGAAATGGAAAACCTCTTGGAGATCTTGGACATGGCTCGCTAGGGGACTTGCATAAGTAGGTCAATAAATACAAGAAGAAAAATCGCTCGTACTTGCGTAAAAATACAAGAAGAAATTTGGATTTGTTTACGTTAGTTCCTTGCACTTATCATTATTATCTTTCTTGTTCATTCTTTCAACAGGAGGTAACACTGTGACCGAATTAAACACACAAATTACATAATTACATTCAGAACTCACAAGTTAGTGCATCATTGATAGCCTATAAGTTGATTGTGCCACGGCAAAGAACTCACCCTGAGGTATAATAGTTAAAATTTATTTAAATAAAATAAATTTAAATTAAATATTTTTCCAAAGTATTGAGCATGACGTTATTCCAAGATAAACTAGTAATCACTATCTTTTCGATGTTCACTTCATTTCTCCTCTTTCGTGAATCATTAGCAGAACTACTTTGAAACGTAAAAGAATATATATTTTTTTAGGAATTCGGCAGTCTTTGTAATTTGCATTTCTTCTTAACAGTTGTGGACTCATTCAACTCAGTTAATAGCAAAAATTGTGGTCTATTCCAAGCTGTGAGTGGCATTGATTCTTCAATTGGTAGTGAGCAACTGAGCAAAATGTCAGTTTTTGTATTTATTTAACTTTGTAAACGTCTTTTAAAAGCTTCACATATGTTTTCTAGCAGACGATTATGAAAAGCTCATCAAACGACGACTATGACTCAATGTTATTCTATGAATTTATTACTATTTCATACATACAGTAGAATATTATCCATTTTTGTGCTGAAAAGGGTAATAAGAATTATGTAGCATAACGTGTCCTTTAGTAACATGCGAAAGTTTTCAAATGTCTTGTATTATTGTAGTGTCGCCTTGATTATTGGCATGTGACCATTTGTGATGTAAGTCTTTCATCCTATAACTTTAAATGAGCAATGAATATATATTTATATATTTATAACTCCTATCTCGAAAACGGCTCTAACAATTTTGATAATTAACTATTTTATCATCATAACCTAGTCGTTTCCAGTTAATGAAATTAACTATTTAAATGATGAGAGAAAATTTTGTCAACTTTGAGCAGGCATATATTATATAGTTTGCAAAATATTGCATCATTATTAGTTTAATTTTTATAACTTTATGTTAATATGATTTTAGTTTGGTTTTCTCTTTAATTTTCATATTTTTTCCGATGATTTCTAGAAGTATAATAATCAATATTTTCTCTCCACTGAGGTACGGCATAGTTGTTGTGTTTATAGATTTTCCATGTGGGAATTTCTTCGGGCTGTAAAGAAGTGGTCTCGAACCTGAATGTGAGATTAACTACTCGTATTAAGCCTTTATTTGTTCCTTTTGATTTTCGCTTTATCATCAACTTTTCCTCGAACTCCCAATATCCTAAATGCACACTTTATTCCTCTTCATATGGTTCACAGTTTTCTTTCTTTAATTTGTTCACATACGCATTCTAATGTCTGCAACAATTTTATTAGGCCCTCTGGCAACCTTTACCGTTACAGGTCGTCTTCATGCAATCCCGCCATTCCCTGGATTTAGCCCATACTTCTTCAACACTTTAACATTTAGGACTTGCTTGTACATAAAAATATTGTTTTCTCTTTTTGTGGCTGAGAGGCCCATAGTTAAAACTCTGTCTCCTTCAAATCTCGAATAATTTGTTATGGATAACTAATTACTTCTATCCTAAGGTATATTTCCTTTTTAAGCGAACCAGTAATCATATCTCCCAAGCTATCCTCTTTATTCCTAATCCTTCATATTTCTTGTTTGAGTGTAAAACCCTTCTTGAAGTACCACTTGGAAGTTGGAACACTTTTTTAAATAGAACTTCTTATTCGTTTGTCTCCGTCTTTAAAAAACTGATCAGGAATATCTTTTAGACAGACAGTTTGAAGAGAATATATTTGTTTGGTATTGGTGAAATTAAATTTATTGGTTAACTTTATTACGTTTTTTACACAACAGATTTATTTTCTACAACAGATTTAAAGTTTATTTGAATATTATATTTCAATATTAATAATCCACTAAGATATGAATGCTTTCACAAAGTAGTTGTTGTAAACTAAAAAATAACCAAAAAATGTAAATAAATATCAAAGTGACAGAAGGTAGACATTAAGGTTTTTCTCAAGACAGCTGTAATTAAAATAAAAAGAGTTATATAAACCATGTTTGGTAAAATATACTTCCATTTAAAATAAATGGGAACTTTAAAGTCCAGTGGGGCAAAGCACATTGAACTTAGGATTACAAAAATTATTTCATAACCTCTACAGAATATTCCCTTTAATTTGACACCTCAATCATCAAAATCGGTTCATAAATAAAGGAGTTTTGCTGTACACAAGAAATTCCTTAGCAAATTAGTATAATAGATTTTGCATGTAGGTGTAGTTTTTATTTTTAAGTTCACCTACGTGGTTGAATTTGCTGAAGAAATGCAAATGTTTTAGAAAAATTAAATTTAAAATTGATAATTTTTAACAAGGGGTTTTATAAGTTGCCAATAACAACAAAAAAGTAAACAAAAGAATCATCCAGCTATTCATGACAAAGCCACTTAAAACTTTTATAGCACGTTGCCCGTACAGTAGAATAGAACAGGTATAAAACAATTGACTACATATTGCTCATGGAGTATTATCCCCATCTAAAAATCCCAAACAGAAAAACAGCTGTGTTTTAGGTTAATTATAAATAATTAATATCAAAGCAACAACAAGTATTTGTTTACATAAAGGTTTTTTTTACAATTTTATTAACCGTTCAGCAAAAATTACAATGTTGCTACACAGGCTAATTTTTAAAATATAACTATTAACAACAATATTTACAACGAATATCGAGGTCAGCCAAATTTTTTGGCCTCTCTGTAATGTCCAATCACAATGAAATGAAATTAATTGTTTCACAATTTACAGTCCATTTTGCACTTGTTTCACAATTCCCGGTTCCTGCTTATTTCTTCCTCCTCTTTTTTTTATAATTGTTTTTTTAAGTTAACAGTACGTCTTGAGGTAAACGTGGTTTAAGCCGCAGTCGTCTGAGGTCGGATGGGCGTCCGGTATTAAAATGTTGTACACCTGATACCATAGGGAGTTTCGTAAAAAAATTCAAAGTGGTGCTTCTAATAAACTCTTGGACAGATGAAACGCCCAGTTCCCTGTGGATTTGTTCATTTCTTACAAACCATGGACACTTAAGGATTATTCTCAAGGTCTTGTTTTGAAATGTCTGGAGTTTCTTGAGTGCACCTTACGAAGCAGTGCCCCAGACTGGGCAGGCATACATCAATAAAGGTCTTAATATAGTTTTGTAAAGTAGAACACCATTTTTTACGGATAAAGAAGATTTTCTATTCAGTGACGGAAATAATTTTGATAACCTTCCATATGCCAAATTAATTTTTTTGTTTATGTGAAATTTCCAATTTAATTTTCTGTCCAAATAAACACCTAAGTATTTGATAGCTTGATCTGGAGGGTTCCAAGGAATGTCTTCACCTAAAATTTGTAAATTTTGAGGTTCTTCAGGTCTACGAAGGGTGAATAATTTTGATTCACTTTTATACATAAAGGTGATTTTATGATTAAGGTTTACTAAATTTAAATCATCAGTTTAATGTTTCTTAAAGTTCGCCAATGCAATTTAGGAAATAGAGATAAGCAAATTCTCAAAGATCTACAAAGAACAAGTTTATTTCATTAGGACAAGGTTCATATAAGAAAAAACGTAATATTAATTAACTCAATCCACCTCAAACTTCAGTTTGTACTTCAAAATTTAGATGCTCAGAAAATTTATCATCAATTATGAAATTTAGTATTACTAGAGGCTTGAAGGGGCTAATAGCCCGTAAGCATAATCCTTCTTTACTACATTACAAAATACCTTCTTAGAAAATAGGCTTTTGAATTCACAAAATTTCCCCGAGTCCCTGAGATGGAGACCTTCAGTTTCAGCCCCCCCCCCATCATCCTGCAACCTTCCAAACACCTACAATTTCTTCGCAAACATTTTGCTTACGTAATTTTATATATATATATATATATATATATATATATATGTGTGTGTGTGTGTGTATAGATCATTTGGTATTAAATCTGGATTGTTATAACACAAACTAAACAAACGCACTTAACTTTATATAATTTTAAATTATGAAAAACTCAAACCCTTAATTATTATAAAATCTGAAAATCTTAAATTTAAAATATTTTTTGTTATAGTACATTGAACGTGCATAGTTAGATGCATTTTGGAACAAATCCCACATGTCAACATCTACAATATGGCTTTGAATCAAGCATTAGCACCACATGTTTAATGTAAACAAAACAGACGTTTTCCCTTTTCAATCCCAATGCACTTTAAATGGAAAATATTTTTCGTTACTTCTCATTTTCTGGAATATTTGGACATAATCTGCTATTTTCCCGACCCCCTGGGGCCGAGACCTTTCATTTGAGCCACCCCCTGTCATCCTGCGAGCTCGCAAACTCTCACAAATTTGAGTTTTGAAAATCCCTTACAGAATTAATATTATAGATAGATAGATAGAAGATAGATTATTTGTGACGTAAGATCATATCATTTGCATTTTCTATGATATTGTAATCTGTGATATCAGCAGTGTCCAGCAATTCATGAAGGCACCGTTGGGATATTCAACATTCGTCACAGCGCTTGGCCACTGAAACGAGCAATGAGAGCATCGATTAGAAAACAAAGACTGGATAAATTCAATGAAAAAAACTTAAATCTCAGTAAATCAAATTACAAAGCTAATTGTCATTGTGGGGAGCAATATGAACATGTGTATTTGAAAATGTCATTGCTTTCCCCCGAGCGAAGCTCGGTGCCCAGATATTTACATAATGTTGACATTTGATGTTGTCATGGGGACAGAAGAATTATGTTGTTTACGTTAATCTAGGTTCTGAAATATTGGTGAAAATGTTTGTTCTTTCTAAAAATAAAGTCTTTCTTTTTACTTGTAACACATGGTGTCAATAAGTATTTTTTAAAGAGCCCGCAATCACAATTAATGAAATACAAAATGAATGGTAGTGAGTCGGTTGGGGGTAAAATATCAAGCAAAGGAATGTTCCCATCTACATCTATATTCTTTGTTTTATTACTTGAAACACACCACTGTCAACTCATGAAGCCCACCTGATATGAATTTTAATTTCCAATTTTCACCATTGTCAACTGATGAAGCCCATACGCCGTTATTGTCAAAACAGGCCATTTTGAGGAGCTGGAAAGATAACTCTACGTTATGTAACCCAGGTCACATCTGCCCCGATTGTCATCCTGAATCTAAGGAGAGTCACAGCTATCACAGCCAGTCCCATGGCACCTGATGAGACACTACCAAAAATAAATGCATTATATTTATTGAAATAGGACCTTAAAATGGTCTTGCACAAGATCGGTCTGATTGGACATTGATAGCCAGCATCTCTCATTGCTTAACAGCTGAATGCTAAATGTAGTGTTATTGATACTCATTAACCTCCCAGAAAGCTTGAAAAGTCTGTCATTTCTACGGATGATGCCGACAACGGCCCTCGGACCCAAATAGGCACCATCAGGAAGGAAAAGTGAAAATTTTTGAAATCTTGAAACTTTATAAAGAAGGAATAAATGAGTTTTGTAAGAAATAATTTATTGAAAGCTTTTGATGCTTTGTTGTCGCCACATTGCAGACATTTACATTGGACAAAATGTTTAACAAATTTGTATTTTATTTATACTACAATACTAAGGTGTTCCTCACCCAATCTTCCAATGTCATAGTTATATCATTCCCGTGATTCAAATTCTTCTTCTGGTCGAGAGATAGCAATATTTCTAATGTGACGCCACAAAGAATAAAATCTGTTAAGCTTATGTTTCCATCATCGTCAGCGTAAACGAAACTAAGACTGTGGACTGAGCGTTGGGGAACGTCATAGCCAATAGAGCCAATCGCTTCCTCAAACCGGGCAAATGACAAATATCCTTCGGGTTCGTCTCTATGTTGGAAGAAGACTTTTTTCCAGAAACAGATTTTGTTGTAAAGATCACGAAACTCTGAGAATCTAAGCTTTCCAGAGTGGTCATCATCAAACATCGCGATCATGCTTCGACACTCGTTCTTTGTGAAACTGGTACAATCCGTATCAGACGACATTGGATGAATGTCTACCTGAAAAATTGCATTGATAACATTAATCAATATTCCGATTAATGAGATATTACCAGGAACGTATATTCCAAAAAGGGCGTGAATAAGGATAACGACCATTCTGAATAACCAGGAATAAGTATTTCTTGGCGTAAAAATATCACCCAAGACCTCTTTAAGTCCAGCACAGTCCAGTTCATCTTGCCCCTGAGCAGCGTTATCGAACCGTTCCCTGAGCTCATGATCAGTCTTTTCTTCCTTCACTTGTTTTATTGATGAGAAGTTAGATTTTCCAACCATCGCATCGTCGTTTCTAACATCGTAAGGTAAAGCCCTTAAAACACTTTTTTCGGAATACAATCTAAGCAAAAAATTGGATTCCATATTATTTACCCAGGTACAAGGCACTATAAGGTACTTCCCATTTCTCAGTTCCATCGTTGTAACGTAAGCACGGCCTTTACTACTTGAAAAATTAGGATTCTTGTTGATAGGTGTATTATTTTTGAAAAACCTTTTTTTTAATGGCATGAATATTTTTTTGGAGGGTTTCAATTTGTAAATAAAGCACGCAATAAACGGCCTGACTCTTCTTCCTAACTTTGACCTTTGAGTCAATTCTATCACCACATAACGTTTAACATCTTTATCGGGAATGTTCACTTGGAATAAATACTGAGGATTCTTATGTCTGGATTCAACGTCCGAACCACCAGTGCTGAAAGGTTTCACCCATTCACCGTAGAACGAAATGCTGGCATCCCAAGCGGAGATTTCAGTCGGTGAAATGAAGCGATGTAACGATAGGTATTGTCCCGGGCCCAAGTGACACAAAGTTATATAATCGAAGTGAGAAACAAAATCTTTCAAGGATATCCAAAACTCTCCGTCTACCCTCCACTTTACGCCGATCTCCCAGAGTTCATGGCCGCTGAGGTTATGCCATCTGTCGTCTCCATCTTTCCAGGCTGTTTCCAGTTCCCCGGATCCCCAAGGATTCATAAGTCTCACAATCACTTGTCCTTCGTAGTAACTCTTTTCAGGAAATGTATACAATTTTATTAAATTATAATAGTGGTTTATCGTGACACCATCCTTATCCTTGAAGGATAGAAAATTCGCCATAGTCTTATTTGATAAGGCTTCTTTCAATAACCATTCCACTGTGGTCCGAGGAGGAAGGTCGTGCAAAGTCATTATCTCAACTATCCCTCCACTCAGATCTTGAAAGCTGGTGAAGGCATATCCCCTATCCAGCTCATCATAACCAGTCCCATAAAACTTGGCGTAGGCTTTCTCTAGGAGAGCCGCCCAAAATACATTGCCTCCAAAAGAATGCATGAAGCACAGTTTTCCATTTGAATAGGTAGGTAGGCGATCATCGACAACCACGTCCACCCAGCTCCCCAGCTGCCAGATCCTGAAGTGAAATGCGCCGATGTAGTCGTGATCGAAGCTTTGATCTGGAGGGACGACGTGTTTGACCAGTCGGTCGTTTAACGTTATCGCGCCGATTGCACTCGCTAGATAACAATCACCCACCTGTCCTTGTAGTGCGTCGTATCTGGTAGGCACACCGCTGATGAAGATGGGGCGCTTTGACATTTCCTTCGGTCGTCTCCATATCATGTTGGGTTTCAAGTAGTAGTGAAAATATGGATCCTCATACAAGACACCTGTACCCAACAGGTTTAAGCGAATGTTTTTGAAGTCCTCTTCAAATCTGAACTTCAGTACGTTCTGGTTCTCATAGGCATTCATGTTGTACTGTGATACAAATACTTTTGATAAATTAAACAAGAATATTTGTACCTAATTGATTTTGAATGCGTTAATGTTGATTGAAACAGCTATATTACCTTTACAAATCAAAATAAACAATTCAGCTTACTTTACTTACAGCTGAGAGAATGTTTCTGTGCATGTGACCAATCCCGTGATTCTCGCAAATGGGATAATCGGTATTTTACCTAAATACACCCGTCGCAGGACATCTGTGCACTCGGCTAGTTTCCAAGATTTATTTATGAAAGCATGTCTATTAATATGGAAGGAATTTCATGGTTTGAATAATTAAATAAATAATACCATGATGAAATCTGATTTCATCATTCACACCTGTTCAACTCAAAGGAAATTAGACCCATTAGATACATTACTTGAAATGGCGACCTACCCAGGTAGGTATTTTGAGCCAAGTATGAATGACTGATGAGTGAAGGATGATTTTGGTGCGATCTTGTAGTCTTGTTACTGAATAAGCCCGACATGCTCCTTATAGACAGGACTGTTAATTAATAGCCCATCGGCCAATGGCAACTAAGTGACCTACATTTTAACGTGGAATCTGAACCACAATTTCCTCGGTTAACAGTTTTACGAACTAGTCTGATTATGAGCACAGTCCTATAAACATAGTATTCAATAGTGCGGGCGTAAATCCCCAATAAGGAAACCGCGTGCACAAGCTATCGCTCATAACTATCCACAATTCGTGACCTCCAAGTAAGTGGATTACAGGACACGCCTCATTCCCAGTCATCAATTATTATCTCAGGGATCACATTAATTCTCTACAGTTACATACAATTGTACTCGCTTCGCTTGCTGGGGGCTCCACCTCTTGAACACCATCAGTATACCCGTCAAACAGCCCCGATACTGAATGCGGAAAAACGTTTGGTTATTTGGGTTAAATTTAAAGTTAGTATAAAAGTATATGGCAATTGTCGTGCAACAAAATGTCGTGGAATGATGGAAATGGAAGAAAGTCTTGAAGAGCTTGGACATTGCTCGCTGGTGGACTTGGATTTGTTTGCGTTGGTTCCTTTCATTTATCATTATTTAGGTCATTGATTCCACAAGAATCCAAACTGAAATTAGTTCAGTCCTTGGTTTTCCTCACCATAAACTACTGTCTTCCAGTTTTTGGGTACTGTTTGACACAGGAACTCGTGATGGTACTGCATAGGCTACAAAACGCTGGTCTTGTAAACTTTTTATATCGTATACAAACGTATACGATATGAAAAGTTTGACCATATAACTAGTTATATGGTCAAACCTTTGCCACCGGAATATGGCAAAGGTGTTGTCCATTCAATGATGCTGTGACATGCAGACGGTGTACTTTGTTCACAAAACACTGGTCTTGGGGACACCACAATATTTAAAAGAAAAGCTAAGACAGCGATCAACCATGAGAGAGCGTCGAACACGGCAGGACGTGTTGCTAGACATACCGAGGGTTAGGCTTGAAGCAGGTAAAAGGGGTTTTCCTACTTTGGGCCGGCCCAATACAACACATTATCCTCTCAAATGAAGGCACTGTCTTGCAGTTAATTTAAACTTGCCAGTAGTGGGCACTTGGGGCTGCTGGCCCAATCAAACTTTGACAGGCAGTCAATTTTTTGACAGCTACTTCCGGTCACGTGACCGGAAGTGACGTCATCAGCTGTGACGTAGCTGTGACGTGTTGTTGGTGGGTATTTAAAGTTTAAATGCCCTGCTGTGCTGGGTATTTAAATTTTAAATGGCCGGAAGTGTGTCAAGGTCGTTTGGGGATGTTTTTAAAAAAGATCTTGCATTTTCGGAAAATCCGAAAATGCAAGATAATTTTTGTTTCTTTTTACAAACTGTTGTTTTGTTGATTTTCACGTCTGTTAAAATACCATGTAAAAAATGGAATTGACAAATTAACAAGAAAATATCCTGCTACAAAGTATCCAAATAAAGATGCAATTACATAAACATAAACTTTAAAATATAGCGAATGTTCTTCCTTTTTATCTGTTAGCATTTCCTGAACAAGGTAACCAAAAGTGTAACCACATAAAAATGAAAGTAGGCAAATAATAAATTTCGACGGGTTCACAAAAACCAAGTTGTAAAGTAGCGAATTTCTTTCTTCTTCCATTGTTGAATTTTTAGTCGAAACCAATTAATGATAACATTATTGCTTGCGCATCAGAACTAACAGTTGATGAAATTTCATTTACTTGTAGACTTGTAGTAGTTTCATTTGTAGTAGGTAATTGTTCGGAAGTTGGTGTAGATGTAGAAGAAACAGTATTATATTGAAGCTCAGAGTCCATGTGTGCTCGGGTAAAGAGCTGAAGCTTTAATGACGTGTGGTAGCCGTGTCCTACTGTGCATCAGGAGTTGTTGGTGGTGGGGGGTCGTTTGTTTCTTGCACTGAAATGTAGATGGAATCATAACTTTCTGGAGGATGTACTAAAATTTGTTGTATAGGATCTGCATCAATAGGAAAACTTTGCGTTTCAATGCAAAGTCCATCTTTAATAAAAGAAACATATAAAACAGAACTCATGTTTATTTAGATGTTTACTCTGCCAGTTCTACTAGCAAACTGATGTGTCAGTAGTGGCGCTGCAACCTCCCTTGACATGTGCAGCTCGGAACATCTGCCCTCCCCCCACCACCATGAGAGACTCCTCGCAATTTTTGGATTTGTAGTGTTAGTTCTAACGTAGGTGTTGTAGGGTGAACATCTCAGTACTAAACAATTGTTTTTAACATTTGGCTTAAAATACTTATTTAACTTTGTACGAGTTACAATATTTTTAAAGATGCTACTTTATTATATTATCTTAATACTTAGTTATAATATTTAGTTAAAGAAATCGAAACTGTAGTTGCGATTAAAATAGAAACATGGTTTCTTAACATTTGCCTTAAAAATATTTGTAACTAAATATCGTAAAAAGATTTTTACAACATATTTGAATTAATATGTTTGCAAACCCTATCATGCGAGTTTTAAAAGATAAACGAGACCGAGTGGGCCGGGTTTGACCTCGCATGCTTTCGCTTGTTGCCGACCAGTTAGCAATACAACTGGTTGACCTTGCGCCGCACTTTCGCTTGCGGCCGGCCGGCGAATACAGGTCGTCGTCCTTGTTGCATCACCTGGCACACCAGTCCTTGATTGCTTAACACACTCTACACTCTACACTCGACAAGTTATTCTTTCCTTTGCCACCGTCCTAACAACACCTACTTCAAATTCACAATGAACCGCTCCGAGTATACCGAGATTTGGTATAACTGGTTTTCCTATCTTCAACTGCTTGGGGTACGAATTATTCAATCGAACAACAATCGTGATTGGTATGATGTTACAACCACTATTGCTCGAAAACCTTTTCAGCAAGTTTGGAAAAACATTCTTACCGGCACCAAAATTCGCACCGAACCACCCGAAATTCGCACCGAACCACCTCTATCATCTGTATCTTCAAACGTACCCCAGCAAAACTTTCATCTAAAAAAACTGAGACTTAACCGAAAATATGAAATCTTAAGACATTTATCTTCTTCTATTTTCATTTTTAATTCTGAAAAAACCAAAATTTATGTCATTGACATTCCCAAAAAAATTCCTATTCCCCTTAACCCTCGACACTTGATAATAAATAAAAAAGGTGCCAAGTTAAACATAAATATTACCGAGTAAAACCTTTTCCCACCTCCAAAGTCCACCCTGGTGGCAAAAAAGGCCCTTCTAAGGGCCGACCTAAGACTTTCAAATTTAGGCTTTCGCTAAAGCCTCAACCCTTGGTGACTAACAAGGGGTGGTTTGCGAAAGCCCCTATGGGACTTAGAGGTACACGGACCTCTTGTTAGTCACCAAAGGTTAAGGCTTTAGCGAAAGCTCCCCGCTATTGACTCAACCTTTGGGACTTAGAGGTATGTGAACCGCTTGTTAGTCACCAAGGGTTGATGCTTTAGCGTCCAACCCTTTGTGACTTAGTGGTACACAGACCACTTGTTAGTCACCAAGGGTTGAGGCTTTAGCGAAAGCCCCCCGCTATTGACTCAACCTTTGGGACTTAGAGGTATATGAACCGCTTGTAGTCACCAAGGGTTGAGGCCCTAACTTAAGCCTAAATTTGAAAGTCTTAGGGTGGCCCTTAGAAGGGCCGATTTTGCCACCAAGGTGGACTTGATATGAGGAGGGGAAGGAAGAAAAGGGTTTAATTTGTGATGTTTATTTTTAATCGTTCACCCTGCGCTGTTACAATCAGGAATTTTGGATTTAATGGGATGTTTATTCTTTTTGTTTTTGGTGTAGTAAGTACATAAATTTTCGTCCTCTCCTCATTGTAAACATAAATTTTGTTTTCTTCAATTTTGTAGATTGTATATTTCTGGTTTTTCTTGAATTGTTTCAGTCTAATGTTCTTTACTGGTGCGGGATGAATTGTTTGGGGGGTGGGGGTTTCTTTGATTGGTGCGGGTTGAATTTGTTGGGGGGTAGAAGAAGGGTGCAGTCCGCACAACTCCATCCAGTCTTCAGTTAAAATGTCGTCACAAATTGGAGCGATGGGAATCTCTTCAGTTTGCGGCGTTGATGTTTCTGTAACTGGTGTGGGATTCTGAAATAATTGGGGTTGATCTTCATTAACAGCATCAGCTATTATGTCGTTAATGGAGGAGGAGAGGACGGGAGAAGTTGGTTTTTTTAGAAGAAAATCAGTCGAAATAGAAGAAAGGTCAATAGATACCGGAATTGTAGTTGGTTTCTGCTGCAGAGGTTTCTGCAGCAGACTCAGGAGAATGGGGGTAGATGAAGAAGATGCAGAGTAGTTCATGTTGATATAAAAAGAATAATAAAATGGATAATATAATAAAATAGGAAAAATGGTTAAAAACGTGGGAATGGATAGTAACAGCGATGGTGGCGAGTGGCAGAATAACACAAGGCGGGCGAATGGGGTTCTTATAGGCAGCAGACACAACAACCTTGTAGTCAAGGTAGTGAAAGCTGAGGCTAGCGACCAGGTCCAAGTAGGCCAGACGAAGTTGTGAGAGCGGTGGCTAGCGACCCGGCCAAGGCTACCGGCCCCGGCAGAGCGACACGTTGACCTACTAGTCAAGGCTCGCTAGCGAGGTCGAGTCTCGAGCTCGCTGATATAAGCAAGCGCGCAACGTTTCTCTTTGGCATTACGGTGAAGGTGTAACTGGTCCGCTTACGTGGAGTGTTATGCTGTAACGTAATGTTCGCCATGGTGTGTGGGATGGCTTATGTCAAGCACACACTGCGTTCGGCTATTGTGGGAGAGGCGCCCTCCTATAATAGTCGGTCGCAATGGCAATCCACCTACCTTTCCATTTCCTGCGTGGTTTAATTGTCAGGGTTAATATTACGGTGAGGTGTGTGAGTTCGCTTACGTGATGATCACACCGTAACTGTAATATTAAGTTAGGTGTAATATTATAGGGAGGTGTGTGAGTTCGCTTACGTGATGATCACACCGTAACTGTAATATTACATACTATAAGATAGAATAGGGGGAACGTTAGGTAGGGGTTAAGATATGATAGGGCGGTGAGGTGTGTGAGTTCGCTTACGTGATGATCACACCGTAACCGCATGCATGATAGCATTTAAGGGGTAGCATAAGTTATAATAAAGTAGTATAGAAATAAAGTAGTAGAATAAGGTAGGGACCCCACGCTTCCCCACCCCCCTTTTTTTATAATTTTTAAATGACCTTGACCTAGTTTTGATTGTTCTACTTTCGGACTTAGAATTATTTAAAAGACCTATTTTGTAGACTTAGATATTTTAATTTCAAAAGACTTACTTGTTTGACTTATATATTGATTGATTTTAAAACTCTACTTTTGAGACTTAAATATTTTGTTAAAGTTTTAAATAACCTAAGATTTTAGTTTTGTGTTGTATCTTTTATTAAATAATTATTATTTTTAACATTTGGGTTTTTGTAAATGTTTTAATTTCTGTTACTGGTGAGTTTAGTTTTCGCGTTGGTTATTAATATTTAGGTGTTTGTTAAAGCCTCAACCCCTGGTCACTATCTAACCTAACCTAACCGACCCGGTCGGTTTCCACTACAACAAAATGGTCGCCTTCTACGGTAGAGATAACATCGGAATCGCCTACATGGACACGGACGCTTTCATCTACTGGATTCTTACTGAAGATATGTATTTGGATCTTCGAACATTTGTTCACAAAAATGAATTTGATTTTAGTGACTATCCAAAAGATCATTTAAATTATGACAATGATCGGAACAAAAAGAAACTTGGAAAATTTAAAGACGAAGCAAATGGAATTTTACTGAAAGAACTTATTGCACTAATGTCAAAATTGTATTCACTACAATTGCATAAAGAAGAAAACAATATTATTAAAAAAGCTAAGGGAGTAAAAAGTTTGTATCTTAAGAAGAATGTAAATTTTGAACACTACAAGCAATGCTTATTTGAAGAAACGACTATAACTGCAAAATTCAACACCATCAGAAGTTTCAACCATCAACTGTACAGCGTAACAGAAGTGAAAAAAGCACTCTGCTCCAATGATGACAAACGACACATTCTTCCAGACAAAATTCACACTCTACCATTCGGCCACTACTCTCTCAATCCTATCAATGAGTAAAAACAAAAAGAAAAAAAAGAAAAAAAGATAAAAAGAAAAAAAGGGGAAATCACAGCATGCTCGCTGTGATTTCCCCTTTTTTTAAATATGTTGAAATGACCTTGAACTATAAAAGCGGATGCAGAAAAAGAAACACTCAATACTAACTTGACTTTGTTAGTAAAATCATCATGACAGACTTAAAGGAAAAGATTGTTGATGAACTTCATAAACCTGCAAGAATAAAGTTTCCACGACGAAATACTGTTGTAAAATGAATAAATGATTTATATCAAGCAGATTTAATTGAAATGCAACCGCATAGTAAAATAAATAAAGGATTTAAATACATACTTACGATTATTAATTGTTTTACTAAAGTTGCAGATGCTTTGCCATTAAAAGACAAAACTGGTAACAGCATAACAAAAGCTATGGAAGTAGCTATAAAAAGAGATAAAAATAAAATTAAACATTTACAAACTGATGATGGGAAAGAATTTTTTAATAAACCTTTTGCCTTGTTAATGAAAAAATATAACATAAATCATTATTCCACAAATTCTGAAAAAAAGGCAGCTATAATTGAAAGATTTAATAGAACCTTAAAAGGTGTAATGTATAAAATGTTTTCGAAAAGAGGTTCTTACGTATGGGTTGATATCTTACCAAAATTAATAAGCGATTACAACAACAAGTTTCATAGAACTATCGGTATGGCACCTAACAAAGTGAATAAGAAAAACGCTAAACTAGTTTTACAACGAATTAAAAAGAATACACAGCCAAAAGCGGAACAAAGAAAACCAAGAAAATTTAATGTAAATGATAAAGTTCGAATTAGTAAATACAAAGGAGTGTTTACTAAAAAATACCTGCCCAATTGGACAAACGAAGTTTTTACAGTGTATAAAGTACAACCTACTGTACCGGAAACTTATATTTTAAAAGATAACAAAGGAAATTTGTTACAAGGCGGTTTTTACGGACATGAATGGTTAAAGTCAACAGTAGGCGATGTTTACCTTGTTGAAAAGGTGTTGCAAAGGAAAAAAGACCAAGTTAAAGTACGTTGGTTGGGGTTTGATAAAACTGAAGATTCGTGGATACCTATAAAAGATTTGATTTAGTTTTAAATCAACTTATTTACTCTTCTGCCTTTGAATAAGATGGAGATTGTTCACCATAAAGATAAATTTAATATTAATAACATTGATGATTTAACCGTAGATAACGTTAAAATCAACAATGGTAAACACGGCAGTTTATTTCCAAACACTGTACGATGTATAGTCAGCGGTCCTTCAAACTGTGGCAAAACTAACGTTGTGTTTAACTTAATTACAAACACAAAAGGATTGCGATTTAATAACCTATATATTTTTTCAAAGTCCTTACATCAACCAAAGTATCAATTGTTGGAAAAGATCCTGACTGATGTGCCCGATGTTAACTATTACAAATTTAATGTTAGTGACAGTGTTATGCAACCAGACCAGGCTAAGCCGTATTCTGTATTTGTATTTGATGATGTATCTAGTGAAAATCATGATACTATTAGAAACTATTTTGCCATGGGAAGACATAATAATATTGATAGCATATATATCGGACAAACATATAGCAAAATTCCAAAACAACTAATTAGAGACAATGCAAATATTTTAGTTTTATTCAAACAAGACGATACAAACCTAAAACATATATACAACGATCATGTAAATGCTGATATGTCATTTGATAAATTCAAAGAGCTTTGTGGAAAAGCTTGGGCGGAAAAATATGGATTTTTGGTAATTATGAAAGATAAAGCTATAACAGATGGTCGTTACCGCATAGGTTTTGATAAATTTGTTTTAATACATTAATTAACAACATTATCGTACAAGTCTTCATGGTGTAAACATGGTTAATCAGGAAAAGCTATTAAAAGAAATAAAATCACTTAGTGATTCTATTAGACAGAAAAACAGAGCGTTAAGATTAGGAATAAGTGAAAGAGAGAAATTTCTGGAATCAACATTTAAACCTATTACTGAGCCATTAAAACAATTAGGACAAAATGTTAAACATTCAACATTTAATTTTTCCGGAGATGCTATTTTACCCATTTCAAAATTTGAACAAAAAGAAGAATATGAAAGTGATACAAGTTTTACACAACAAGGAGAAACAACTGAATAAGAAAGCGAACTAGGTGAAGAAACGGATGTTTTAACAGAAAAAGAAGGTCTTTCTACAAGCGAAGAACAACAAGAAGAAGAAGAGCCTATTAATCCATCCAACTTGAGCAAATTGGGCTCGGATATTGCGTATAAAGGGCCGCTTGCAAGACAATTTGTATTAAAAATGTTACATTCTGCACAACCAACTCGAAAATATCATACTTTTGGTGCTAGAATAGAAGAAAATGGGCTAATGATTGGAGATAGCAAACTTGATGTAGACGAACATGACAATATTATTATAAATAATAAACAATACAAGGGTACAAAAGGATTGTTTGAACTTATTTTTAAGCCGAAACCTAATAAATATACTAAAAAGGATTTAAACATTTTTAAACAAATATTGGAGGATATAAATGCGCATAAGAAAAATTATTCTAAAAATTTTAATGTTCATAGAAATGCATAAGAAAAATATAAAACTATTATTGCTAAACTTTTCCCACCAAAAAGAAGGGAACCCATAAAAAGAAAATCATTATCTTCTGCTGAAATAAATATTTTACATAAAAGAAGAAAAACAAATCAATCAAGTTTATCAGGAAAAGGATTATTAAAAAACTTGTATGATACTAATATAATATACTACAACGATATAAACAAATTGGTTGACAGAATGAAGTTGATATATGAAGCTAAACAAGCCGGACATAGTGTTTAGAAAATGAATGGGTAGCTTTGGTCGGCGAACTGCGAAATCGAGGAGTAATTGCATAAAAAATATGAGTATATATAATACAAGTATAACTGATTAAATATTCAGTATAACCATGAGTGTGGATAAGTTTGGACGGTATTCCGAAACTGGAAGCAAATCAGGATCTTATGGAAAAAGAGGTGGTTTACCACTAACATCCGATGGAGATTATGATATAAATAACAAACGTTTAAAGTTTGTAAATGATCCAAAAGATGATAATGATGCGGTAAATTTTAAAACTTTAAGAAGTGAAACATTACCTAGCTTAAAGCTTCAAAATGAAGTGTATAACGCTAATTTTTATAGAATTGTAAATCTTCCAAAACCAATAGATAAGAATGATTCGGTAAATAAAGAATATTTAATGTGGTACATAAACCAAACCTTACGATATGATCCTAGGAGTAATAATAAAGTATATGATGCAAAAGATCTTAGAATAGCCAATATAGCAGATCCTATTAATGATCAAGATTCAGTTACAAAAAAGTATTTACATTCAGTCATCCCTGAAAAAACAGATAAATTTTCCTTTTACAACTTTGTAATACATGATATTGGAGACCCTAAAGATATGAAAGATGCTGTAAACCTTCAATATCTTACAGATCATTGTATTACGCATGATATTAATACAATTGATTGCAAAAATAAAGTGTTAACTAACGTTAAGGAAGGAACTGCAAAATCAGATGCAGCTACAATAAGTCAAATAATGAAATTAAAAGATAACAAATGGAATGCGGATGCAAAAATAATTACTAATGTTAAAAAAGGGTTGGATGAAACTGATGTAGCAACAGTTGGACAAGTTCCTGCATTAAAAGAAATTTCATCAAGAACTGGTCAACAAGGCTTTGATTGCAAAGGGAAACCACTAGTCAATGTTGCAGAAGGAATAAGAGACAATGATGTAGTTACAGTAGCACAAATGCATGAGAAGGGACACATATACTATAATCTTTTTCTAAGAAAAGATTTAAATAAGCAGTCTTTTTTTTGTGAAGACTTGCGATTGACTAGCTTAAAAGACCCTATTAATTTTACTGATGCTGTTAATGTAAATTACATTGTAAGACTCTTAAGTGTAGTATTATATGATATTTATAACACAATAAAGCCCATAAAATCTGATCAAAAATTAAATTGGGTTAAAAAGAAGGTTATGGAAAAATATTTTTTAAATAAGGAAACTGATACTTTAAGAACTTCTAAAGATGATGATGATGAAGAAGATAAAATCCTTCCACAAAACTGGAAAAAAATTATTTACCCATAAACAAACATACTTATAAATAAACAATGTCAAAGGATAAGTGCATCATTCATTATAAAGCATTTATAAAATAAACAAGTATCGACATTTCGTTTCACTATAAAAGACCATGTTGAAAGTTCAACGCATCAGTCATAATCGACACGTTATAAAGAGAGGAAGACGAATAGCATCAACAGCACTTTCTCTTATTACTAAGCCGGTTGGAGCTATAGTTAATAAAGCTATCGATTTATTACCTGTAGAACTACATTTACCAGGAGGTTATCAATATTGTGGTCCTGGAACAAAATTGAAAAAAAGACTTGCTAGAGGAGATCTTGGAATAAATAAACTTGATCAAGCCTGCAAACAACACGATATAGCATATTCAAAGTTTGCAGATACTAAAAATAGATCAATAGCGGATAGAGCACTTGCTGAAAAAGCTTGGCAAAGAGTAACATCCAGTGACGCTAGTATCGGTGAAAAAGCAGCAGCTTTAGCGGTATCAGCAGCAATGAAGGGTAAAACGATGTTTGGAGGTGGAAAGAAGAAAGGAGGTGGAAAAAGGAGAAGAAAACCTGCAAAGAAACGTGGAGGAAATATAAGAAGAAAACGACGATCCACCGCAGGTAAAAATAAAAAGAAACAAACAATATGGTCAATGATAAAAAAAGGAGGAGGATTATACCTAAGACCGTATCGTGTGTATTAAACAGAAAAAAACAATTACTAATTCCAAATAAAGAATTAACAGATAAAGAATTAATTACTTATGTTTCTTGTTTAAAAATTCCATTTTTTAGAGGAGTGTTTATGCAAGATGCATTACCTGTTAAAATATGGAAAAATGAAACCGGAATAGTAAATTTAGATAATAGTAAAGGATCAGGCACTCATTGGGTATGTTATAAGAAACTAGGATCAACTATTTACTACTTTGATAGTTTTGGTAATCTCCCACCACCAAAAGAACTACAATATTACTTTAAAACAGCTAAAAAAGTACTATACAATTATAAAAGAGAGCAACCTGATGATACGGTAATCTGTGGACATTTATTTTTAGATTTTTTAACAAAAAGCGTTAGTCAACTTTAAGATGTCTTCCTATACAGTATCATTAACTGGAACTTCATCTACTTTGTGAAGTGTTCTTTTCCCTGCGTTACGTTTGGAAAAAGATAAATTATGGGAAGCCGCATTATTAGATATAACAACTTATAATTCTATTCCCAACGTTACTGAAAATGTTAATGACAAAATACATTATTACAAAACAAAAGATAAAAATACAAACAAATATTCAGATATACAAGTATTTAGTTTACCCACTGGAGCATATGAAATTGATGATATAAATGAAGCGATACAAAATCATATGGGAAAAGATAATATAACAATAAAAGGAAATAACAATACTATGAAAGCTGAAATTAAATCTAAATATTATATAGATTTTAGCAAAGAACATTCAATTGGTAGTTTATTAGGGTTTCCTAAAACAACAAAAATTTTAGAACCTAATATTAACCATTCAGGTGCTAGAACTGTGACAATAATGAAAGTTAACAGTATAGATGTTACATGTAATATTATACATGGTTCTTATAGAGATGGTGAAAATACTCATATATTGCACACATTTTATCCAACGGTCGCTCCGGCTTTTAAAATTGTGGAAAAGCCACAAAACTTGGTGTACCTACCGTTAAACACCAGTTTTATTTCAGACATTGTGGTGAACATACTAGATCAAGACGGAAATCATATTGATTTTAGAGACGAACCTATAACTATACGAATACATATAAAATCAACCGTATAACAATGGGGTTATCATTTAAAAAGAAAGAGCTGACTGATAAACAAGTCAGTAGCACTTCAGCTATAGAAGGATTAACAAGTGATAACATTCGTTTTCTAGAAGAAATTGGATTAAAACTTATTAATAATGGAAATATTGGATATAGCGCAGGGTCCGACATTCGACGAAACCTTATGGGAAAAGGAATATCATACGCACAACCCTTACGCTTCATCAAAATTAAATAATAATGATGAAATTAGAATTCCCATACAACAACAGGATATTTATACACTTCCATGTGAAAGTTATTTGTATATCGAAGGAAGAGTAACAAAAAGAGATGGAAGCACTGCAAGTACTGTTCCGTTCATAAATAACCCCATGGCATATTTGTTTGATGAAATAAGATATGAAATTTCCGGAGTTACAGTAGATTCAACAAAAAAGGTGGGAATTACAAGTACATTAAAAGGATTAGCATCTTTAACACCGAGTGAAAAAAATATGCTAGCCGCCGCAGGATGGGTAGCGCCCGATTCCAATATAATCACTCCAAACAGTTCAGGCAATTTTGACTTTTACATTCCTTTAAGATTACTTTTAGGCTTTGCCGAAGATTACCGAAAAATAATAATAAACGTAAAACAAGAATTAGTTTTGTTAAGATCATCAAACGACAAAGATATTATTATGGCGCCTGATAGAACAACGGAAGTTACTTTAGAATGGAAAATGCAATTAGACAAGATTGTTTGGAGAGTACCGCATGTACGGTTAAACGATCAGAATAGAATTTCATTATTAAGAACTTTAAAATCAGATCGTGATATCGTAATACCATTCAGAAGTTGGGAGTTTCATGAATATCCGGTTTTACCGGAAACACAACGTCATACATGGACTGTAAAAACTTCTACTCATTTGGAAAAGGCAAGATATGTAATATTTGGATTACAAACAAAAAGAAGAAATGAAATAACTAAACATGCTGGTGAATTTGATCATTGCAAACTTACAAATTTTAAGGTGTTTCTAAACTCTCAATTTTTTCCATACGACAACTTCAACATAAACTTTACAAAAGACAGGTTTAGCGTTTTGTACGATATGTACGCAAGATTCCAAAATTCATATTATGGAAAAACAAACACACCTTTATTAACGCCAAACCAATTTAAATCTAACTATCCGATTGTTGTAGTTGATTGTTCAAAACAAAACGAATCTGTAAAATCTTCCAGTGTAGATATAAAAATAGAAATGGAATTTGAACAAAATGTACCCAAAGATACATCTGCTTGTTGTTTAATTTTACATGACAAAATTGTTACATATACACCTTTAACAGGAATTGTAAAAGCAGTTTTGTAAAATGAAAAGGAAAAAAAAAATACCCCCACCACTCGGTTATAAAAGCAGGAGCGGGAACGAAAATTGTTTAGTTTACTGTCTACAGTTGTATGGGTAACATCGTCTACAGCATTATAAACAAAATGAGTTCTTTATCAGTTGTACAAGACGTTTCCGAAACAGCACCTTTATTGGAAAATGATGATAAACATTTTGAAGAAAATATTGTAAAGGAAATTGATGACTTTTTAAAGTTTGGAAAACAAAATAAAAAGTTGGAAAATAATAAAACAAACGTAAGAAAGAAAAGAAAACTTGAAGAAAATATTCCCCCAAACATTTTAACTGAAGTTTTCCTTCGCATCTTTTATCCTATTTCATCTTGCATGAGTAAAAGTGTGTCGATAGGATTGGTAAAATCATTAGACTACCCTCCCGCAGTAATCCTAAGCCATGGAACAAAGATGGTTTTATTTTCAGAAAATGCTTGGGATTCCTTTTTAAAACATCTACATCTTATTGAATGTTATTTAGCCAACAGTTTCTTTGGAAGAAAAACTAACATTCGACTTTTGGATTGTGACAATGAAATTGACATTATTAAACATCGTGGTCAACAACAAGTAAGAATTAGAGACTCGACACAATTTGAAAATAAAATTCTTCTAACACGTGAAGAATTTTACATTTTAAACTATGCAACATCACCTATTACCAGGTATATGAAACAATTAGTATTTTCAAGCTCTGTTATTAAGGAATATCTGGTAGATGCATGCGAAAAACAACCAGAAAGCACTTTACAATACGGACCAATAGATACATCCATCTTTAATAGAATACCTCACGAAGTGGAAATGTGGAGGCAGTTAAGAAACTTTGAACCTTTTACTGAAGTTGCAACGGAGGCTACAGAAGAAGAAACCATCAACAACAACAACAACAACAGTACAGAAGAAGAAACCAACAACAACAATAATACAGAAGAAGAAACTTTGCTAGGTTAAAACTACAATGTAATTTAACAAAAGAATAAACCGTGGGGTAGGCCTACTGGGGATGGTGTCCACGTTAAACATACACCAACGCGCCTACAACTGTACGGCCTGGTTTATATATATCTAACCTACCGTGGTGTGGAAAACAGTTGATCAGCAGACACCATGATGAGTAGACAGGATGAAGAAATGGCAGCAAAACCTTGTGTAATTGAATTTCAAGCATTTCGCGGAAACGATGATAGATTTATCATAAAAGAATTGGTAATTTTGGATTTGCTTACACAAGTAGCATACCCGTTTTTATTTGAAGCACCGTGTTCTGTCCATGAACTAAAGTCAAAAGCTAAAATAACAAACAGATGGCTAACAAATAATTTTCATCATATCCATTGGTATGAAGGTTTCCTACCGTACAACAATGTACACAAAATTATGTTTCATTTTTGCAAACAATTTACACACATATATACCAGAGGATTGGAAAAAAAGAATTGGATACGACAGTACACAAACAAAGAAGTTTTAAACATAAAAGTGGACAAAACATTTCACTTTGATGCTAGAAATATTTGTGTTTCTACAATAAATCCGAAACACAACCAATCTCAATGCGCATTACAAAACGCGTATCACTTGGCTGCTTACTTACAACAACAAACGGAAGAATGTAGTGGGGGTTCCGAAGGTTATATAAACGAAGAGGCAACACACCCCGAGTATCAGTCTAACTCCATACTCCGAACAGACAACATCTCCTGTGAAGGATGGCATCACAACAGTTTCTCCAATGTTTAGTTGAACAATTCAACTTGCATTCAAAATCAAATACTCTAATTATCAAGAAATGTTCAGAATTAAAAGAACAGAAACATTATATTGTTCATGAAATGAAGAAAATTGATACAACGCATGGAGACGCAGTCGTCGCATCTTTATCCGATGCACCATATACACCGGGTGATGAACCAAAGTTTCAAGTATATCTTCCAAAACGATTCGTCCAGTTGCTGCAAAATGAAGATCTGCGGGAAATTCAACCAGGATCATTATATTTGGTGTCACACGGAATGAGCGGAAACAACCCTACGGAACTAACTCTGCACATCGCACAAAAATAACATTGTAAAAAAATGTTTTAAATAAAAAGATAAAAAACAACATATCAGTATATGTTTTTATATACTGATATGTTGTATTTTTTTAAAACCTCAAACGGATGACCTTGAACTTTTAATCGATAGTATTATTCGATTATTTTATTCGATAGTATTATTCGATTATTTTATTCGATAGTTTTATTCGAATACTTTACATAAATACGAAACTTTAACGTTGAGAGGCTCAGTTCTGTTTAAGACAAGCTACAACCAACATGTCATCCAAAAGAAATAATCTAACACTTATAACTTATTGTTGCAAAGAAAAATGTTTTAGAATACCTGAAGATCAAGTTGACGGACAAGCTTGTACAAAATGTAATTCTTTCTGCTATTGTAAATGTAGTTGCAAAACATATCAAAAGAACCGGTTGGATAAACTAGAAGAATTGCAACATCGACTCGGTCTATTGTGGCAACGATTAAATTCAAAGTGATTAAACAAACACCTGCCATTACCCCCACCACTACCCCCACTACCATCGGAGGTACCTGCAGCACCGGCTTTGCAATAGTCATTCCTGCTACACCTCTCGTCGAGTAAACAACTCTAGTCATGTCTCTCAACATTCGCGGGATTCACTACAACACTATCAATCTTACAACCTACAAGGATTTGGAAATTTTTAGTGAAGAACTAAAACAACTTATAACCACTGGGTTTGGTTTATCTTTAGAACTTTATGCAACAAACAATCAAAACGAAAAAAATGTGTTTTTGCCAACTTACAACAACAAGAAGAATGAAAATAAACAAGAATTTTCAGCACCGACAACAACTTACTTTTCAAATTTGGGAGCAAACTTTACTAACTTGTAAAATAATACTTTTGTAAAAAAACAAATAAATAAAAAAAGAAAATATCTTGCATTTTCGGATCTTCCGAAAATGCAAGATCTTTTTTAAAAACATCCCCAAACGACCTTGACACACTTCCGGCCATTTAAAATTTAAATACCCAGCACAGCAGGGCATTTAAACTTTAAATACCCACCAACAACACGTCACAGCTACGTCACAGCTGATGACGTCACTTCCGGTCACGTGACCGGAAGTAGCTGTCAAAAAATTGACTGCCTGTCAAAGTTTGATTGGGCCAGCAGCCCCAAGTGCCCACTACTAACGTAATACTAATAATAATATTTCCTCTACAATTGAAGTTCTCTCAAATTCTTAAAAAACTATGTTAAGTTGGCAATAATATATTTTTCACTTATGTCATTTCATTATTTTTAAGACCACCATAAGTGTAACTATTACATCTAATACACACACTATTACACTATTACATCCAGACACATATACATTTACACAAAATTACATACAATATTACACTATTACATTCAACTAAATTTAAAGACTCAATATGGCATTAAGCCATATAATATATTAGAGATAATTCAAAACAGTACAGGTACAGGACCCATGTTTAAGTCAAACTGGAAAATAATAAAAAGATGCCGTTTTTTAAATTGTCAGAACGTTTTAAAAAGTCGGATCGGTTTTTGTAAAATGGCAGCTAAATTTGCAGATTTATTTGAAGATCCGACGTAGCTATGGTATCCAAGGAAAAATACAGTAAACAAGAAAACCTCATGAGGATACGGGTTTACCTAAATTCCTTTTAGTTGTAGTTACAAATACTAAAGTCAATGCTTTATAATCTAGTAGCTATGAAATGCTAATAGCACACCTATACTGAGGTCCGCCCCTTAGGGTCGTGGATAACTTACAACTTCCCACCACCATTATCTGCCTAACGAACCCAAATTGCCGATAATTACTGTGTAAGGACTAGTTAAACATAAATAGCAGAACAGGCAAGTATCTAAGGCATGTTATAAGGGTATTTTAAATTTCAGGACTACATTCAAGGACATATTTCAGGAAGTGATAGAATTTATTGGTTAGCTCATTCGGAATGCGGTTTAAGTTCTGGCTTTTTAGCTAACGAATTGTTTTTGATGGCTACTATATGTAATGTTATTTTGCTTAAATCTAAAAGTTTATACGTTTGCGTTTCCAAACATATACTTGAGATGGAATGTCCATGCCGAGTTTCAAAATTCTTTAAGATTAGGGGCCTACGTATTTAATTATTAACTAAACGGAAAACCCATTTAAAAAAAGTGAGACTACAAAAAAGTACTTAAGGCGTTCAGTTAAACGCAAGTAGCATAAGTGGTATTTGTCAAATAAATAGTGAGATGGACGTAATAATTTGCATGCTACATTTCATTCTTTTGGTAGATTGGATCTTGTTCCTTTTCTACTCCTTGAAAATATGCTATAGGCCTTTTACCCATTGAAAAATAGCATGGGCCGCCATTTTGATATATATAATTGTATCCTACTGAGAGAGAATGTTTTAAAAACATTTCTTATTCTGGAGCCTATAAGGAATATTTGTTATGAAGGTATCTTTTGCTATGAATATATTCATGGCCGCCATTGCGAATTATATAAAAAGTTCTCTACTTTAGCCTCTAGAGAGAAAACATTTTAAAATCCTTTCTTAGAACGCATTTATAGAGCCTTTAAAGAATGCTTAAAACCACGATTAATGTTTCTAAAGCTTATAGTTTTTGAGAAGCTGCTATCAGTCAGTCAGTCAACAGCTTTTGGGTTTTATATTTAGACTAGTAGTTTCCCGCGGCTTCGCTCACGATAAAAATTATAGTCTAAACTTGATATGTTATCGGTAACCTTCAACTCGTCGCCATCTTGGTCATCACCCGAATACCAGGACTCTTCATATGTCAGTGAACAAATGTGAAATGAACATTTTAACGGTATACCATCCAAACGAATGAATAAACTAAACTTAAATCCGTTTGGCAATGCGTGCTCGCTCATTTAATTTATTACTTGAAAGAAAAATGTCTCGATAGTAGTAGTGAATGATATGTTCTGGCGCACGGCGTATGAGGCGTATGAGGCGTATGAGGTGTATGAGACGTACGAGACGTATGAGTGCAAAGTCCAAGGTCATCGCTACGTCATTATTTCTCGCGCGCGCCACGAGTGCAAAGTCCAAGGTCATCGCTACGTCATTATTTCTCGCGCGCGCCACGAGCGCAAAGTCCAAGGTCATCGCTACGTCATTATTTGACGCGCGCGCCACCACCGTTGCGCCGTTCGCTCGGCTCGAGCGCGCCGGTTCCTACTAGATTCTGCCGCCCTGATACTTCGGGAGAATAAAAAACTGAATAATTCGATATTCGATTGTCGATTCCGATTTATCGAATCGTTTCGTTAATCGATTTTAATGTTTCTACGGTATTCCGCCCTCCTGATACATAAAAATCAATTTTGAAAGCCATTTTTGTAATTTTTTTCAATAAATACAGTTTGGGACTTAGAAAATTTTCAATAGTCGACAAATATTTTTTCTTGACAACTTTTTTCGGAGTTAGAAAATTATTTTTCAGGAACGAAAAAAAATAAAAATAACGAGTATGATCGAAATAATAATAACGGGTATAATCGATTAAACGAATATTCACTCTCTCACGAACTTGATATCGTGTTTAAACATATCATTCGACATCGGGATCTTTCCGTGGTACACCACATACAACGGTTGCTCCGATTTCAATAGCGCGTTTATATTTTTCGTACTCATTCTCTCGTTCCAACTCTCGAGTAGTTGAAACCGCACATCATCGCATGTGACCAAAACTCTTACTCCGTAAGCGTAGTGGATTCTCTCTATGCTATTGACCAAATATTTTTTACCGATTTCTAAATCGCTTATCTTCGCGAAAGCGTTACCGTTCACTTCGTCGAGGATATCTTTATAATAATCCTTTTCCATTTCCATCTTTCTTCCGTCTATATATAAAAATATATTTTCACGGTCGAATAAAAAATTGAGAGCGTTTCAAAAGATGTAATAAATCATCGGTTTTGACGAAAACTAATTCATATTTAATTCCGACTCATCGACTAGTTTTAAATAAATAATATAATCGGCCAGAGCGTTTCGCAGGGGGACTTTGTTTTCATCCGTCAGATAAATGTTGATTTCTCTTATCGTCTGCGTGTCGGGTTTGAGCGGCATGTAATTTAAAACGGACGGTTTCTCGTAAATTTTATCTCTGTGTTCTCGCGGACTCGAGTGATACAACAACGAGGAGTTATCGTGTCTGTGCCAATGCTCCGCGTGATTGATATACGAATGTTCGACTAAATCGCAATGCACTTCGATCATCTCGAACGGTCTGATTTGTAATTTACTCTCTTCTTCGTAAATTGATAAAATAGTTTCCGACTCGAACATCAATTCGAACGCGGTTTCATCTTTTTTCAATTCTGTAAACCCTAGAAACCGTCGTAGCTCGTTGTTCATATGGAACTTAACTGGAGATTTGATACATATCTTAGACTGTGGGTCTCGAAAAATCTTAAACTTTTCCACATCTATCGCCGGTGCGATCTTACCGATCCTCATGAATTCCCTGATTTCTCTCTGCATAGTTTTCAAATCCCAAAACTCCGCATCAAAAGTTAGTGTAGGACGATCCTTCTCACTCTTAAAAAAAGTAATCGAAGCCGGCTCTTTCAAGTTATAAAAATAGTTATGAAATGAAAACCCCGTGAGCGCGAGATAATAACGCGCGTCCTCTTCCAAGTGTATGGGGTTTTCGAGCTTCAACTGCAGATGCTGTTTTCGACCGATCAATTTGAAGTACACCATTTTCTCTATATATACTTTTAAAACATTACGGTTACGATTATTTATTAAGAGTGGGGGGAGAAAAAAAATAATATTATTCGAGCCATCTCAAAAATGCGTATTTATCGTTTTGTAAAGCGCGTTCTATCGTATTGAAATCCTGTCCTCTGGAAAAACGCCGCAATACCTCCAAACACAAATGACCGCATATCGGGGGATCTTCGTAATCTTGATATCTCGCGTGGTTATAACAAATACCTTTAGTCATGTTTAGATATTTCTCCAATTCTAAAGGTGGAGGCGCCTCGCCGAACGAATCGAAATATATGACATAATTACCTTTTTTCGTATAACAAGTCCAATGCGTGCCGCCCGACTCCAGATCGCCTAGATTAATAATAGCACACTCGTTTTTGCGCGGCTTGTCGGGTAAACACTCTCGCATAAAAACACCGCGGAAATTGTTGATTTTCAACTTGTTGGCCCATGTCTCCAGTTCGGACATGGTCAGCGGAACTAGTTTTTTTTATCCTCTCTAATATCTTTAAGAGTCTTATGCAATTTTCCGCTTACACGTTTCACCAGACCGGCTCCGGTTTTATCTTTATTAATCAATTCGTCCAGTTCATTGTCTATTAGATTTTTCAACCACGGCACGAAATCATTCTTCAACACAGGCGCCACTTTATTCTTTATCAGAGGTGAGGCGAATTTCTTAAAATAGGGAATATTGTTTTCGGCCAGTTCTAAAACTTCCTTCAGAAGACCTCCATCGATCATTTCCTTCAACTGCGAATAATCAAAAATCAACCGTGTCCCTCTATTGTTTTTCAACGCTTTTTCCACTTGTTTGTTTTGATCACCATCGAGTGACACTTCGGTATTACCATTTTTTAATTGATCTTTTGTTAAAGTAAGCACTGCGCGTTTAAGCTTCTTATGAGCTATCCGCAGCTTATTCAGTTGACCTTTAGTCAAATTTATTTTCCTCTTGTGATTCCCCATTATCTATGTATAAAAATTAATATTTTGAATTCATATAAAAAATTAAAACTTGCCAAATGATTGATATTTTTTTCTATCGAACGAAAATTTAATTTCATTAATATAAGAGATGAATTCTTACTGTCGCACGTGTAAAACGCAGACCGCGTCAGAGAACATGAAAATTGTGAAAACGAAAAATAAAAGATGGTCGGCGAGTTCCGATTGCGCGGTCTGCGGCGGCGTTAAAAACTCGTTTATCAAAGAGCCGCCCGAAGTGGTGGAGGCTAAAGAACTGCACAAACTGGTAGTGAAAAAATTTGTAAAACGCAGGATAATCATGAAAGGTCTGGATAATCTGTGGGCCGCGGATCTGCTCATCATGAAACAATTCGCCAGAGAGAACAACTGGTACAAATACATCTTAAACGTGATAGACTGTTTTAGCAAATTCGTCTGGTCCGAACCGTTGAAGAAAAAAGACGGCGCAGTAGTGACGGCCGCTTTTGAGAGGATAATAGAGAGAGCGAAAAAGGACGGTCACACTACGCCCGAACTGCTGCACACGGATAAGGGGACCGAGTTTAAAAATAAACCTTTTAACGACATGCTCAAAAAACACGGCATAAAAATGTACCATACGGAGAGCGAGGAAAAGTCGGCGATAATCGAGAGATACCACAGGACGTTAAACGATAAATTCAGAGTCAAATTCCAAGTGAGAAACTCGCACAAATGGTACGACGTCTTACAAGAGCTCACCGACGAATACAACAAACACGATTACCACAGCACGATAAAAATGCGTCCGGCCGATGTCAATAAGAGCAACGAGTCCGATCTGTTGAAAATGTATCAGGAGCTCGAAAGTGAAGTGCCGCGTAAAAAACCGAAATTCGACGTCGGGGACAGAGTCCGTATAACGGCGAGTAAAGTCGTATTTAGAAATAAATATAAACAAAACTGGACTAGCGAAATTTTTGTGATCGCGCAAGTTTTAAACACCAAACCCGTCACGTACAAAATCGAGGCTCTAGACGGTGAAGAAGTGATCGGTGGTTTTTACGAGAGGGAACTGCAAAAGACCGAATTTTGAGTATTTTTAAAAGTACCATCACAGTACCATTACCAGTACCGTCACAGTACTATTAATATTTTTTAAAGTACCAGTACCACCGCAGTACTATTAATATTTTTTAAAGTACCGGTACCATCGCAGTACTATTAATATTTTTAAAGTATCGGTACCATCGCGGTACTAATGCGTCGTCGTAATAAAAGAACCATAATAAAATCAAAAGTACCGATACAGTACCGTTTCTTATTTATTTCGAAATTATCGCGGCAATATTAAATCGGATTTTCTCATCGTGCGATATTATTAATTAGAGTCTCGTAGCTCGACATTGTGTTTTTTAAACAAGTCGAAATACCTAAAGCGCTTATATAGAACGACATGACTGACGCGATTGAGGTTTATCATACCGAGCTTACTTTTAAAAACCGTAATATCACGATAGTGCGCGGTGTCGATAAAATATGTCGGTTTAAAGCGAACGATATCACCCATATACTGGGATACAAGAACCCCAAAAAGGCGATTTACGATCATGTGAACGAAAAATATAAAACTACATATCGCGATTTAAAAGTCGATAATCCGAATTTACATCTAAAACGAACGCATCCCGATACAGTTTTCATAGACGAACCGGCGATCGGGGTTCTGTTGAATAAATGCGCGAAGGAAAGTGATGAGTTTCGGGAGTGGTTTTTCAAAGAACTCGAAAATATACATTCGGAACACGCCGACCGAAATATCGAGAATGACGAATCGACCGAGTCGGAATCGGATTATGAATGGTTAGAAAGCGAGGATACCTCGGACGATCGTTTGAAAATGGAAAACGGATTATTCCGCGAGATGATAGATAGAACGCAAATACAACAAATTTTCGCTGTATCGAAGAGTGCGGATAATAACAAGGAATATAAATTCATAGACACGCAAAAACGCTCTTTTAAAAAAGCCGTCGAGGATTCCCGCGGATACGATTTATGTTTCGAAACGGAATACATAATTATCGACGACGAGAATATGATAAAAAAGGTTTTGAGAAAAATAAATAAAGAGGGTGTGGAATACGAATATAACGGAAAGAGCAAATGTATAACGATTCGCGATGACGATTTCGACCTGATCAGCCTGGTTAAAAGAACGATGTCGGAAGTGATGTTGTGGTGAAATAAATACGTTTCCGATCGCGCGAACTATATGATTTTATTTTTTATTTTTTCGATCGTAATAAAACGTTGACGTTCGATCGGTCGTTTTTCTATAGTAGGTACGAAATGAATAACGATATTACGATCGATGCGGGAATTACGCGTGATGAGATTTCCGACGAAAGTTCTTCATCGTCTCGTTCCTCCAACGACGAAAGTTCTTCATCGTCTTGTTCCTCCGATGCGACCGACACGGACGAGTACGACATGGAGTACGAGATGGAGGACGATATCGCGAGTAAATTCATTTTTAAAAATCAAAAGGTCACAGTGATTTTCGACGATGACGATAACTCGTGGTTTAAGGGTAAAGATGTGGCTGAAATATTGGGATATTCCAATCTGAAGAAGGTCTTACAGACGCACGTTAACGATCGTTATAAGAGAAATCTGGCCGATTTAGGTGGGCCCCGATTTGGGTCCCACCCCTTATCACATAATAAAGGCTTAGAAGTATACATATCCGAGCCCGGATTTTACGAATTGATATTTTCATCGAGGTTACCGTCGGCGAACGACTTTAAACGTTGGGTCTTCGAAGACGTTTTGCCTTCCATCCGTAAATACGGTGAGTACAAACTCAAAAATAAAATCGTAACGCTCATGGAATCGATCGATCGTATGGAAAATGAAAATCGTCGTTTAAACAATACGATAGAAAACATGAAACCCAAAGTAGCTTGTATTGTATTTTTAAAATTCATAATAGCGAAGGATTTGTAATTATTATTTAATTTGTTGGACTTTTCCTATCGCTTCTAGTGTTTAAACTACACTACGTTTCGAGAGGTATTGAAACTCCTCTCGTTTTCAAGTGACCCTACTTAAAGTTACATTAACCTACTTATGTTTATTTAACCTACTTTTTTTGGGTTTTTTTTTTTTTTTTTTTTTTTTTTTTTTTGACATACAATTACATTCATCCAACATTCAACAGAAATCTCACTCACACAAAATTTCATACAAAACACATTAAACATACTTAATACAGAAAGAAAATTAAAACTAAAACATATTACATGATAAAGGGCACAGAAAATTAAAACAAAAACATATACCTTACTGCCGGCAATGCCTCCAAGCTGGCAGTGGCACGACACGCACACACGTCCACTCACACTCACATACGCAACTCGAATGAAGAGCGTCTGTGAGAGCAAGTGGAGGGGGAGCGGCCCTACCCCCACCACGGGCACAAGTTGACGTCAGCGGTCTAAGACCCGCCTCCATGGTAAATCTCGGGAACATGACTCAGGCATCGGTTGTGTGTTTCCTCCAGGCCGGGTCTTAGGACCTCCATGCCTCCATGCCCATATAGGTGCCTGGAGGAAACACACAACCGATGCCTGAGTCATGTTCCCGAGATTTACCATGGAGGCGGGTCTTAGACCGCTGACGTCAACTTGTGCCCGTGGTGGGGGTAGGGCCGCTCCCCCTCCACTTGCTCTCACAGACGCTCTTCATTCGAGTTGCGTATGTGAGTGTGAGTGGACGTGTGTGCGTGTCGTGCCACTGCCAGCTTGGAGGCATTGCCGGCAGTAAGGTATATGTTTTTGTTTTAATTTTCTGTGCCCTTTATCATGTAATATGTTTTAGTTTTAATTTTCTTTCTGTATTAAGTATGTTTAATGTGTTTTGTATGAAATTTTGTGTGAGTGAGATTTCTGTTGAATGCTGGATGAATGTAATTGTATGTCAAAAAAAAACAAAAAAACCCAAAAAAAGTAGGTTAAATAAACATAAGTAGGTTAATGTAACTTTAAGTAGGGTCACTTGAAAACGAGAGGAGTTTCAATACCTCTCGAAACGTAGTGTAGTTTAAACACTAGAAGCGATAGGAAAAGTCCAACAAATTAAATAATAAGTAGCTTGTATGCCGCGAAACCCGAACCTAAGACACGTCTTCGCCGTCTTTAAACGATATTCTTATGTAGGACGTATTTATACATACTACTGCGTGAGAACTGAAGATCGGTATTTTTCTAAGGTTTTTAAAAAGAAAATCGACGAAGGTTATTCACTCTCGTTTTACGAAGAGGAAGTGCCGAACAGTATAAACGTTTTGAACTGCGTAAAAGATATCATGAGATGCCGCTATATAGCCTATAAATCGCGCAATAATGTTGTTATCACGCCGTATAATTTCATAGAATTAGTAGAAGAATTCTTCAAAGATTTGAGAAAATAAATAGTAAACATTTTCCCATCCTAATAAATTCTTATTTCTCGTAATTTATTTTATTTCTTTTCTTAACCGGCGCGTTATTTTTTTCCTCATAGAGAGTGATGGATATCGTCCCGTATTACGAAGAGAAGATCGAAGATAACCTTCTACCCCGACCGTTACGTTGTCTGATAGTAGGCTCCTCGGGCTGCGGAAAAACGAACTTGTTGTTGAATTTTATTTATAATCCGCGCGGTCTCGTGTTTAGAAATTTATACGTGTTCAGTAAGTCTATAGAGCAGCCGGCTTATGTAGAATTACGCGAAAAGTACATCGATGCTGAAAACAAGTTGAATAAGAAGATAGCATACTTTTTTAACAATTGCGAAGATTTACCCCCGCTGGACGAGTGCGAGAAAAACTCCCTCGTGGTGTTCGACGACTGTCTGATGGAAAAACAAGAAGCGATAAAAGACTAATTCATCAGAGGTAGACATAAAAAACTGTCCTGCGTCTACCTCAGTCAGAGCTACGGTAAAGTCGACATGCAAGTGATACGGAACAACGTCAACCTGCTATGCGTCTTCAAACAAAACAAACACTACACGAAACGTATTTATGACGATTTCGTAGGATCGGACATGATGATCGATGAATTCGAAAAGATGTGTCAAAAGTGTTGGAGCGAACCGTTCGGATTTTTGACAATAAACACCGCTAAGAAAGCGCACAACGGAAAATACATGTTCAAGTTAAAAGACGAGTTAAACGATGTTATCGAACGATAATCGATGTGTATGCATCGTTTTTAATAAACGATTCGTATACGTTATTTTATAAAAACCACGTGTACGCATCGTTTTTAATAAACGATTCGTATACGTTATTTTATTAAAAACCGCGTGTACGCATCGTTTTTAATAAACGATTCGTGTACATAATATTTTATAAAAACAACCTGTACGCATCGTTTTCGGATTTTTATTTAAATTTATTTTTTCTTTATTTTTGAAAAGCGAAACTCCGGACCCTAAACCTATATATATAGATAATACGATGAAGAGGAAAAGCGATGATAAGGAGATCATCGGCACGCTGGTGAAAAAACAGAAGATGGCCGATAAGATGTGGCCGGACGATGGCGACGTACGAATGGCTAAAAAATATGAAAAGTTACAAGAAAAATGGCTAGAAGACAGTAAGAAAAATCAGATACGCGAAGCTGAGGAGAGGAGAAAGCTTTTCAGTTCACACCCCGTGTTGTTAGCTAAACCGAAAGAACAATTGTTAGCGCCTCCTCCTCCGCGTGAAAACAAACCGATTACCGTCGCGGAGGCTAAGAGGTTGGATAAATTGGAAGATCGATTAAAGAGCGAATTCGACACGTCTAGAAGAGCGGAAGTGGAAAAGGTGCGCGAACAGGAGAAGCGACACGAACCCGTAGTTAAAGCTATAAAAGAACAGACGGAAACTTTAAAGACGGAGAAAAAACCCCGCGTCATTTTGAGAAGACCCATCCCCACTGTCGGACAGTTCAGACCTAGAACGTCGAGCACACCCGGTAGACCTGTAGGTAAAGTGGACAAAACACTCGGTAGACCGGTAGATAAAGCGGACGAAACGATAACTCCAATCGAGGACGCGGACGTATTCGACGCGTCTACAGTTTTATCACCGCCGCAAACTTCGCAGGAATTACAGAATCGTTCTATCCGCGAATTCACCGAAAACGAGGAAATTGGTGATATCGCGAAGCAATACCTCTCGAACTGTAACGATATGAGTTTCGGCGTTTATTACGATTTCGCGAATAGCAAACTCGCGATCGGATCGCAAACCATATCCATCGAAAACGACGATATCATACTGGACAGAACTATGGACAGATACGTAGGCACCGAGGGACTGTGGTCGCTCTTGACAAGAGCGGAGATCCACGGCGTACAATCCACAGCCGCGGTCGGTACGACACCGAAGGAGAGACTCATAAGTATAGGCGCGTTCACTTCTCAGGACTTTGAAAAATATAAAGATATTTTAATCAAAACACACGCTCTACATCATAACAACGATCCCACCTCGCCCAGACCTAAGGCGAGCGGTGGTTGGAAATGGAAGAATTTAATAAGTGACATATGGAAAGAACTCAAACAAAAGCCGTCTTCGTCCGGCAGCGGTCTACTCGTTGATACGAACAACCCCGTGGAATATAAATATATAGACGATTACGACGAGTTGTCGGAGAGAATAAAGTTTATACAAGCCGAGGAGGAAGCGGGAAATAATAATTTTAATAACGAAAAAATCGGGATCGTCAAGTTTATAAATAACGAGATCGAAAAACTGATCACTCGGCCGGAAGGTGTTAAACGGATAAGTCGGTGTTTGTCCGCGTTGAAGGAAAAGGAAGGAGGTAAATTGACTAACACCGCGGATGTTAAGTTTCGCGTAGATAAATTGGGTTTGGCGTCGGATAGGAAGAAACGTATGCGCATGTTCGGTAGGAGATGAATATTTTATTCATCCGAAAATTTTAAAAGTATATTTTTCATTAAGTTCGAATCGCGTTTTTTATTTTTTTATTCGAAACCGAAAACTTAAAATCTATATATAGATATGGAGAAGTATTACGAGGAAGCGTCCGACAAGATAGAACGGTACGAATTCCATACCGTCGAACCGGTGTCCGATCTGAATTTCAATTCACCCAATCAGATGATCACGTTCAGATTAGACGGCGGAGACGTTTTATACGATAAGGAAATATATTTTCACATACGAGGCGAAGTGTTGAAAAAAGCGAATGGCGCGAAGTACGAGGCGACAGACCCGATCAAGTTGGTCGATAATTTCCCGGCGTTTTTATTTAAGAGAATCGAATTGAGAAAACACGGTCAGTTGATAGACTTCGTCGACGAAGTCGGTATCACGAGTACGATCAAAGCTCTGACGACATACGGCAAATCGAGCGAGAGCACTTTTCACACGAGCGGATTCAAATCTAAATTCGATAAAGGAGTCGGCAAGTTCGAAGCTTACGGCCCCTTGTCGCATCTCGGTTTAGGGTTTTTCGACGCGCTGAAATATCCGATGTACAGAGGAGGATTCCAAATAATTTTTACACGCAACGAAGATAACGACGCGATATACCGTTGGAAGGAGGGTACCGGCGCTAACGAGAAAACTGCGGACGAGGGAAAGATACAAATCACGAGGTTCGATTTAAAAGTGTCCCTGGTCGAGTATGACGCTGCGAAAAAAGTACCGCTCATAGAGGGACTGAGACGATTGAGTACGAAGGGCGATTTGACATACAACTATTACCAGTGGCAGTGTATCGAGAAGTTCGGTGTGTCGGGGTCTTCGTTCAGTTTCGACTTATCCGGCTTATTCGGGAATATATCCGATCCGCTGTTCGTAATCATAGGTCTACAGACCAACCTCAAAAACAATCAAGAGAAGGATCCGAGCCGATTCAACGCTATAAACATAAAAAACTACCGCGTCAAAATCAATGGACTACGGTATCCGCAAGAGCCGCAGGATTTGTCTATAAACGATAAGGCGTACGGTATTTCATACACGAGTTATTGCTCGATCAGGCGGGTGTTATTCGGAGACGAAGACGTTTATTTAAGCGATATCGATTTTATAGACAAGTATCCGTTGAACGCATCACCATCCGTTCTCCAGCGATAATAGGCAAAAAGATATTAAAATAGAATTGGAATTTACGAACCCCGTTGCCAGTCCGGTCTCGGATCAGGGGACGACCGCTTATGCTGTAGTCGTTTCGGAGAAAGGTTTCACTTACGATTTGGAGAGGAATAGAATTACAATGTTTTGAGATATTTTTTAATGTGGAGACGATGATAAACCGTCTACAGCATAGGCGGTTGAAACTTGTTTTCGTTTTTTTTTATGAATATAATTATATGTTAACTTTTTACACGCGAGAATCAATTTTTTTCCAAAGTGTGTAGTTTAAAGGGAGGGACGAAACGTTCCCTTTATAAAAAAAAAGAAAAGAAAAAAAAAGGATTTTTAAATAATAAGTCGGTTATGTATTTATTATCTTTTTTTTAATCCGTGTACAAGTCGAGTGTGACATTTAGTTTAATTATTCCGTAGACGAATTAGCATCAAGTTCTAAAGCGGACTCTCACGGTATCTTGTAGTGCCCCCAAGGGAGAGTGGTGATTTCTAAAATAAACCTTTTTTCGTCACTCGCCGATAATGCTTTCTTGTGCTGTTCTACACTATACAATTCATGCTTCTTACTTCTTATCATATTCATACATTTATACACGTCTCTCTGTTCGAGCAAGCATTCCTTGTAGTCTTTAAAAGTAATTTTAGTTTCCACAACCGATTTCTTAATTCCTTTCGCTTTTTTGAATGCTTTCCCATCAACTTTTTCATACGAACTTAACCGATTGGAGTACATCTTCGCTCTGAGTCCTACATATTCCGATAATGGAGCACCGCGCATTTCATCCTTAAATGTGCCGAGTATTTTTCGTCGAAATAAGTCATATCTTTCATCATGTTTCCTCATATCCGAGTAGAAATCCGGAGTTTCTATTAGGTATTCCAAACTGTCCGTGTCCGTATACTGCAATTTCGGTTTTTCTCCGTATTCTTTTTTAATATGATTATAATGAAAGTCGTACATCTGCGTTTTAGTGATGTCCGATATAGACATTCCTATATATATGGGTTTGTTAAATAATAAACTAGTTTTTCTCATGTGAACGGCGGAAAGATCTTCACAAAATATAGTTCTATGCTTAAAAATCGGTTTCGCCACCCATTTCTCGATCTGTTTAGTCTGCGTAGCGAGTCGTATGTCCACTCTATTTCTGACATTTTCGATGGTTTTACCGAACACTGAATTGTTTAGAAGCTTGTAAAATTGCTTTTCGGGTTTATTAGTAGCGTTTTTCCAACAGCGTACATTTTTATCGATAAAATCCGACATCCAATAACTCTGACTGAAACTCAGAATTCTATGTATTTTTTTTAGTTTCAACCCTAACGAAAGATATAATTTTAACGCTTTGTAATGAACGACATATTTTTCTTTATCGTACAACGTGGTCAAGAGTTTGATCTCCTTCGAACCGGGAGGTGCCCGTCTTTCGACCGCTAGCGGTAGCTCGGAATGTAAATCGTGTAATTCTCGAGGATATTCTAAATCCACTTCGAATATATATCCTACGTCGCCATTATCGCGTATCCGCATTACATCGATTTCCTCTTCGACCCATTTAAAATTACCCGTGGGCATTTTGTGTTTAGACATCGCCCAACCGTATTGGTTCACGGCGTCCAAGTACATGAGATACGTTATAGGCTTACTCTCATCATACCCATCGACATGCGGGTTATTGGCTTTCGCGTGTCTGTTCGACACTTGAGCTAAACCGCCTCTAATCCCCCTCGTGATCATGAGTATCATTTCGTAGTCGTACAAATAGTCTAAAACCGCTCCGCTTTCTTTTAATAATATGCTCCACGCCAGACCCGGAGTTGTAAAGCACCACGCTAAATCCAATCCGTATGATGACAAAGAAATACTTCTATAATATTCCATCACATCGGCTAGTAATAAAACATCGAGTCTGTTATAAAACAGTGTATATTCTTTCATATTCTTTATTTTAAATGTTTTCCAAACCAGTTCCGCGTGTTCATAATCCCACGGACTAATACCTTTTTCGTTCAACTCATTATAAAATTTTTCTATCGGTGGTAAACTAGTCTCGAGATATTTTTCATCATCGTCCATATAATCGTACGGATAAACCCCTTTTCTAAATAATAACTTCATCGGATCGGGATTTCTATATTCATGTAAAAATAAATCAAATTTCATTTGAAATTCTATACTCGATTTATATTTATCCAACCCAGCATCGATTAGATCACCGAATTTTTTCTCTTGTAAAAATTCATAATATTTTTTTTGATGGTCGGACCAATTATTCATATCTTTATCTTTGAAAGAGTCTACAAAAAATCCTCCATTATCCGAATCGGAATCTGAACTGGAATCTGAATCGGAATCATTTTTTCTCGATCTATTATACTTTTTGATATCATCATATTTATTTTTTATCTCATCTCTCTCCTTTAACCATCTCGTATAATACTCTTTTTGTTCCTCGGACATTCCATACTTTTTTACATTTCTAAAGTAATATTCATTCAATCCCTTAGTTAAATCGTCTAACGAATAAAGTGTAAACTTATACGAGTCTAAAAATCTCGCTTTTATTCCGATCCCGAAATCGACAGTATACGAGATATATCTCTCTTCGTTATTCGGAATGATATCGATACGCGTATTTTCATCTAATCTCAACATTTTTATTATTAAATGCGTATCGTAACCGCTCAAGTTATGGATAAATATGGGAATAAACTTCGGAATTTTAAAGTTCAAATTACAAGACTGGTGCGCCGCCCCTCTATACTTTCCGGTCAGATGACAATGATCGCGAACGCGGATATCCTTTTTTTTATCATTTTTTCCATGATCGAGACGAATAAACCGATAAGGCCGTGTGAATAAGTTAGCGATATCCCGTTCATCATCATTTTTTTCATCAATATCATTTTTTTCATCGGTTTCGAATTCATTCCCGCATATGTGACATATTTTAGCATCTGAAAAATCTTTTTCTTGTTCAGCGGTTAGAGGAAGCATGGGTTTTTCGTTGTTTTCATAATAATCTTTAATCGCTTGCAATTCTGATTTAAGCGTTTTAGCAAACTGTTTCCCAGCGTCGGTCCCGTAGTATAAAATCGGTTCTTTATACTCGCCGAAGGTATAAACCGTGTAGAGACAGAAGGATCTCGCTACATGATGTTGATATGTGTCGATGTAAGAAACATATTTCGCATACCCCTCGGGTGTTCTTATAGTGTTAGGCGGTTGACACGTAGCTTCGTTTTCAGCGACTTTTTTGATTAATTTCATCTTCGGCGGTCTACGCCTCTCTACATTTTCTAATAAACACTCAAAATCCGCGTACATAACGAAAGGAAGTTTCATCCGACATTTGTAATCTTTAAATTTTATAACTTCCCCTTTTCCCGGTATATCTACTTTTACGGAGTCGTGTTCTTTACAATACTCTTTGTGTCTAATCAATAAATCTTCTCTACCGAAATATTGCAGGCATCGTTTGCATATGTAGATTTTATTACATCTTTTCGTCATCTGAATACGTACCAGTTTTTCCAGATCTTTAATATAACAATAATGCGATTTTTTTCCTTTTTTAATATATAAAAGATCGATATGCGTATCCTTTTCTTCATCTGTCACAATCAGCGGATATATATTATAGTTACTATTGTAACCGTAAACGTTTATCGATATTCCGCTTCGCTTTACGAATTTTTTTACATCGTCCAAGGCGACTGGAAACTCTATGTCTTTCATCGCATCGACAAACTCGTTTTCATATCGTTTATATTTTTTAACTCTTTCAGCATCTTTATTAACGGGGTGTAAAGCGGATAAAATCGCCCACAAAAAACATTTTTCATCTTTGTTTTTTACATTTATTATAGCTTTTTTATTTTTTATTTTATCTGGAAGATCGATGTAACTCGATCCTCTAAAAGGCGAGTATCTGTTAATCGCTAAATCTAGTCCTTCGATTTCGTAAAGGCTCCATCCGGATCCTCTCGCTTCAAACTCCTCCATATTCGTACATATTGTATCTCTCATCATCCTCAATGTTTGTTTCAAATCGGTAGTACTGTATGCTCTAAAATTTTCAGTTCTAAAAAACATCTTCTCTATTTCACATTTGTCACTCACATTACGCTTGTACTTAGCGATAAAAGTCAAATTAAACTTAATATTATGTTTTGCGAGATAATCTTCTATGAACTTTATGATCGTATCGATAAATCTATTAATAAAAACTTTCGGGTCTTTTATTCCGTGAATATTTTTAAAGTGATATGTAATTAACCTACTTTCAAAAGCCGTTTCTTTTAAAATAATCTCATTTTCAGTAACGGGTGGAAGTTTATCGCTTTTTACAGGCTTCACTAGATTAATAATCGTGCTCATCGCTAACAATGCGGCGCCGTGTAAAACGTTAAAAACGGAATTATTTTTATTAGTAGTAGGTCGTATATCGAGTCTGGGTTGTTTGGCTGAAGTCGGTCCATCTTCAACATCATCGTGTCTCTCGATATCCGTTTTAGCAGTCGAAGTCCGAGCCGGAGGTCTGCTTTGATAATCTCGAGGATTGAAATTTTCGATAGGAATCAAGTCGGGTACGGGCCGCTTTAATCTATTCATCCCACTCGTACTCGGTTTAGCTAAATCATTCGCATTACATTTTTTCACGTGTCGACTAAAATGTAAACTTGTGATTTCTTTTCCACATTTATCACACGTCTTCTTCTTATAACGTGTATTATCTCGTTCTGGATTCGATGAACATCTTTTTACATGGTAGGATAAGTTTGTCTTCGATATCAGTTTACCGCAGAAACCACATTCAATTTTGGAAGTCATTTTTTTCACCTATAACAGAAAATAAAAAGATTAGTTATCAATAAAAAATTAAATTCGAATGCATTCTTACAAATAATATTTATTTAAAAAATATTTATCGAAAAATTTTACAAGTCTAAAAAAGTCGACTACTGAAAATTTTCAGTCTCAAAAAATATTTATCGAAAAATTTTACAAGTCCAAAAAAGTTGACTAACGAAAATTTTCAGTCTCGAAAAAATATTTATCGAAAAATTTTACAAGTCTAAAAAGTATTTTTCGAAAAATTTTACAAGTCCGAAAAAGTTGACTAACGAAAATTTTCAAAGTCCAGAAAAAATATTTTTCGAAAAATTTTACAAGTCCGAAAAAGTTGACTAACGAAAATTTTCAAAGTCCAGAAAAAATATTTTTCGAAAAATTTTACAAGTCCGAAAAAGTTGACTAACGAAAATTTTCAAAGTCACGAAAAAATATTTATCGAAAAATTTTACAAGTCCAAAAATGTTGACTACTGAAAATTTTCAAAGTCCGAAAAGTATTTTTTCGAAAAATTTTACAAGTCCAAAAATGTTGACTACTGAAAATTTTCAAAGTCCGAAAAGTATTTTTTCGAAAAATTTTACAAGTCTAAAAACGTTGACTCCCAACAATTTTCAAAGTCTCAAGATATATTTATTGAAAATTTACAAGTCTTAAACTGAGCAAAAATATTCTAAGTCCAAACAGTATTTACTGAAAAATTTACAAGTCCTAAAGTGAAACTTGCTAAAAATATTCTAAGTCCAAACAGTATTTATTGAAAAATTTACAAGTTCTAAACTGAGCGAAAATTTTCTAAGTCCAAACAGCATTTATCGAAAAATTTACAAGTCCTAAACTGAGTGAAAATTTTCTAAGTCCAAACTGCATTTATTGAAAAATTTACAAGTCGTAAAGTGAAACTTGCTAAAAATTTTCTAAGTCCAAACAGTATTTATTGAAAAATTTACAAGTCCGAAACTGGCTGAAAATTTTCTAAGTCCAAACAGTATTTATTGAAAAATTTACAAGTCGTAAAAATGTTAAAGTCTTAATAAACCAAAGTCGGCACTTACCTCAGGAACTGTCGAGACGATCTTCAAAACACAACTGGTCAAACTCAAAATCGGACCGGTATATATACCCGGAAAATCACGTGGCTCACGTGTAAAGTTGCACGTGCTCTTAGGGGCAAAGTCAGCTTTCAACGTGATCAAAATTTTCCATTGAAAACCGTTTAAAATTACAAATTTTTAAGAGAAAATAATTCAAAATTGATTTTTATGTATCAGGAGGGCGGAATACCGTAGAAACATTAAAATCGATTAACGAAACGATTCGATAAATCGGAATCGACAATCGAATATCGAATTATTCAGTTTTTTATTCTCCCGAAGTATCAGGGCGGCAGAATCTAGTAGGAACCGGCGCGCTCGAGCCGAGCGAACGGCGCAACTGTGATGGCGCGCGCGAGAAATAATGACGTAGCGATGACCTTGGACTTTGCGCTCGTGGCGCGCGCGAGAAATAATGACGTAGCGATGACCTTGGACTTTGCACTCGTGGCGCGCGCGAGAAATAATGACGTAGCGATGACCTTGGACTTTGCACTCATACGTCTCGTACGTCTCATACACCTCATACGCCTCATACGCCTCATACGCCGTGCGCCAGAACATATCATTCACTACTACTCTCGATTTTCCCAATAAAAGTTCTTTTGTTTAAGAAACTTCAATAAGGTTAATAGCCGAATTGTATTACAAAGACATCTCAGTGAACTGGAATCCGTAGCAAACTTTCTTAATTAACGTTTCTTTTGTTAAAAACGTGAAAAGTGTTTTACTCTGAAGTTGAAATTCACGCTTACTTATCAGGAAGTTTCAAGTAAGTCATTGAAATTGTTTTATGGGTTCTAAAAAGTGTCAATTGAATTGTATGGCTTTTTTGTTTTAGTCAAAAACTTTGATTCGTTTGAGTACATGAAAGCATTAAGTTCAAGATATTCTCCGGATGCTAATTACATATGAAGTTATGCATTGTTTGTCAGGTTGTAATGCCACCTAAGTTACTAGAAACAAACGTATCTACACCAAACGATAATTTTTAGAATATTTACTTTGGAGTTTACTTAAGTTCGTGGGATAATTTACACATTTTTATATAAAAAAAAACAAGCATGTCATTAATTTGAGTTAATAACGTTCTGTTTTATTTGTCCCAAAGAAGTAACCTTGGATAAAAGCAAAAGGATAATTGTAAAAAACTGCGAAAATTTTCTGAATAGTAATGAATTTGCGAGCATCAAAGGCTGATCCTTGGAAGGGGTTATGAGTTTGAAGTTATAATGTCAAAAGCCATTAATGGACAATTAATTACAGGAACAAATATGTAAGGCACGTGAGTCTTTCACGTATATAAAATAATAACATCTTGGTTTTTATTATCTCGAGAAAAAAAAAAATATATTTTAAAAGGAAAAAGGTATATGCCCTTTTAATTTAAACAAATTTTATTCGGCTGCTTCGACGTGTTAGTATAACACCTAATAAACATAAATTATAACTTCACTAATTCATTCATTAAATTATAAGGGTAAAAATTATTTTCATTGTTACAATAAACTTGTTGGTGTTGTAAATAATGGTGACAAATATAAATTGTTTAACAAGTTAGATATTTCAATGGGGATAAAAAGTTTTCGTATCTTGGTATTCATCCCCATATAAAGAGCATTTCAACTATCACTAATTTCGTTATAATATTGTTAGGATGACATTATCACTAAATTAATAATCTCATTAAACTCATTGACCAGCCAATTTGTTTTGTTAAGTATAACTTTTTGTTTTTTCATACAAATAGATTCAATCAAACAGATGCTACCCTATAGTTATAGGATTTGCCTTATTGCCTTTAATTTTACATTGTTTAGGCAATTAACTGAAAAACCACCAACAGGTGAATAAAATTTCGTATAAGAAAAACGCGTCCAGATTCAGACCTTTTTATTGATTGCTATGCTTGAAATACAGAGGCCATTTCATATTTTATAAGACAAGACTTTGTGTAAATTTCCAAAAATGAGTAAAAATATATTTAAAATATTATATGTTTCATAGTAATGTGTCACAAGACATCAACATGAGTCAACCTTTGTTCTGGGGAGACACATTTATTTGAAGCAGTCTTGAAGTTATTATGTTAAATAAACTGTCTGCTCAACCATAAGTGAAATACATGGCTGTCCGTGATGTATTGAATGCCAACTTTTGGAGAGAAGGGAAATTTGGTAACGGCTAAAAAATGCTAAACGTTCCAATAAACCTTCAAGAAGATAAACGTATGAAATAAATTTTCTTAAATAAAGACCTGATCATATTAGTTTCAAGAGGCTTTTCAAATTTTCTAGGCAAATTTTTATTGAAACTAAAGTATTAATTATTAGAAAATAATCTTTATATTTTTAATATAATGGTGTGTTCTCACTTGCTGTTGGGAACTGAGAATGTAATAGGATTAGTTACCTCAATTATCTTGACTACATCTATATTATTTGTGGATAATGTCCGATTAATGATAGTTACTTTAAAACGCTTAAGTCTATTATGTGAGTGTTTTACCCAGTTTAGTGGAAAAAAATACAATCTTAGCTCTGAAGAACAACTTATAATAGTAGAAAATCATGAAACACAGGTATACAAAATACCGTTTGCGAGCATATTTTTACTCAAATTGTCTTCGAAAACTTAAATTTTATATTTGATCTTCTTATCAAATATAAAGTAGATCAAATATTTTACTTTCTTAACTACTTATCAGTGTTATGTTTTAGTTATTGTGAGGTTAAACAAATAACATAGCCTATGGAGGAAAAGTGGAAATTACATTCTGTTTCGACCCGTACCGCATGAAATGTAAACTGCCTTTTTTACCGGTATGACGAAAGATTTCTTTCTTTTAAAATCATTATGAACATAGAGCTTTGTTTACGTTTATGGAGGTGGGCTTTAAAAGGGTCTGGAATAGTGAGCGATGCCGCTCTAAGCGTAAAGGATTGTTCATTTATCTCTGTTACTGTTGATGCAGTTGCAAATATGTCAGCTTTGCAACTAAAGCAATTTGTGGGAATTTACTTAGTGCTACAATACGTAGGCTACATGAATTTATCAGACACTTTCAACCTTCATAAGCTTACTTTCAGACAAACGTGTCAGGAGAAACTGTCCAAAAGTTATTTAAATTATACAAAATCATTCAATACATATAAAATATTTAAAAATCTTAGTCACAACATGCGTTTTTTAATAGAATTAACTATTCGTTCTGAAGTAAAAAAAGATTGACTCTTATTTCATATCACAACTAAACTATTTTTTATCAGTAATCGAGAGGTTTATGTTACTGGATTGCGAACGACACTTTTAAATAAGAAAAATACATACAGTCATTTTTAGCCTTCGCTGAAATGGGTTCTTATTTAGCACAGATTGTGCTCTTACTCCGTAAATAATAAATTCCACACCAGCTGCTTTTGAAAGCCTCAGTTCTCAATTCACATCCACTAAGTTCCAAAACTTATCATTTGGTTTACTTATACATGAGTGACCATAATTTACTTCATTGCACTCATTACTCTAAACGTAAAGTTCAATGCTTGGTTGGACAAAATGTTTCACTTGATTCTGTTGTGATAAATAATTTATTTTATTGTTATAACTATATTACTATTAAGAAATTATTGTAAGTACCTACATTGGAATACAGTTTAAAATTTAAGGAACTAAAAAAAAGGATCTAAAACTCTTTAAGATTACCAGATATCACATATGGTGGAATATAGGCTCATACATCTGGTCAATTTACCCTTTAAGACGTTTCACAGAAAAATAACACATTAAGAATTTACTAAGACATAAAAGGTTATCATTTATCAGTTTTCCTATGAATTAAGTGTAAACCGCCACTACTATTTCTTATTTCGGACATCAAGTCAAAGCAGTCCATAAACCTGATATCCTCCTAGTACATCCAAGACAAGAACTTCCGCCCACAGTCCTCAGTATTGTTCAGATTACTACCCAAGGGCAGTTCGCCACTCAGCGTGGCAGGTCTTAAAAATCTTTCAAGTAAAATTCCTTAGATCCAGGCCCCCTTTCCCCACATGGCGGGAATATTTAATACGGAGATATCACAGAGAATTAAGGAAAATATTGTAAAATTTAATTACCAATTAAAACGACCATTATTTAGTACTTGTTTATATTTTTTTCAATTTTTGACGATTTTATAAGATAAACTATTTGGACAGTCGTCTAGGTCGGTTAATAAAATAGGTCTAACATCAGATTTCTGTAATTAAGTTATTGATTTCAGCTTTGAATTATTTTATTTTATTATTTAAACCGATTACTAGACTTAATCTTTGAAATAAATATTAACTTTTGTTCATTATTCATCTATAAAATGATGAATAAATCAGAATAATAAATAAACACATTCAGTATGTGTATCTCAGTTGTCATCAAACGATTACAATTCTAATGTAAAGCTGTAGAACAAATCATTTTGCTTTGAAATAAAATAATCAAACTAAACATGTTACACATTCAGGAAGATGTATGTTTGACGTTTTTGACATAGTAACTCACTGTTTTCTCAAAAGTTAAACATCACCCAATTCTAATTATCTAGTGAATAGGAGAGTGTGTGGCAATAGAATGAATAACTTATAGTTCTCAGAGTCCATGCGCCACTGATTGTGGGTGCAAGCCAAGAGAAACTCTACTGAGAAATATTCCCGTTTACTTGGAACAGGATTTTGTTGTATATAAAGAGAAAAATACGTTTGTGACACGTGGACTTTAACCGTAAACAATGCTTTGCTTTTGCAAGCATTGGTCGTTTATTCACAGAGAAAATCTATAAACTGGTGTATGGTTTTTAGTATTAATTTGCAAAAATATATATTTTGACTTTTTAGTATGTTTTGAAATATAAATTTGATGTGATTTTTTATTTCATTTTTTAATGTTTTGATCTTAGCAGGTGGGGGAAAATAAATATTAAAAGCGGATTAGATAAGTTGCCTCTTTTCTAAAGGCACAAAGCGTGTCAGGTTCCATACTTGACAGTCACTGTCATCTTTTTGTTTTGTGTAAAACAAAATTAGCCTAAGTCTAAAATTCTAACCCTATTCTTAAAACATTCCTTCTCATTAAGCCACGCATGACATTTGAAATGTTGTTAATAGTGAACTAACCTCCTCATTTTACATTTAAGAGTAATTTCGTATCCACTACATTAATTCTTAGTGTACTCTCAGAGGGATTATAATGTACAGCACAGAACGCGCAGAACCTAGAATTAGACATAATTTGAAAGGGAAATAAATTTTAATAATTGGTTTTTAAGGTTGGTTGAATAGTATTCAACTAGGATCAAAGACCTCTTATACCTTTAAATCGAAACTTCCTGTGATAATTTACGTTTTGATAATAAAACATTTTTTTATAAAGTACCATACCCATAATTAAGTAATACCGCACTCATTCTTGTACATTTATAAAAGTAAGTATTTCTCGTGATAAATATTAATGGTCAATACCTTCTTATATGCTCTCTTAACAGAAATAGCTAATTTATGACTATGAATTTTATAAAAATAAAAATTCAATAACCTAATACACTTTGTTTTACTCTGTTCTTTGATTTCAACCAAGAATTATCATTCTCTAAGTTGGATGAGAATAAATATATCCCAGTTCATTTTTTTCATTTCTCTTTGCTACAAAGTATTCCCAGTGTTTTTATATTTTCTGTGTAGCATACCTCAGGTAATAACCCCTTTTTTGACATCTTTATTGTTAATAGCAATTATATTTGAATTTTTCTCAGGTTCACACAGAATAATTGTAAAGCTCGTTTACAGTTTCATGTTAGGCCATGGCTCAGTAAGCCACTTTTTGTACCCATTAAATGTAATTATTTGATGAAAAAAGGGATCGAGCGCTTGAAAAACGAAAGTATGAATGATTCAAAGGATTACTTCGCGGCAGGGGCTTTTATTCTAACCAATCGTGGGGCTTACATGTCTGATGCCTAGTGAAAAACCTTTACTATAGTTTAGTTAATTTTTTATGACGTTTATTTCCACCGAACTACGATTTTTAACATAACTTCTGGATTGGTAATTCCTAGATGCATTTATCCTAACTCTGCTTTAGCAGGGCTAGTTTTTTATCGATAAATTTAAATTTGTAAGTTGGAAGTACATAGTTATATTCGGTATAAAATTAAAGTATTTCTGTAGATAAGATTTTATAGGCCATAATTAAATATAAATCTGAACATTCATTTGCCTGATTCAGCAGGCCCGGTGGTTTGCAATAAAATTACAATTTAGAAGTTTTAAATTTATAGTTCGTTATAGCTAAACATAAAATAAAATAAATTATTTTTTGATATACGGTGTAGCTGAACGTAAACCGTGGCTTACGAAAGAACCACCGTGGCCGTGGCCTTCTTTCATGACCGTGGCTTGTGATGAAAGAATATAAAAATTCCAAGCTTTATTGAAATCTACTAAATCACTTTACGCGACTCATACTGAAAAGGCTTTGTGCTGACTAATTGGATATAAAACTTTCACATTTTTATTTTACGCACGTTATATTTATGACTTGCCGCGGAATCCTAAATATATTTCTTTTAACCTTAAGGTTACGTTATTACCATTTAAATCCCAAAGTGACTTAAAAATCAAAACTAGACGTCATTTACTTTGGGAAAGTACAGAACATTTTCCTAGAGGAAACTTCAGTGGTAAATAAAAAGTGCACGACCTCCTATCCTATCCTATACTCTTATATGAGCAATGTTATCGTCCGTTCTTGTGTACTTGCTTGCTTGTTTGCACAAATATCTCAAAAACGGCTTCGAGGATTTCCTTCAACGTCTGGAAATAAGTAATATTATATGACTCAAAAACGTGTTCTATGCTGATAACTCGGCCAGAGTAAATCTAATAACGTAATATAACGAATTTTAAAGTTGTAAAATTTTAACATGGGCTTTATTAGTTGCCGTAATAGCAACGAAGTAAACAAGAAAAGTGTAAAGAAATTAAGTACATAACAGCTGCAAACTACAGCCATCTAGGGAAAATACAGCGTTTGGCATAAATATTGCATAGAGTAATAAAAAGACTTTTATTTATAAATTTTCTATTTTATAGTAATTAGGTGAATTGATAAAGATGAAATAATACCGAGCAAGGCTCGGTTCACCAGGTACTAATTTAAAAACCGGGTTGATAAATTAACTGAATGATATTAAATCGATTATTAACTAACCCAACGGGTGATTAACGCTGAATGGCAAACTTAAACAGGAGCTTGTTCACTTCAAGCAGCACCTGTTCCATATGATTAAGCCGCTCTTGTACATTGTCTAAACCAGATGAACCTATCCTTTTAACTTAAAGCTGCTGTGAACTTGTGTGTTTAGGCTACCACAGTTGTTTCAGAATATGATGTGTATCATGCAGACTATTTTATTGATTTTTTTCTTCAATCGATAAAGCTTAAAATATAAATATATGGAGGATTTAGATGTTAAAATTGATTAATAACATAGGAGAAGGATAAGTGCTAATGTACGAAAGTAAATTCAATTTATTTTTACAAAGATAACTCATTATGTGTTAAGTCTCAATACACTCATCATATTATTTCTATAAAGTTCACATAATTGTTCCATTTCCTCATAATTAACACACCATTCCATTCAGTTCGTCCATTTCATCACACTTTTCTGTCTTGATGCACTTATTATGTTTTTAGATATCTATGAATGCAAAAATGCAAATTTATAAAAATAAGTTAGATCAAAGATGAAAAATGAAAGTCTATGAATGTTAATTAAGAAAAACAAATGTAACAATTAAGGGCAAACAAAAATAGAAATAAATGAAAGAGATGATAAATTAATGTAAAATGTTGGGGTGGGTCAAAAAAAAATATATATAGAAATAAACAAATATATACATGTAATAAATAGTGTCATTGACCACCTCTCTTTATGACCTTGTTTGAACTGAACAAAATACGTTTACTAAATATGTTACTCCGGCAGCATGATTGTTGAAACTTTTAGGAACGTCTTAACAGTGCCTTTTTAGTATATAACATTACCCCCGGTAGTTGGCACTGCTAATACATACGACATTTCTAAGTGTTAATTGGCCCTTTCAAAACTGGGATTCGAACCGACAACCCTGAAATTTTGAGATGAACAGTATTTACTCGGCCATTTATTCAATTAAGCTAAGTTTACACCAGCATCTAAAAGTTGCGTCACTTGGACACTCTAATTAACATTGTTGTTATGCCGATACAGGTTTACCAAAAACAGCTATTTTAACATTTCAATTGTTACAACACCTTATTTATCATTAGAGGGATGCAGTCTTGAGTGACGACACAAATATTTGTTTTTACAAATATTTCTGTCGCCACTTAAAACTGCATCCCTCCAATGATAAATAATATTGTGTTGTAACAAATGAAGTGTTAAAATAGCTGTTTTTGGTAAACCTGTATCGGCATAACAACAATGTTAATTAGAGTGTCCAAGTGACGCAACTTTTAGATGCTAGTGTAAACTAGGCTTTAATAAGATAAATATTGCGTGGTGAGGTGACTTGTGAACTTTATGGTATTAGCAGTTTTTTTACGTTCCCCGACCCTGTAAACAATGATTTTTGCCGGTCACAAGAAATAAATAAACATTTATAAGTTAAAAATAAGTTTACATTTCAGGTTTTCTTCATGATAATACCTGACGTTCCTCATTGATAATACCTGCAAATCAAAACCCCCTTATTTACTTAAGAAAAATATATCATTCTGATTTAAAGTGCTTAGCAGTGGAGGCAAATTAAGTGACAGGTTTAGAAACTTTGCTGAAGAAGAATTTAGAGCCGACAACTTTCGAAAGCAGCTGGTACTGAATTCATTATTTAAAATAGAGCAGCACATCTGCGCTAAATAAGAAACAGTTTCAGCAACGACAACAACTGTTTAGAAGCGTATTTTTATTTGACTATTCAAGTCAGAATTTGATCACCATAAAATATTTTCTCCAATAAGGAAATCTACTTTAAAATGTAGCTTATATAATAAAATATTATGCTAGTACACTTTTATTTTCGTGTACAATGAAGAGTGAAGGCTTCCACGGTCGTCTTCACAAGATGGTAAGTCTTGTGGGATAGACAGCGTGCTGATTTAGAGCTTCAATGCCAACGTTTCGGAGACGTTACAGTTATCCATCTTCAGGGCAAAACGCTCGTCGTGCACAACACCAATTATTTTACTGTGTACAACACCAATTATTGGTACATAATAAACCAACTACTCAGTACAATAATTTAGGGTATAAAATGTAATATCGGTAAGAAAGATTATACAAACCTACGTAAAACTCACATACATAAACTTACATAAGAGACTCTTTCATAATAGACACCCTTGCCTAAAGGGCATCTTTACTTAGTTTTTTAATTAAAAACTAAGAAAGAGAAAGAACAAATACAAACTCTAATAATTTGTCAACCAAATGCACTTAGTTATATTTATGAATATAAAATTAAATAAATTCTCAAACATATTACGTGTTTATAGAAGCCAAAATAACTGGATTTAGTGTTTAAATCATATTTTTAGGTACAAGTTTAAACCGAAACATTGCGGACATTTTAATTCTTTGATCGATGTAATTAAATAAATGAGTTAGTATGTTAAGGTGTTTAAAACGCTGAATTCAAAACCTCTTTGCTAGAAAGGATATTAAGGAGATTAGCATGGTTTAAACATAAAAGTTAGTTTATTTTATAACACAGCGTAAACCCACACAGGCTGCTTTTTTAACAAAACTGATGCATTTACAACTGCATCAACCAACAGTAACAGTGATAAATGAACAATCATTTTCCCTCTAAGGGCGGTAATTGCTCACTCTCCCTTTCACATTTAAGGTTTACCTCCATAAACGTGAACAAAGCTAGTATGTTCCTAACGATTTAACACAAAACAAATTTTATGTACGAAACACAGATATTTTAAAATGTTTCAATTCAGTAAGTTAGGAAGAGGGGTTTTTAGTTTAGAATGTCTGTGAGTAAATTACAAGTATTCTGATGACGGTTAATTTTTAATAGTTCCTAGTTTATTTTCATGTGGTAACAAACTATTTTCATATCTTTAGGCTACGGAAGACAGTTTTAACTGCCCCAAAACAATGTTGCTAGATTTTACACTAGTAATTAAAGGGAATGAACCTACAAGTAAAAACGATCAGACGCGGACAATGTGTACCAAATTATTGTTTGAAGGATATTCTTCTTTGTCCTTATCCAAGTAAATGTTGAGCAATTTAAACATTCGAGTACATAACTAACAACTAAAATAGTTTACATAAGAACTAATGAATTATTTTGCTGAAGTTGGAAAATAACATTATTTTCAAAGCTCCATATTCGCTGGTTTTAAATTTGTTCTCAATATGTTTTTCTGTTGAAAAACATTTTGAAACCCTTAACACTCTGTATCATTTAAAAACATATGTTATCTTAGTATATGTTATCTTTAATAGTAGTTATCATAAATTCTTAACATAAAACGCTGTTATATACTCATTATTATATTTTATCGCTTGTCTTGTTACGTTATTTTAAGGCTACTATGGGTAAAGAATTACATTCAATACATTACATACATACACTACTGCATTATCACATTCAACTTAACCTAAGATTCGTTTAGCTATAGCATATAATAGAAAATATTGAAACAGTCGAAGATATATGTGTGGGCTAAAGTTGAACTGGAAAAAATTAAAACATGCTTCATTTTAAAATTACCAGAACGTCGTAAAAAGTTATATTGGTTTTTGTATATGACAGCTAAGGACAATTCTGTAAACAAGTTTCATCTCATGAGAATATAGAGTTTACCTAAATCCTCGTTCAGTAGTTATTACAGAAACTAAAGTTGAGCTGTATAATCTAGTAGTATTGATTATGGAATGCTAGTAGTAAGCCCAAGCCGAGGTCCGCCCCTAAGCGACGTGGTAGGGCCTGTGACTCATTTCGTTCACCACCGTCATTATCTGTTTGCCGAACCCAAATTTCCGATAATTACTGTGTCTTTAAGGTCTATCTAAACATATGTAGGTGGGTATTTAAAATGATATAGGGTTATTTAATTTTTTCATGGTTATTTAGATGCTTAGTTTATAAACGATGAGTTTGAATTAAAATTCTGATATTTATTGGTAAGAGAAAATTGAAAGTCTTATTTTATACGGATTTTATTTCTCATTTTAAACAAAAAACATAAGAAAATACATTGAGTGAGTTTTTTTGGAAAATGTTTCTACAATTATCGTCACGCTAAAAAAATGTCAATATCTCTTATTTAACTAGGACTAGTAAGAATATTAAGTTACAACCGGAATTAAATTGTTCATTATTGTAAATTCAATGAAGTTACAATATTTATTGCTTACGTAATAGCCTGTAGGTATCAAAATGTTTTGCTGATTATGCCGAATGTGTTTCGATGAAATTACTGTAGGCCTACAGTAACCGGCCGGGAGTGATGCGTGATCGTTATTAATGACCGACATCGTTGTTCGTTTTTGTAAAAATGTGTCAGTGTGTAAACTTTGTAAACGTTTTGTAATAGGTTTTTCAAGTACAGTTATGACACCATTTTATAACTTGACAACTACAGAAATGTGGGCTAAATGAGTTTGGATTCGCCGCTGAGGATGAGGAGTAATTTCCTCGAAACATGTTGGGAATAATCAGCAAAACATTTTGATATCTACAGGCTATTACGTAAGTAATAAATATTGACAATTCATAAAAGATATGTTAGTAGAAATAATCAATGAATTTGTTCGTATTTTTCTCCAGTAGTTCATAACAAACATTTTTAGCCAAAAAATAAAAAATATTTTAGAGTTATGAAACATTATAAACAAAAACGGATAAATATTGATAGAGGGAAAACCATACTTTCAAAAACATGTGGAAACACCTGTAAAAGGTAGCTGTTGTTCTTTATTATTATTATTTTAATAATATTTTAGAATGATTCGCTAACTTTTAATTTAACTTAAGGTGTTTTCACTTTTTACTGTTTTGAATATGGCCGTCAGAACCTCGTTCACTATAGTGTGATTCTATGTAAGGCAATTTTTATTTTTCAAAATCACGGCTAAATACTTCTTATAGTGTAGGTTTCATAGTTTATAACGGTAGATGAATAGTTTGTATTGTATTTTAATCGTCTGCTCATGATCTTTAAATAATATTAATAACGTTTTCGAGACCGGTCATTTACTGAATCAAAATTATGGACAAAACTAGTGAATGACCGATTTGGTTATGAACACTGTGATTATTAACACATAAATCTCATGTATTAATTTGTGTACGACACCATGATGTATACAAGGCCATGATAAAAGTATGGGCGTGTTATTTGTCTGCATTTGCAGGTCTCAATTCTGCATTTAGAGCATTCATACCCCCTTGTTGGATTACCTGCAACTCAAACTAACATTTAGATAAAATTTGTATTAGCGGATTTCCCCTATATGGAAAAGGTGTTATCGTAGTACTCATGGTAAGACCTAAGTCCCAGATCGTGATGACTTTCCGTTTTGGGGCCCCCAGAAGCAAAAAACACCATTCGTTCGAAATTATATATCATGCATATATGATAACATAGATAAATATACTTATCGAACTATATATTTATACATATTATTATACAGTATATCTATATATATAAAGGAGAAGGGGTTTTCTAACGGGACAGCAAATCTCCAAAACTGTAAGACCTAAAGAGTTGAAATTTGGCACAAGTGCTCTCCTTGGGTCCTAGATGCACACTAAGAAACGGTTTTACAAAATTCCCAAGGGGTTCCGCCCTATGGTACTTCAAAGTTTTAATGTTACATTATAGGGAAGGATATAAGGTTGTCATGGCAACCTTAAAAAGTATGAAAAATTAAATCCCAAAAGAGACAGAGGAAGTTTTTATGTTTTTCCACGGGTGAAACCGTGTTGATCAGCTAGTATATATATAGCTTTTAACACGATAGCGGCCGTAAATATGGTCCGATCTTAATGAAATTTAGTAGAGACATGTAAAGTGGTAATCACTCGGACGAGTTCGTAAACCAGCCCGATCGGAACATCGGAAGGGGGGGGGGGTAAAGTTCCTGAGTATGCAGGTATACTGCAATGGGTATACTTTTGTTTTACATATGCATACAGAAGCGAAGGGAAAAAGTATACCTATAAAGTTTCTAAATTTTTAGACTCTAGTCGACAAACATTTTGCAATGAAAATTTTTGAGTTTTGTGTTTTCAATTATTTTTGGGGCCAGATTGTTAAGTCTTATTAACCGATATTCAACGATACGTGACTTAACTCCGGTGTTGAAATTTGTAAATACAACATTGCAGGTCTATAAATATAATGAGCAGACTGCAAAGCCCTTTAGCGTGCAACGATCAAATGGCCATGTTAATGTTGAACTTAGTAAAAGGCCACAAATCCCATTAAATCGCTTCGTTTTTGCAAATGGAAGTGATAACATGTAACGTTTTGCTCATTCGGAATGCGGTGTAAAATTCCAACTTTTTGTAAACGTATTGTTTTTGTTGGCTACTATTTATAAGGTTATTTTGCTTAAAAAACTCCAAACCGAAAATTGTTCAGTAAAAATAAACTGAGTTACCTGTTTTTATGTACACGATGATAACTAATCTGTGATCTTAATTACTAAAGTTGTTAAATAAATTCTTGACTACCATTATACGTGTTGTTGTATTTACTGGATTACACTTATACTGTACTTATATACAAGACGGTAAATGTACACGAATGAAGGAAAATTGTGATCGATTTCAATTAGTCACACCAATTATCACTGGTGATTGGATCGCCATTTTCTAACATTTGTGAACAAAATTACTGCCTTGTATTTAAATACAGTATAAGTTAGTAGAAGTACCAGGGATCTAGCTGGAATGTGACCTTGAACTTTAATTGCTTTTTAATAGCCTCTATTAATACCCCTCGTTTGAGAGAGCCCTCTCTTAGTTAATGAGGCGTGAAATTAACCCACCCTATTACTTTTGAGATGATGATAATGTATAAAAATAACACGCTACACCTGTATATACTGTTTTATTTACTAGTAAAACATATTATTAATAACAAATTAGTAAAATAAGCTTTTATAGAGTGTATTACCACGTTAATAAAAAGAGACAAGTCAAAAATTACAATTAATACATATAAACAAAAGTAATAAGTGTTAGTAGTTATTAAAAAAGAGTACATATAAAAATTACAAAAACAAGTTTTTTCTCCCCAAAACTACTTTTCTGCAGAATGGGCATCTGAAGACACGCGCTGCGCACAATGCGCAAAACGCGTGTCCACAAGATAAGAAAAATACCGTCGGGAGGTTCGTCAGACATACTCTGCAGGCGATTTGGCCTGCGGGCAGGGCATCCTGGCTCGTCGAGGGCTCCTCATCGTCCGTGGTGGTAGACAGGGCGTGGTCAATTTGTTGACCACCAAAGATGAGGAGGCTCTCCAGATATTCTTTTATATAGTCCCAGATGGCTGGAGCGATCCGGATCATCTCTATGACCGTCGAGTCGTCCATGAAATGGTTCGTTAGCCATAGGATGTCTTGGAGCTCCAACCGGATGGTCTGGACTATCGCCAGGATGTCTACCAGTTCGCCCTGGCATGTGCCGTCCCACCTCTGTTGGTAAAACCCGTGTATTAGAATAAAGAAGCGAATATTTTTTAAAACATCGAATATACGGTGAATGTTTATTGATGATAAATTAAGAGGGGTTGATGATTCATGATATCTACAATTTTGTTAGAATAGTATAACGATTTATACCTCCAAAAATCTCCTCAACATGAGCTCCCGGGTCGGTTGACGGCCTGCCTCTAGCTGGCACTCCAAACACCGGGTGGCAGATCGGAGCTGAAATAAACATCGTGTATAAGTCACCTTTAAAAAAGAAAGTATCGATCTTACATTTTTTATAAACACACGTATAATAGGAAATATAAAAATATCAAATTCTTACCCTGAGATGTTGTGGAACCGAGGTCGATGGTCCCGCCTGTGAGATCGGTTGAGACGGTCTTGTCCTTGAGGTTGATGTAGATGGTCCTGCTCGGCAACTGACCCCGGATGTTGACGGTTGCGAGTCGATGATGGTGATGGTCACCGTAGGAATTGGGGGCTGAGATGCTGGCGGTAGTGAATTTTGGTTATGGTCCTGGAAACAAAACCTAATTTACTATGCTAATATAAATCTACGTTTATCGTCACGGGAGTTTAGCAGAGATCTGATTGACAGGTTTATTGCTTTTTAATTGTCCTCAATTCCAAGAATAGCCATACCACCCGGCACACTATTGACCTGCTGATAGTCGGTGCTACCAACGTATGAATATTACTTTAACTGGTTTATATACATATATATATATCTATAGATGTAAAAGCGTTTTTAAAGTTAATCGTCAAACTCATTTAATGTGATTAAAAATACATACACTGGTACTACTATTGGGTGTCTGATTTTGGAGGTGATCAGCACCAACAGCCTCTACTACAACCTCTGCCTCCTCTACCGCAACCTGGTCACCGGCCGCGTTTTGTTGATCTTCGGCCTAAGACAAAAATATCATTCTATAGGAGAGTTATATGCATTCTACGGGTAAGTACATCTTTCGAGATAAGAAATTAGTTAATACGAATATATCGAGTTTAAATATATACTTACATCATCTGTCCGTTGACGTTTTGGAGGAGCGGTGCAGCTGGCGGTAGCCACGAGAAAAACGAGGATGATGCTCACAAAGTCCATCTTGTAACTAAACAGTCACCGGTCTATATCCTTAAATACCGGGAGGGGTGCAACCCTGACAGCCAATCCTGCAACAGTATAGAAATAGATTCAAGACTAAAGTCGACCCCGCTCTTTCTCCAGTCGGAAATGGGGTGTGGGTGTTGTTTGGTAAAGTTTTGGTATTATCCTATATTTGATCGGTTCGTGTGTTGTAAAACGTGTAATTCGTTTTTAATCCGAGGTGCGGATGAAGCATACGGCTGGTTCATTACTGAAATTCGACTTTTGGATTTGAACAGTTTTAAATGTTTCGTTTGTGGAGATTTTTTACCCGTTGTCTGGCGATTGCAATAGGTAAGTTTGGCCCACGTTTCCACACCACGGTAAGCCTTTATGGCTATGCCGTAGGGGCCTCGGCGCGCTCTTTTTGTTAACCCAGAGCATCCCCTGTAGGCCTATCCTCTGGGGTGAGGGATTGAGTTGGGGCTCAATCTCTCACGGTAATTTTTATTTTTATTTTTCACTTTTATAATTTTTTTGCAAGAAATATATACAATGCTACTTACATTGTATAAAACCAATGAAACAAAGAGAAAATTCAATTGTCTTTCAACAGTAACCCCACCGGGCATGTTGATCGAATGGCTCAGAATTATCAAGTTCCGGGCCAAACTATCACATTCGCCCTACAATTCAGGTTTACGGGTTTTTACACCACGCCAGGGACCTTCATTCACACCGGACACAAGTCCTTGTCTGTGGCAGACGCAGGAAATCATTTTCTAAGGCAATCAAGCCAACCCGCCATCTGCAAGTGGACTTATGGTTTTTTAAGCCGGCCTTTATGCAGGTGTCTGCCACAGAAGAAGCTTTCAAGACTCGGCTTTACTAACTTCTCACATGTGCACTCATATTCATACAGTGGGGATAAGTACTCAAATGTTTTATCAACTCTCTTGCTTCAAGGTTTTAGAAGGATGTAGTGCCAAAGTATATATTCTAGTTTTAGACATAATATTCTTCTTTATTTATATACATTTTATGCTTGTCTAAGAATCCGCTACTTACATTTTGATACAAAATTACGTTATCCCAATCAACCTTATCGGCAAAGTCGTGAATAAAGTTTTCGGATAGTGTTTGACATTTACATAATACGCTCCAGCATTCTTCGAAATTCGGAGCCATCTCTCTGAGAAAATCTTCGTTAAATTGTTTACGTTTTAAAATATGACACCAGTTAACCCTGTGAAAGTAAATTCTCAACATATCTATACTGAAATCGTAAGACTGCGACAAAAGATTCCAATCTAGGAATCTACTAAATTTCATTATAAATTGATCAGTCATGACGCCGTTGGGCGATTTCGGTTCGCGAGAGAGAATTTTCCACGCGTTTTCCATCGTTGTCTTTACTCAACAAACGGTCCGGTTAAACTGAAAGAGAAGATTTTGAGCTCTCACTTATATGGTTGTATATCGTATATGCCCTACGGAGAGCACACATATCATGGGTGACACCGTGTGCAGGGTGGACGCACCGTTTATTGCATTCACCGTTAATCTTTGAATAAACGTTGCAAACGTTAGGATGGTATTGACTTAAAAATTTTACTTTTTCGTCCCCTTTTGTGTATATTTTCTTAAACGGTTTACACAATACTCGAATAATGTCTTCGTTGTAAGGTATATTTCCCTCATCCCAGCGGATTTTGTGAAAGTTACGACTTAACCACCTCGCAGTTCTACGCATCTTATCGTTGAGACATTCAAAGGCGTAAGGAGGTTTGAAAAAAAGGTGGCACCTAAATAAGTCACCGATTATGGCTAGTTCTTTTACAATAAACGTGTTATTATTGTCCTTGAACCCTTGAAACTCAACTACCGCCTCCATTTGGCCACCGTTTGAATAATAAAACGTCTTCAAAAAGGCGTTTACCGAACCAAGTTGGTAAGGTATCGACAATAACACACTGTTCCTCTTCTTCCGAGTTTAGTATTTTACAAATATTTTCCTTTATTAAATTTTCGAAAAGCGCCAGCTCTCCCAGATGTGTGTACACTGCAGGGAGACAGTTTATGAACTGATTCCATTCAGCGATATTTAAAGCTAAAGTATGCCCCCCGTCATTAAGAAAAACGTGCTGCTTTCCAAAAACGTTCACCACCTTAATATCCTCCCCACTATTCAATCGAAAATAATATTTTTGCCTCCCGTTCAGCGTTAATGTTACGTTATTAAAGTGCACAAAAAATTGGTTAAGAATGTCTAATGACCAAAACACAAATCCTCGTTTACCCTTTACCAGTAGACCTATACTATCGGCACGGTTCCTAAAGATTCCACCGATTAAACATTTTGAAAGATCGGAATCCAAAAAATAAATAGTTTTTAAAAATACCCCAGTTAACACGTTAATTGGTTCCTTTGGTCTCGGTAAGGATTTTAGTTCTTCACTTACCTCCTCTCCAACAGGCTCCATCTCTGCAACTGATTGGTTAATCCGTGTTACCACAGTCTACTTCATCAACTCCTTCCCCTTCCATGGAGGAAAAGTCTTCTTCATCGGAAGAATAATCCTCTTCTTCAGTTGTACAATCAAATTCTGTACGCCACTTTACAACAATACTATCAACCCCGGAAAGAATTTGAAATTCTTTATGTACACTTTCGTATTTATAACTGCTTACACGCTCTTTTTTGATTAGGAACCCGTTACTGTAAAATTCAACTTCAATCCAACCGTAGTAACCCATGTTAACGCTTCGAGTGCAAACTCTCGACTGACTCGATATTCTTTAGATATTTAATTATTAACCGTAAATCGTAATTTAGAAAGTTTATTGTTTTGCAGGTCTCGAGTTGCAAAATAAAATTTTCCCTCAAACGATTTTATACGGTTTAAAAATCTTTCGTTATCCAGAGCTATTTGTGCCCAATTCGATTTCCTGTCTTCTTCCGGTAACATGTAGACACAAGTAACCAACGGTTTCGAGAACACTACACATTTATTTTTCTTCATCTTATATGGTCACCTTGCTCACCGCTCCGGTCAAAAGTGTATAAGTCATGTGACAATCGTGTAAAAGTAAACAATAAGCGGAAGTGTTTTCGGGTATATTTTCTTTGGTCTCAAAGTCGATCCGAACATCGACAGGTCCGGATTTGAGTGAATCGTTTTGTTTCGAACAGTCAATCACGTATAAGGGGGCCTCACTTTTAAACTTGTCCAGATCCATTATGGGGGAGCATGATCTTCCGTAGTAGGTGTTTTGGAACCGAAAAAACATTTCATAGAAAATTGTCATATCACCGTGAATATTATCGTACGGATAATACTGAGAGTTCAAGTACAACTTTACATTCTGTAAATTACAGTGATCGAAAGATGATACATTTTTCTTTAAATCATTTTTCCTATCTGTTTGAAACGCTAAAATAGCATACCTGGGTTTTTCCAGCTGTGAAGAGGTTTTAATGGTCCACGAGTGAATTTTGGAAGCCGGTAAAGTGGGATATTCGTGTAGTTCCCACGACCGAAACGGTAAATGAATTTTTGTATCTTTTTCAATCATCTTCAAAAGTTTTAACTTGTACGTATCGGACACCTGAATGTGTGGTACTCTCCAGTATATGTTTGTAATATTCAAGGCGACCTCGGTGGCATCATCGGTAATTATTGCATTTTTATCGGAAGCGGAACGTAAAAGAATTAATTCTTGTCTGGCGTTCACGATAATACGCCTGTAATCTTCAGCGAAACCCAGTAAAAGGCGTAGAGGAACGGAAAAAGAAAATGAATCTTTTTTTTCGAGGGTCGATCCAGGCCCTAACCAGCAAGCGTTTTTTAAACAGTTTTCTTCGTTTGGTTGGATAGACAAAAGATTTTTAATTGTCGAAGTAATTCCGACATTTTTAGTACGATCTATCTCGACACCGCCAATTTCATAACGTATATCGTCAAACATAAAAGCCACCGCATTGTTTACAAATTTTACTTTAGCCAAAGAGCCATCGGCCTTTTTACCTTCAAGTTTTCCCGTAATAAAGAGATAGCTTTCGAACGGTGCTGTGATAATATCCTGTTGGCTGACCGGAACGCGTATCTCGTCATTGTTTTTAAATGTGGATGAAGCGTATGGCTTATGTGTATGAAATTCTATGCCGGTGATCATGTCACTGTATTCAGCCCTATGTTCAATGTCCAACATTTTTTACTTTGAAGCCTAAGGAGCGTAAAAACTTTATATTGGATGGTGTTAACTTGGCCGAGTTCACCTTATCAATGACGGGTTTTCCGATTGCAAACTCTCTAAATACCAGCCCCATGTTTCTGTCTTATATGCAGTCTAACAGACAGCGTTTCTCCTCTTAAATTAATAGGGTTCCCTTCTTGATCTTTGAGGGCTATCCTCACGTTACTTATCCACTTGACGTTTACAGGTAAATAAACTATCGTACTCGGTATCTCTACTATTTTATACCCTGGCCCTACGTTGGGGTAAAACTCGTGAATCACGTGTCCTTCTGCACCGTTATCGTAGGATCCGCGTACAATATTGCATTCTACACGTATAGCGTTAACTTTTATAATATTTACTGTATTGTCGGAAACGTGGTTTTCTTTGGGTACCAATTTTTTATTTGCAAATCCCAATAGGGAGGCGATTGAGTCTTTTTGTGTAAAATCTACAGGCTCGGAACAGTATAGTACAGATTTAAGCGTACTATTATTCGCCGTTAGTTTAAATTCGATTTTTTCACCCAATTTAGATTTAACAGTAGTTTCCAACTCTTCAATTTCATAAGCCCCGTCATCAATTTCTATACTTTTACCGTCACCATAGTAAAACTTGTTATTTTTCCCCTTTTCGATGTTTGGGATAGAGTGATATGTCATTAAATCTATAAGCCCAATTTCCCATTCGCCTCTACTCACATCTATCGGTGGAAAGTATTCCGAGTAAATGTTTGAACCCCTTCCACTAAGACTTAACATTGTTTAGAAATTGTAAGCACAAGTGTCCACAAATGACTGAGTTATACGATTGTTTTCTACGGTAGTTATAGTATATGTTACAATTACCAAAGTACCGCTGCAGTTCCAACGGAGGTTTTAGATTACCAAAACTGTCAAAGTAATATATTTTATTTTTTAATTTTTTATAGCAAACCCAATGTGTGCCATCACCGGAACTCGTGTCGAGATTTACGATTGCCGATTCGTAAAGTTTAGGTTTTAAAGGTAGCGTATCTCGCATATAAACTCCTCTGAAATGAGGTATTTTCATCTCTTTCGCGTAGTACATGAGATCGTAATTGGTAAGAGGTCTTATCGGGATCGAGCTTTTTTTTTAATACCTTTGGTCTTCCTCTTAGTCCTGTGCCCAGAACCTTGCTTCGGATAAGGTCTGAGATAGAGCCCCTTACCTTTTTTTCTTCTCCCTCCTCCCTTTTTCCCCCTACCTTTCCGACGTCCTCCGCCAAATTTCGTCTTGGTCTTCATAGCTGTTGTTACTGCCCAAGCTGCTGCTTTTTCTGCGATAGATGCGTCAGGTGACTTAAATCTACGCCAAGCTCGTTCGGCCAATTCCTTATCTGCTTGCGTCCTTCTTGCGGAATCCTTGTATTTTGAGTAGGCAATGTCGTGTATCTTGCAGGCTTCGTCCAATCCGTTTACCCCTTTGTCTCCTCGAGCCAATCTCTTTTGTAGTTTGGTCCCGGGACCGCAATAATTATAACCAGGTAAATGTGCCTCGAAAGGTAATAAATCGACAGCTCTGTTGATAACTGACGAAATTATACCTCCACCTCGCTTGACAGCTCTGTTACGTCTGACAGTACTTGACTTATGTCCAACCATGATATAACTGATTGTATCCGTGTTCACCGTTATATATCAAATAGTTCATCCCACGAGTGTTTCTCCTGTACCACTAGCTCGCTCCAAACTCCCGGTTCAGGTGGACCCGACCTATCGGTTTTGTGCATATTTTTATATATAAATAATGCTAGTTCGGCGATAGCTTCTTTTACATACCTCTTATTTGCCACATCATGCAGCTCTTTTGGTTTGGATACGTTTTTCAACCGTCTCCCTTTCGCGTCCCACGACTTGTTTTCCACTTTCTTTTCACCATCGAGTGCCAACGCGTTATCTTTAAAATATTTTAATGTGACCGCGTCGTGTATGTGACTAGGCCCCCCGACTTGGCTAAGTTTTTTATTTCTACAATTAAAAGTCTGATCACCCGGTATAGGGTAGTGATTGTCCAACCACGCTTTATTTATCGCATCACCCGGTTTTGACGGTGGAGCTACGTTCTCGATACCCGAATTTTTAGCATCATAAACCCCTTTATCATTTTTATAAAGAAACCTATCTTTCAAGTATGACAAATTAACGGCATCGTTATCAGATGTAGGTGGGGCCATATTTTGTATCGCTGTGTTTTTTGCATCAAAAGAACCGTTTTCCGATTTGGACAATGTATTTTTCTTGAGATACGTAAGGTTAATCGCGTCTCCGCTGAGTATAGGAGCGGCAATATCCTGCAAGCGATACTGGTGGAATGAATACGTTTGATCCTGATCGAATCTATACGGTGTTCGTGATTCTAAATATTTAACCGTCACTACATCTTGAACGTTCTCCGGAGCGGCTACATTACATATACGGGTATTTTGAGCGTCAAACAATCCGTTTTGTAAAGTAATACAACTTGTAAACCCTTTCGTATACGTTTCATAATTGACAGCGTCTCTATTTTCGACGGGGTCGTCGACATTTCGCAAACGTTTTCCTTGGATATCGTAATCCCCTTCGGGTGTAAGATTAAATCCCTCACCTTTAGGACCTACGAGCCCGAGCCCCGTTTTCTTTTTAGCGTAACGTCCAAACTTATCAACGCTCATTTTACGAGTGAATGAAATCTGCTATTACCCGCACCTTTTACGAAGCCTGCTTCCCGTAGCTCCTCTATAATGTTTAATATCTCATTGCCGTGAGATCTGTTTCCAGATTCTGAGGACATTACAAGTAATTTTAATCGCTCTACTAATTCGTTTGGGTTATCCCAATGGATAATATCGCGAGACTTTGTAGTTTTCCATGTCATACCTCTGCCCGATTTAGGAGGAAATAATTTTTTAATAATATATCTATACTTTAATGTCCGATCCCTCCTAATTTGCCCCTTAAACTTATACCCCTTTTTATGAGCGTTCGAAGCTGTTAAAATACTTTTATACGCCGCAAGATCGTCGTTAACGAATATATCGTCATCGGGTAGTCTTTTGAAAATCAACTCGTATAGACCCTCGGAAGGTTTATACTTGGTATCACCGACCCTTATAGATCCATCAGCGTCAAAGTCTAGTTTTTTGTCTCCAATCATCAAAGTAACACCGTCGCTACCTAGCCTAGGTCCGAATGTGTGGTCGATTAATCGAGCCTCCCCACCAACATCCTTCATGAGCATTTTCATATATTTCCGAGTCAATGGGTTCTCAAATTGATCTTCGATATATTGCGACACTCTTTCACGTCCTGACGGGGTCGATATAAATTCTTCCAAACGGCTTTTGGGTCCGGCCTTAGGGGTCGATACAGCTGATGGTTCAAACTCGCTCGCTTCATCATCACTTTCGTCTGTTGTACTGTAATCCATCTTTTCATCTTTGGGGGGTTGATCCATCTCTTCCTTTTTAAATGATTCGGGTTCCGGTTTGGTCACAGGTTGCGTGGTTTTTTGTAGTTCCTTTATAATCGGCTTGTATTTTTTTTCCAAAACTCTTTCAGTTTCGACTACTCCGTCCTTAAACATTCTATATTTCCTTCTTATCGCCTCTCTCAGCGCGGCTATACGTAACGTTAGTTGTTTATCAACCGGCTTCATGATTAATACTGAAGCACTTTTAAAGTGTTGCTTCATTTAAGGTAGTTCTACTTGTCTAAAAAATAGCGCTCGCTTCTTATTTCTTTTTACATACCTGATAACTTCCATTAGCGATACACCCGCGGTAAAATTTAATCCCCTGTAATATCTCTGTTCTTTAGCATCGAATCTAGGGATTACATATTTATTATTGAAACTCCTAAAAACAAATGTCCGCTTCCATCCATCTCTCCACTGTGGAATTTCGGCTACCGTATATTTATCACTTTCGACGGTTTGTTCCATAAATCTCCTAATTAGCTCCATCGGTCTCGGTTCATTTATATGCTGCAACAAATACGAGTTGAGGAGCCAAAATTCACTGGGGTTCGCCCCGGTAAAGGCTCTCCATTGATCGAAAATTTGTCTGTTTGTAACTGTATACACGCCGTTATTCAAACTGATACCAAACTTTTGGCACTGCAAAGGTAATGTTGGTAAGGCTTCGTTTAAAAACTCTACTGTATACAACCCCTGACAAAGATTATTTACACCGCTAAAAGGTTTATTTCGTTTTCCTCTAGGAACACTGTCCGGCACCCTCGTATATCCGACATTATAACTTATATCGATGTAGCATTTCGAGTACAATGCCCGTCTATACACTTTCATCGGGGATCTAATAGGAATAGACCGTTCTGTTAATAATATGCACCTTTTCGCGAAAGGAAGTTTACATCCATATTCCAACATTTTATTACAAATCTGGGTAAAGTTTACACTACCGTGGAGGTTGCGCAATGGAAGGACTTTGCCAAAAATATCGGGGAAAGGTCTAAACCTAGATATTAAATTTTGAGAATTCCTGACCGTGCAATTTAACATATCTTCGTGATAGATTACAAGTTCGAGAGGAATATTTTTTTCCTGACATTTTAACATAAATTTCAACCACAAGTCCCTATTGTACATTCTCTCACTTGCCGATATCATTAACATAACTACAGGTGGTGTCATAGCAGAAGCCTTGGGTTTCTTATGCCTCCAACACCTTTTGTTGAACTGAAATCCATGTGGGGGCTTTCTACTACAATAGTTTCCGCAAAATTTGTTCTTATCTTTATAGTAATACGAACACAAATTGGATTTTACATTATGCAATCTGTTGTTAAAACCTCGCAGATCGTTATACGCGTAGATGCGTACCATTATAATTCCGTAATATAACTATCAAACTTTATCCGATACCTTCCCTTATCAAGGTTTCGAGTCTTGTCGATAACAAGAAATCCGTGGTCGTCTCTCCATGCCCGAGCGCACAATTCTTTAAATTTCTCAAAATTCATATCAGTAGTGACGTGATCGTTATATATATGCCTAAGGTTCATATCGTCTTGTTTAAATAAAATTACAAAATTACAATTATCTCTGATTAGCTGTTTGGGTATACTGCTGTACGTTTGTCCTAAATAGAATGTATCGATATTTCTATGCCTCCCCATTGTAAAAAAATTACGGATATTATCGTGTTTTACGCATGATACGTCGTCAAAGATCATTATAGAATTTGGTTTTGTATTATTCGGGTGGACTACCTGACTATTATCGTCAAAGGCTAAATAACCAATTTCCTCGGGTAGAGATTTTTTTAGAAATTGATATTTCGGTTGATACAGAGATTTCGAAAAAACGTAGATATTTTCAAACCTCAAACCGTTGGGATCAAAAATTAGGTTAAACAATACGTTTGTCTTACCCGAATTACTTGGACCGGATATGATGCAACGAATAGAGTCCGGTAATAAAGGTCCGTGTTTAGAAACAGCGGGTGTCATACCGGAACCCAAGTATTCGTCAAAGTTTATAATAGATATAGGGGGAGTTTGTGCTGCCACATGCATCGTTAAACATCAACTACTTATGGTCAACACGTGTTCGCGTTTATAATTAGCGCACCCTCACATCCGGCTATAACTACGCGTTGCTTAGATTAAAATATCTCCTTTATTTAACCAAGCGTCGTGTTTCCTGTCGAACCCTAACCATCTAACTTTAACTCGATTTCCTTTTCGCTGAAGTATTTTTTCTACTAAATAAACATCTCCGGTGTTTGATTTGCTCAACTCTTGTTTATAAAACCCTCCTTTTAATATTTCCCCATTGTGGTCTTTGAGTGTATAAGTGACCGGTTTTGTTGGCTTTATGGCGTATATAGTAAAAACCTCGTTTGTCCAATTTGGAAGATAACCTTTTGCAAATACTTTTTTGTACTTGCTTATTCTGACCCTATCGCCCAATTTAAACGTTGTTTTAGGTTTATGTTTAAGGGGTTTAACTTTATTTATCCTGTCGAGAATAACTTTGACATGTTTTTGTTTTACATCTTTGGGTTTCATGCGTATAGTTCCATGTACGGTATTGTTGTATTTTTTAACTATCTTTGAAAGTATAGTCAGCCATTTGTAGTTACCATTCGCTGTAAACTCTCTCCACATTTGCTCTTTTAGTGTCCGATTAAATCGCTCTACTATACTCGCTTTGAGCTCCGAATACGTATGGTAATGATTAATATTGTACTTTTTCATTAAAGAGTTTACATGTACGTTGAACCATTCGGTTCCTTGGTCCGTTTGTAAATGTTTCATTTTATTTTCAGCGAGAATAGGCTCCAACGCCTTTGCTACCTCCGGACCAGATTTATTTTTTAAAGGAACCGCGAAAGCGTATTTAGATAAACAATTAATTAGCGTCAAAATATATTTGTAACCTTTATTGACCTTGAAATATGGCTGCATTTCAACGAGATCTGCTTGATACAAATCTTCTAACCCTTTTAACGTAACCCGACGTCTAGGGAATTTTTTTAGAGCCGGCTTATGCAGCTCTTTGGCAATGGCTCGTCTAACATTCATGGTTTACATTAAAACACTTTTTTAAAAAATTTTTATTTTATACCCCCCCGATTCTGCTGCCCCTCCACCGCAGCAGAAACGTGGTGACCTCCAAAACACACTAGTTGTCACCCCCGTCCCCCTGGTATTCTGTGAGAACCACCGGTTACTCCCCAGTAACCGTTGACTCTCTCTTTTTATTTTTTACAGAATACCCGTACAGCCCCAACCTCGCTGTACGCTGTGGTAAACGGACTTAAGGTCCTTTACCTCCCTTCCAACACTGTATTTTTTAGTGTTGGGAATATCCTTTTTTTAAAAAAAACCCTTAACAACACCGACGCGGTCGATCAAAGGTACAAGTGCATTTACGGCTGCGCCATTCACCTAGAGGTACCGCACATATGGCGCATCTGAATTTTGAAAAATCGAATCTGATTACGCAAAACTTGCTAGAATGCCAAAACAAATATTTTCCCTGCAGCCTAGCAGCACATCCACAGTTCCAACACCATTTAGTTCCATCTTCCAAATCAAAGTAGTCGAGGAAAGACGAACCGCAGTTTTTTCGATGGTAGTCGACCACATCTCTTTTTATAAATTCAGGAATGGGGAGTTGATGTAATTGCTCCATCAAAAAAGGCGATGAAACAATGGTCATTGCAGCGAGCTCGTACAAGGTACTCATCGTTGAAGAACCAGAAATAAAATGATGCCGCGCTCAAACTTCCGCTGCCTCCCCACCACTTTTGACGGTTCTCAACTCTGACGTTTAACCTGAAAATACAACAGGAAATAGTATCTATTCGGTACCGCTATTCGTTTGTCTCGAAGGCTTAATTAGTTTAAATAAATAACACGTGTTTTGAAGGTTCGCCAAAATTCTCGTTTATACCTATACGGAAACCTAAACTGTTTAATCACTTTCACCATCACTAATGTATACAACAGGTCTAGGTCTGGTGTAAGATCGCATTATCGGGCGCACTAAAAAATACAACTGCCTAATCTCCCTTATGTTTAGCTTACGAATCAAATCATTACAAACGCTATCGGGGAGGTTAAGTGTTTTCAAATCGTTTTCTGTATTTACATGGTCCACTATTATAAAAGCAGAGAGTTGGTACAAGGACAAGGGTCGGTTCCGCCAATCCCCCATACCGAGTGAGCGGCTGGAGAACTCTGACTCAATATCCTAAAATAGGTTTCGTCAGAAGGGGAGCGTGGCTCCAGATTACTCAACCACTTGCTGTTCGGGTACCGACAGGATGGAGTGCGGTTGTGCGATGGGGTTGTGCTGGATTAGGTCTTGGTTTACCCGTTCTCAACGTCCACCAACACCACCTCCAAAGGTGGACAGGGTGTTCCTGAGACCTATCCACATGTACGAGAAGCTTCAACCACGGGAGATCAGGCCGCCACCTCTACCTAGAAACAACCCCGTCTACATAGAGGTGGAACATGTCGGTAAGTCCAAATCAAAATATTTAATATCTATAAGCTTAAAACCAGCTAAGTAACAGCCGACGCCAAGTAGTGGGGAGACCCGCAGCAGGAGGTCGACACATGTGGACAACCACATGTGCAGCCATGTGGTTGTGACCGTCTGGGGTGTCAGTCGTCAAGATGATTTCACTGCTACTGGTCTCTTACGACATTTTAGATTATGTGTCAAGCCGAGTGCTGTCCTTTATGAACTTGAATTTAACCGATTTTGATGACAGTGACAGTGAGTGGGAGGTGCATTGGGGGGGGGGGGGGAGGGGGGTGGAATGGGTGGAGGGAAATAGACATTGGCGATTGGGTGGACGACATTGAAAGTGACGACTCGGGGTTGGACGGGGAGTATGACCTATTAACAGATTAGGTAAGTTTTTTAATTTTATATCCGTAGGGTAGAGTGTCGTGGTTTTCATTTAATTTTCTTTTTGGCCCTGTTATTTGAAATGTTTTCCTTTCAGCGGTTGTTACAATATCTTTATCTTTAGTTCTTCGGATTCTAAATTGATTAACTTCTATCGTCTCGTTGGCTTCATTTAGAACCATTTGTTTCAATTTTTCGAAATTTACAGTTTTGGAAGTTTTAAAATTTAGCGTAACCCCTTTAATTTTACAGACGGAAACTAGAGTTTGTTTGTTGGTAGACCAGACTAGATATGCGTAGGTTTTAGGTCCTCCACAAACAAATTCTACGATATACGACCCTGGACCGTACTCTAAAAGTTCGTCTGTCATCTGACCTAAGTAATCTCCTGTAGGCACTCTATACAAATTACCCCGGAAGTAATATATGATCGAATCTGTGTCGTAATAGCATACCTGACCCCCCAACTTGTTTAAATATTCGTAAAGTTTTAATCTAGCCTGAGCTGTAGTGTACGCTGCAATCACTACATTCACATTCCTCAGAGGCTCTCCAGTCTCTTCGGTGTACTCCCAACTTGCTAGCAGTACTTCGTCGTTGATAATTTGCAATCTATTTACCTGTATTTCGGGTGCAGTTAACATTTTAAAAAGTGTTTTTGAATCTCTGATGATTGTTGTTTTTGTTTGATTCTCTCTCTGCCCAAATTTACCCCAAAACGAGTTTAACATAAGCTTGGCTAAGGACCGCAAACCACCATTTTTTGTAATTTTATCCTTATCCAATTGCACGCCCTCGTGTTTAAAATAATCGTTGATATACCGGTCTTTATCTTCTTCGGTTTTACACCAAGACGGATAACCGGAAGCTTCTTGTTTCATTTTTAAGAATTTGTTGATAAAGTCGGTAAAAAGTCCCCCATTTTCGTAAGTAGCTACCTCGTACTCCCACAACTCATACATGTCCAATACTATATACCCCTTCTCAATAGCCTTCCTTATTTCGTCCATAGTCCAAGTTCCGACTAAAGCCCTATCCTCACTCTCGTGACTACAATCCCCCTGGTTTTGTGTTTCACCGCAAACCCTACATAATACAAACATTAATTTATTATTCATTTTTGCCGGGAGTACGGGGTGATACAAATCTCGAGGGGGTAGTATTTTACACTTTAGCAGACCCTCTACTTGAAAACCTCTCTGTCTGCACTCCTTATCACCGATGTAAATTTTCGGGTGACCGATAGGATATTTACCGTATTTACAAACGTATGGGTACAGAGAACAAACATCGACATAATGTATTGTCTCTCCCTCCTTACATTTGTGGTATGTTTTTGTGTTCCCAGTCCTACCCCCAAAAAAAGCCTGACGGGGGTCAAGAGGTAATGTGTTGAGAATCGGAAGCGAGTTTAAGTGTGTAAGGTTTTGGTCTTTTTTAATTTTACGAAATTCACACTCCCACATTTGTACTACTGGCCCAAGTTTCTCGATTTTTTTCAAAGTTCTTTCATATCGTAATCGCATAGTATCTGAGGGATCCTCCTTAAGAGGAGCCTCTCTATTGTAAGGGAAACATTTAGGACACCCGTGCCAATAACACCCGTGAAACTCGTAAACATTTTTTTTATCGTAACCATCAACTTTTATTCCATTAATTTTCACTTCTTTCCCTCGACCTGCGTGTTCGATTCTTACTCCGCGTTTTTCCTCCTCCCAAGTTAACCATTGAACAGCTATAGGAGACTGATTATCAATCAGTCTATAACCACCCTTTGGAATCAGACCGATAGTGTTTGGTTTCAAAAAATTTCTGCGAAACGCCAAATTACAGGCACTCGCTATAGTTACCGCCTCAAGGAACGGGTCTACGTTACACTCCTGCAAAAATATATGCCTAAATTTTAGACACGCTTGAGCCAAAATGTCGACATCGGAAATACAGTACTCTAAGATTTCCTTTTTAAAATCAAACACATAATTATTGGTTACTAGCTCGTTGTACCAAATTTCAAAGTCTTTGTACGATTTTTCAAACATGCTCTCCGGACAATAGTACTCCTTAGCAGGCATAGGTCCGACATAATTTTGATTAGCGATAGTGTTGAAGAGATGTGGGAAATAACCCTTCTTTTTCTCTGGTGGTAAGTCGAACGCCTTCGGTAGTGCAGAAAGAGGCATGGGGAAATAGCTTAACGAATCTATAAACCTCACGTTGTCTACTTCCATAAGAATAATCTTTGTACCTCTCATGACAAGCTCTGGTGTAAATTTAGTCTCCTCCATGATATGTTTTAGCAAAAACTGAAAATCAAAACCCTGACCGTTGTGAGCGATAACACAGACATCCTTAAAACTTTTCCTAACAGTCATTACATAGTCCATAAAATTTTTGACCGGATTTTCTTGAAAAATTTTTGTTCGATTTTCACAACTCTTACAGTATTTACCATCGATACACTGATGACAAAATTGCTGAGAAACGCACAAGTTAACCTTGTGTATTTTCTGATCAGATTCTGAAGGATGAGACTCATCTTGACGAGTTTCCAAGTCAAAAAAGATAAACAAATAATCTTTAGTACTCGGGTTTCTCTCGTCCGGCCGCATGAAACATTTATGGTTTGGATCTTGGAATGACGCGCAAGGTTTACAATAAATCTCTCCACACTGATGGACAGATGATCTTTCTCTCATAAAATACAATTTTCCGCAATCCAAACATTTCTTGACGGATTTACATTTATCAATTTGGTGAGCGATGAAACACTGCTGGTTTTTCATAGTCAGATTACATTTCGGACAAGTTATTCCACCATACTCCTCCTTACATGGAGGCGAAATGGTTTGACACATGGGGCAGATATTGGAGCATCGGTGCTCTCTCTTATGGTCATAAGGAACATGACAAGCTTCGCAAAAATAATTACATACGAACGCGGCAGTTAGACTAGTAATTACATTGTAATGACCGTCGTGAAAGATCAAATTGATTTTAAATTTTGGATTATCTACCCTACCTTCAAAATAAACGTCCCGGCCCTTATTGTCGTAATTGTACACGGTAATTTTGAAATCTTTCAACAAGTCTTGAAACTTTTCGAGCTCAGGAATTCCCGCCCCACCCTCAGATATCTCTATCCTAGCCATACGAATCAGTTCCCGCGCCATAATTGTTTGTCTTTTTTTATCATCTTGACGGATCGCTTTATACTGAGGATCTTTCTTAGCATAAGCGATTCCTACCGCTAGAGCACGAGGAAGACATAAATTATCTTTGTTTTTAATCACCACTATTCCGGTCCGAGCCTTACATTCTTGAGCGAATGTGTCGTAATAACCGGGCCTTTTTCGACCACCGGAACCTACAGGAAGATTAACGCGTGTACATTCAACTTTAAAAGTATCCGTGGACTTGATTGATTCAGAGTTAGATTGAACTATACTACCGAAAATTTCCCACAAGCTGTTTTCGTCAATTTCACCGGCAGGACGAAAAGCAACAAAACCCGGATCTCTACTTTTTAAATTTAAAGACTGTAAAGTAAAACCTAACAAATCTTTTTCTGAAGATTGTTCCTTCATATCACTTACAATTTTAGCAAACCCTTTCCTAAGCCAATCAATTTCATTAGTCTCAGGAGGAGGATTATTAAATTTAAAGACCGTTTTCATCCCGTGAATTCTAAACTTTTTGACGTATGTTTCATCTTTACTAATAATTTCTATAGGGTTTAACGCCATTATTATAAAGTATTAATGTTAAAGACTATATAATTGTAAAGTTCTACAAATATAAACAGTTTAAATGTAATACTACATTATCTAATAAATTGAAGGCTCTTACCTGAGTGTGTGTCACAATCAAACTAAATGGTTGTAGCTTCCGGTCATATATATATATATACACCGCTTTTACATCTATTTTTAGAATTAATTGTATTCGATGTATTTTAGGATGGGCAATAAATATTATAACGTGACAAGAGACGGTGCCGGCGGATGTTATTTAAGTCTATTTACAGAACTTATAATTTAGTCATTGTATATTTTTACTAATAACAACTGTCGCTTTTTTTGTTGCAGGCCGTGCTCCAAAATAAAAATAAAACTCCCCTCACTGCACATCCAAAATTATATTTAAATTATTATTTAACTATGTATATTTTCATATAACGACTTATATTCGTCGGCGATACAACTTGAGGTAATTATTACTACTATATTTTATGTTGATATAATTTAAATCCGTTTTAATTCTAACGTAATGTACCGATTTATAATACCGCTATCAAACTCTAACACTAATAGTTATCACCATTTATATATACACATATATATATATACATATATATATTCTAATACCAGCTGTCGATTCTTTGTTGCAGGCCGTACTTCAAAATTAGATGCACTATTGGAATTAATATTGCGTAATCCGTATCGTTTTATAAATTATGATGCGTGTTTTCGCCGACACATCTTGAGGTAAATAATATTAGGAGCTAAAATATTCGAGTCAAACTAACAATATTTTATAAGAGTTTAATCTAGATTTAAAATGGTTTTTGTACTGACCTGGGACACTAGGTTACAAAACCGCTGTATCACTCCCGACACAATAGCACTACACCCACTACAGATCGCGCTAGAGGACTGATGATCGAGTCAATAATCAATGGGGTTTTTATACCCGACGGTTCAGCAGGTGAATGGTGGAGAATGTAAAGTGAATGTATGGTGAATGTATGGAGGTTATATGACGGTTGCAAAGGTTGCAAAGTTACAAGGTTTGCAAAGAGGCTTAACCTCCTTGCGAATAATTTAAATACCCCTCCGTCATACTCTGACAATCACAGTCACCATCACGACACCGATCGACCTCCGATCTCCCCAACACACCGACCGCTGATAAAGGTATTTTTTAGATTATTTAAAGTTAATATTTCTAAAGTTTTTAACAGACTTCTAAATTTTTTATCGGTAAATTAATAAAATTAATAAATATGATCTCTTTGTTACTAGTTTCCTACGATATAATAGAATACATAACAAATCGTGTACTTTTATTTATAAATTTAAATACTTTGGATGAAGATTACGATGATAATAATAATGAATGGGCGTTGGATTGGGGAGAGGAAGAGGTCTGGGGTGATGAGTTGGATGAATGGGATATCCAAGAGTGGATTGACAACTTTGAGTATGAAGGCACAGATTCGGGAATAGAGTCGGATTATGAGTTATCGGATTAGGTAAGTTTTTGTAATTGTATATTCGTAACAAACAGTATTGTTGTTTTTATTCAACTTCTTTTTTGGTCCGATTATCTTTATCTTTGATTCATTAATTTCTAAAGTATGCCTAGCTTCACTTAAGACCGTATATTTCATCCATATTAACCCAAAGAGCAGTATTTACGCGATATTTCTTTATATATTTGAATTATAAAAAGTATAGCTTTACTCGTCGATTATTATAAATACGCGTTAAACATTTTAATACGATTAATCGATTTTTAAATGTATTGTACCATTTGTTTTTCTCGATAAATTACATTTTAGATGATTAAAACTAGTCGAGATTTAAAGAATAAAGAAATCTTTATTTAGACAGAGAAGGTAGGGAGCGCTGCCCCCTCTAGACATCCCCACCCCATTTCCGCAGTTCAATTTTAGTTTCACCCCAGTGTATCATAAACCCCTCAGTCTTCTGTTACTCGCTAAGGCTTCAACCACGCACACGCTCAAGGTATTAACATTACATATTAAGTCCTGTTTAATTTGTTTTAGTTGTTAAACTATTAATTTTCTAATAACATACTAACGCTATTGTTTCATTATTAACACGATAGTACTTTTAATACACACACACACACACTAATTCATCAGACTAATACTTACTAATTTAAACGCTAATTTAATTATAATACCTTACTATTACTTCTACAAATTAACTCGGTTCATATTACCTTTGACGCTCTTACTTCTTTATTAACACAATAACACTATTTACAAATTAAATCGATTTATACTAAAGGATTTCGTTTTGCTTTTCAGATGGAACTGGAATCAAAATTGGCTAGCCTAGAACAATACCGAGAAGTCCCCAAGATAGCAATAAAAGAACTGAAGAAACCACACAAAATCATCGAAGCAAAAAAAGTTGCGACGAAGTACAACCACGCGGCGATCCTACTGGAGGTGGAGGACGACGACGACACCAGGATGGTCACATTCCTACCTTCAAGATACCTCAAAACACTTACTGAAAAAGATCTACAAGAACTCTCCACCGGACAATACAGTATAGTGTGCACTGGGGTTGTTGGGAAATCGCCGAATGTGAAAATATTCAAACATTAAGTCGTGTGTGCAGTGGGTGGGGGTATTAGTAGAGGGGTTTAGCAATAGTAGTTTTTTAGCGAAATATATGGCTTTATAGATATTGTTGCATTTTTAATTTATCAAGACCTGCAGTGCCCAAAATGTGTCATCTATCCAGGTAACTCTAGAATTAGTATCTATTTATATATAGTATGCTTTATTATAACTTAAATTCTCCCCTATAGGTTCTATAATTATCTGCTTCATTAGGGTGGTATAAATAGACGCTATTAGGAGGCTATTAAAAAGCAATTAAAGTTCAAGGTCACATTCCTGCTAGATCCCTGGTACTTCTACTTAAGTTTAAATATATTTGTAAATGTTGTAAGGCTTTTTTTATTTACATCCAGTAAAATCGTTAACCATGAAGTATTGGGTAACAAAACTAAACTGACAAAATATAATCAATTGAAACTTATATCTCATTATCTCATTACTGCGAAAGTTAGGTAAGTGAAAATTTTCAAAAGCGTAACTCATCATTAAACTCATTAACTGAAAGACCATTAACTGAAGGAGGATTAATTTTTCTTCTCTTTAGGTTAGTAGTTATGACATGCCTGATAGTTATCAGGCCTTTTATGTACTTCTAAGGCTCTTATGTTTCAGTTGAAACATAAGAGCCTTAGAAGTACTCCATCTAGAATTCACATTGAATTTTTTTAAATGTTTGTAAGAATGTAAACAAGATTAAAGTAATAAAAGGAGTTGCCTATATTTAGTATAAATCTTAATATTAATATTACCATTAGAAGCCTCATGACATTTAACATACTTAAAGGAATAAGTTTTTACAGAAAGAAAAATGTGAAATTCATATATTATTGAAGGGTGGCGTGTTGAATTTTTATCGTGTGCGAAGCCACGGGTACTACTAGTTCAACAATGTTTGTGTATATTACGACGGGTTCTAACATTATAATTGTGAAGCTCTTTTAAGCAAATAATGTAGTGAGAAACTAAAAGTCAGTGTATTTTCAATTAAATGCGTAGTGGAAGTCAAGGGAACTACGGTTACGTCGACTATTATTAGTGAATTGAATCAGTTTTACAGTAAGAAAGTCTCTCAAAACATCAAACAATCAATCAAAAATTAATTAATGGAAGCGAAGTGAAAAAAAAACTGGCTAAGGATTAAAGTAAGGCTGGGTCGAAAGTACATTAGCCCCATGTGTTACCCCGTTCGCTTAAATAATAGCTATTATTTACCAATAATCGCCAAAACCTTCTTACGAAAACGAATATATTTCTCAAGTTGCTGTTTGTTAGTTTTTTATATTTATCAAATATTAAAATATTGAGTCGTAGTGATTTTTATTTGTTTTTTGTACAAACCCGGTACAAACCGATTCTTTTTCTAACCCGATCTGAAAAGAAATATTAATATGTTTTTCATTCCAATTTTTATTTGTGTAAATTAACACATTCTATCATAAGCCTTTTGAAGCTAATCAATTATAAATCAAATAATTCTTACAAAATAAATCACGTAATACCTCAAATGTAATCTGTCCAGTAGAACGCATGAAACGTATTTTCTTCGGAAATGTCGTTAATAGATTAATATAATTACGTCTGAATCCTTTTTAACATTTTACTGTCAAAAGCACTACCTGTCCTATTAAAATGTGACATTAAATGCAACATTTTAATTTAAAAGTCGTGAAGGGATTGTATTTTTCAATTCTGAAAATCAGGAAACAATCGATATCAAGAGAAAATACAAAGGAATTATATAAAGTTAGAGGTAATGGATGAACCATAAAATCTGGTCATAGCATTTGATTTGCTAACATAACGATATTTAAATCAATAAAACATTTTACCTCCTAATATTTTCCACTTAAAATATATCAAATATTTTATTGACGAATATTTAACGGGCGGGGCAGAGGCAAGGTAAAAAGGAGGCCACTACCCCCTTTTTTAAAAAAGAAGAAGAAGAAAAAGAATGTTTTATAGAATTTTCATATTTCCAATGGGAAAAAGAGTGAGTGATTACTATGAAGGAAGTAAAAAGGAAGGAATAAGGAAGGAAGGAGTAAAATCTACGGTACAACTTGTTGATGAAAACACCTTTTTTCAAATCAAAACTTACGTATAAATTTAAGACACGTTTATTAATAAATGTATGTGTAAATAAGCAATTGATAACATTACAAATTTCAAGTTTGAACACATTTTTTAAAGTTTTTGCCAGAGTTATGTGTATAATGCACTATGAATAAGGTAGACGTAACCCCGGGAAGAAGAGCATCTCAGCTGGTGCACCGCAATCACCCTCTTGAGGAAAGTTTTAAACAACCTGCTCTAATGTAGATCCACTTCATGGCTCTGCGAATAACTTAATAATTTCAGAACTTTATATAACCAGGCTTCAGGAATACCTTGTTGTTTAGTCGATTTGTGAAACTCGCTAATTCCGCCAATCGATAGTTCAATGCGTTCGGTACGTCGATAGTTGTTCATTGTTGTCAGTCTAATCTACCACAAATGAAATAGACAATCAGCTGATCGTTTTTAATAGCAAGAACAAGATGAAAGCCTCTTTGGGAGACATCTTTAAAGGTAATCAAGTTGTAACATTTTGGTTTCTTAAGTAGTTAGCTTGTTGTATTGAGCGGTATAACGAAAAATATAGTTCATCACACGGGCCTAAAGCTGGTTTTCGTTACTCGGTCATTTTTCGACCTCGGCTTACAGACTCGGTTGTAAAACTTTACCTCATACGAAAAGCGATACTTTAGTCCCTAGTAATGAAATATACTATTATCTATTAGTAGGATTCGAAAGAAATTAGATCAGCTCTATTATAGTTGGCTTAAGTTTCGCCTGACTCATGATATTATTTTACTAAAGTGAAAATACACATTTAGTTTTATTTTATTTGAAGATATCCAGCACTTGTACAACAAATCACGGCTAAACTTGACTCGGGTAGCTATAGGTTTTTATTTGAAAATACGGTTTTCTGGTAGTTAAAGTATACAACTATTGGATATTGCGTGGTATTTTTTACGTCCGATAACATTTTCAAAAATACAGCGATTCTGGGAACACCACAGTCAATTAATAATTGACCTGTTGGCGGTGTTCGCTTCATTTACGCCGACCGCCGCCGCCGCGCCACCTCGCATTCGCTATTGTTTTACCACGTTATGGTATCAACCCTGAATTATTTTTAGAAACCCTCGGATAACTATTTTTTAACTACTCTCGGTTCTTATTTTTATCTGTTTCTGCAGAATCACTTTGAGAATACCTCTTTTTGCCTCTCCGCTTCTTGTCTTCTATGCGAAGTCCAAAATCCTGAATTCGTCCATTTTTGTATGATAAAGATAATAAAATATTACCTCAATAACTTTTAAATTAAAGGGCGTTACAGCACAGTCGTATGTTTCTTAAATCAGATTGATTTGCACGTCTTCTGTTGATGCTTACAATCTTAATCCAAGATTCAAAACGGGAAACAGCTTCTAACAGCTCATTTTTTTTAACTGTATTTTTTATCTTAAAAGCTGTTAGCCATAACATGAGCGTTCACAGAAACTGAATCAGCAGCACTGAAGTTGATAGTTGAAATGTATAGAAATGTATATTCATTGTTATCATTATATTTCCAAGTACGTCGTTTTTTTAGTTCTAATATTTATGATTAGACATATTTATTATAATGACAAGATAATAATAATATAGAAAATGTTTTCCTGTATCATTCTTATGAAATTTCTTGGATTTAAGAAAACTAAAAACTCAATCTCTTACAACTCGTCTACAATTACATTTTTAATTTTTTTATTGGGTGTTTTCAAAGAAACTCAGAATTTCCCCTTTTTCTTTGGTTTTGATCATATTAGGCATGATCCTGAATAGTTATGCTAGATCTAAGCTAGTGAGATAGTACTATAAATTTATGAATCTTATTTACATAGTTGCTTGATGGATTAGTGATAAAGGTAACAAAACGCTGTATTTAATTCTTTCTCTTTAAAATCTGTATTAAAAATTCTAAATCCATTGTTAATATTCATTGAGTAATGGCTTTTGAACTTTTATTACAGATTTTTAAGAGAAAGAATTAAATACAGCGTTTTGTAAACCGATATCACTAATCCATCAAGCAACTATGTAAATTAGGACTAAAAATTTATAGCACTATCTCACTAGCTTAGATCTAGCATAAATATTTAGGATTATTTTTAAGTATCTAGAATCCTCGCGTCACAGGAAGAATCTGTAAACAATAGGCCAGTGACCCACCCCAGATTCCACCGCTCAGGAATTCCAAGAAGACCCGACTCTCCCCGAACATTCTAGTAACTGACCAAAACCTTTATATATGCAAGATATGGAATCCGAGATTAGTAGCAGTTGATAATGGCGAAAGGCGGAAAGCGCTCCTGCGACACCGCAAATAAGTGCAGCCCGACGGACCACGTTTCAACTACGTCACGTGTAATCGGCGCACGGACCACAACATCTTCGTTTAATTTAGGATTATGTTTAATGATGATCAAAACCAAAGAAAAAGGGGAAATTCGGAGTTTCTTTAAAAACACCAAATAAAAAATTAAAAATATAATTGCAGACGAACCGTAAGAGATTGAGTTTTTAGTTTTCTTAAACCCAAGAAATTTTATAAGAATGATAAACGCAATTGATAATTCATATAGCGGTAAATAACTGGCGCCAAATCTTAAGGCCCAGTCCGTCCGTAAGGCTAATGTTAATTTTAGCATTGGGCTTATGGACGGCGTGGGCCTTAAGATTTGGCACCAACTATACATCAACTGAGTAAGTAACTAGTCTTCTGTATTGTTGATCTTTCTCTCAGCAAATCCTTTACTTGTTACCAGTCAATTAATTGACAAATTCGTTTGATTAGTTTGTTCAATTGACGAATAAAAAGCAAACACAAGAATAATAGGTATTCCTCTTCTAAATAGTTCATTATTAATAAACCAACCAATTCATGGAGAATCAATCGTTACGTAAAATGCTTCGTTAGTTTGAATTGCATGTTCATTATACAGTTTAGCAGCAGCAGCTCTATGATTGGGTTACATAATTAACATATGTGCTGCCACAGAGTTGACAGATTGGTTCAGCTTTGTTTTGATTATTCCTCTCTTTCAAAATATATTAAAAGCATCCTGTAGTAGAATCATTTACAAGTGATACTTTAGGCCATAAGATTAAAAAGTGTTAAGGCCTAAATGTACTTTAACAAACAATGTGTTCAATAAATCACTAATGCAATGATGTATTTTGTTCCATCTGTATACAAAATTTTCAGCTCTATACAGTAAAATAATAGTCAGTTATTATATCATTGATTTGTTTGTGTTCAAAGATGCCTTTGTAATGGTAAGTCTTCATCAAACAAATTATTTGTACGGTTCTCTGAATATGTTAATCATATGACAAAGGTTGTCTTTGGGTGTGAAATACATTAAACTATTCCACTTCTTTGGAACTTATTGCGAACAGCTTTGCATCCACTAATATCTTCTGGCTACGGGATCTTTTCAACTTGAGTTGAAAAAGTCCTTGTAACTCAAAAGGTTTTATATTCATTCTAGTGAAAACTGTGATTGAATGGTTGAGTGCAAATAGCGGTCCAAAATTAAAGCTCGATAGGCATAATGTAGCTAAGAGAGGGCTGGACTCCGGGCAGTCAATTAATCTGTTTCCGGTTGTGGTCCGCGTAATTTCCGGGTAAATCCTGACCGCATTTACAAATTGACATATGTTACTCTATCTGATTTTCATTTTCAGATGATCAACTGTAAATACGGTTAAAATATAATTCCAAACGAATTGATCAAAAGAAACCTGTCTACAGAACAACGTGTATCATGCAATAGCTACACGCGAAAACACGCGCGAGATACACGCGAAAAGTTTCTTGAATACAAGAAACTATTCACTAATTTGTATTGAAATGTTGCAAGCTTCCGAAATGTATCCATAACCGCTTTGAGTTTATTCTAAGATTCCTACTCCTATACTAAATAAGCAACCTAAACGTATCATGTCTGTTTGGTGAGCTTACACGAGTCGATGAAAACTTACCTATCAAAACTAATTTAACCTTCATCAATATATTTTGTAAAAAAATTATATGTATAAATATTTGGTACAAAGTTGAGATTTTAAAACTTCAATGTCTATTACACGCTGTTCGTCTTTTTTCTTTTAAGTTAAGTTTTGTATGAATTTACGCGAAATATGCTCAAGATGTCCATCATTAATAATAGTTTGTACGTCGAGGCTTTTATCCAATTCCATTAAAATATCAAATAATAACTCAAAATACCATAAAAAATTACGACAGTTATATAGAAAACTGGAAATTAGTATATATAAAATATTCCAATTGTAACATAAAATACGAAACCACGTGTGGGGAAAAATGAGAGTAGCTCGATTTGGCGAGAATACGCACATTTAATGGAGGAAGCCAGGCTGTTTAAAGGCCATATAACATATGTCGGAATCTCCCCCACCGGACCCATATACTTACTTGTTAACATACAAGCCATATTATTGCCATATTATTTATGTACTTTCTATTTTGTTCGCAAACTCATTTCGAAAATATATAAAATAAAACTATTAAAGTAACTAGCAGTTGTACGCAGTTCCTCTAGCAAAATTGATATTTATCTATTGTTTATTATAATGTATACTATTGAATGGATCACATTTTTATTCCAAATTTTTAATTACATTGTGCAATGAAAATTACACATCGCCTAATAGGCTGATTATTTTCAAAAAATTAATCAGTACAGTAAATGTTTGGGCGTTCAATTACTCCCTTAAGGTTGCAGCAAATGGTTTCAACTCAGATTAAAATGAGAAAGCGATCGTTTCCTCAATACATTTTTTTTGTTTCTCTAGTTGGGTTAATGGGATAAATTGGCTTCTAAGTGCTTACCCAGTTTTTATTTTTCATTAAAATTAATGAGATTTCCTGATTCTGAATTAAAAAACCAGATTATTATTAGCTCTTAAACGCAACAAATGTAAATAAATAAATCAATTCTTTGTTGTAGGAAATAATACATGACATTACAAAACAATATACTTCCAAGAATAAAATTAACATACTTTTAATATGTTTCTTAGTTTGTAATGTAAAATAAATTTTCCTACAAAAGCCGCCCCAACAGGCACTAAACCCAATTACTGGGGAAGCTGACCAAAATCGTTTACCGCCATTATTGGTAATAAAATCAAATATAAACAATAAACAATATATTGAATATCGATGTATCTAAAGAATATCGATGTATCGAAGAGATTTAAATCTAAAAATATATATCGTCGTACAATGCACTCGTCTAATTTTATCCACTAATTTAGCTCATAAGATATTGCATACCCAGGGAGAACTGTAAATGAAAAAATGCTAAAGGTATGATACTAACATTTGAATTCATTGCGAATTGTAAAAAACTGCGACATAAAATAGTCGTTACTGTGGTAATTACTATACAGTAATAGTATATAATATATAGAACACACATGAGAAATAGTAATTTTACACAGTAAATGCTATATTAGTAACAGATTTTGTGGTACAGATCATATTTAATGTGTACTTAAACGAATGGTATCTTAAAGGGAAATAAAATTCACGGTGACAACATTAGAGAGGCACCCGTAATAAAAAGGTTATAAAATGCAAATCTGGTCATAAACAGAAGCAGAATGCTTTATGACAGTTACAAGCCGTTTCATCTAAACATTACTTTTGTAGATGTTGATAACGTCTTCTCTGTGCCAAATAACTCGTTCTTGTTTATTAATAGATAATTTGAGCGAAAACATTAAACTTTATGATAGCCCAATAAAATATTTTAAATTGCATATTTTTTATAAGTGTTTTTCACAGTATTTTGTTTAGTTTTCTCAATAAGGCTAGTATTTTAAATTGTGTAAGTGATGTTACGTTGATAGTTGTTACGATTATGTATATACGAACCTTAAGAAATTAAAGGTATTTTTTTAGGAATGTACAGACAAAATTATGGTTTTTGAGTGTCTTAGATGTTACAGTACGCAGAAAATCATGAAGCGGCGCTATTTTGTTCACGGATACCTGAAAATAACACCACAACTCTATGGGTTCATATCATAAAATTGTGTTAGTAACCTGAATTTGCATTGCTGAATGTAACATATACAGCTTGAAACTGCACAGTTGACAAATCTATACTTATTAAATGTATAGGTATATTATCCTAGGTATACCTAGAGGGATTAGTAATCAAAACTCTTTCTACAGTTTTGGACTGGGGTAAATAACTGAGGTGTTGTAAGAAAAGCTCAGCGTAAATGTTTGCTGAACACAAAATTTAAAGATTCGGGTTGAAATAAGACCCTTATTCGCTGTTAAAGTGTGGCATTTCTACATAAGAATAAACATCGGAATCAAAATATAAGTCCGAAATATTAAACAAATATTTTTAACACCATATCATCTAAACAAATAAACAAACGAAAACTTAAATCCGTTAAGCAGTGCGTATCCTCTTGTCGTACCTTTCCCTTGAAGGTATCCTCTTGTCGTACCTTTCGCTTGAATGAAAAATGCCTCCATTTTCCCTTAACGAAGAAATTCTTTTGTTTCAGGAACTCTAATTCTGTTACTTTAAATGAGCAAATCTTGTACATTAATATATAAATTTATAAATCCTATCTCGTAAACCGCTCTTAACAATTTTAATAAAATTCTATACGTAGGTATAGTGTTTATTTTTAAGTTCACCTAATTAGTTGGATTTTGTAAAGCGTGGAATTAAATGAGATATTTAATGAGAGCAAAATATATAATTTATTTATTAACTCACACATATTTCTGAAGGAATTTTAATCAAACTTCATCAAAAACAATAATAATGAAAACTCACCAAAATTAAATTACATGTTTTCACAAACAGACCATGGAAAAATTGAGGGGGAAAATCAGATATACATTCAGTATCTCAACAAATGTTATGTAGAAACGCAATTTTTTTTGGAAAATTAAATTTAGAGTTGAAAATTTGCAGCATAGGGTCATATGAGTTGCCATGTTGTTTAAGGAATAACAACGAAATTGTAAACAAAATATCTCTCATCTGCTGTTCATAAATAAGCCTCTTAAAATGATTATAGCACGTTGCAAGTAGAGTGGAATATAAATAAGATAAACAATTAATTGAGTACAGATTACTTATGGAGTATTCAAATACTATCCTCATCTAAAAAGTATAAACTTGCACACAGCTGTGTTTTAGGTTAGTTAGAAACAATGTCAAAGCAACAATATGTATTTTTTTACATAAAGGTGTTTTGATGCTGTAGATTCATTAAATTAAATTATTCATTATCATTAAATACTGTTCATCATTATCATTAAAATAGTTATTTCATCCTGAAGAAGTACCCGTTTGATTAACCCGTTTGGTTTTTTTGGTAATTAAAACCAAACGTTGAGCAATTTCAGGAAAAATAGTGGACTAATTTTATACTATTTACTCATTAACTACAAAAAAATCCTCAATGAAATAACGTCTATGACAACACATGTGGATTGAAACATTTTGATTAAGATTGCTTTGTAATACAGAGGCTACTCTATATTAGATAAGACTAGGCTATGTGTGTATATTTCCCAATTGGGGTTAAATCACTTGATAGATGTAAATGTTTCGCAATAATGTGCCTCAAGACATTACCATTAGTCAAACTTTTTTCTGAGAAACACATTTATTCGAAATAGTTTGAGAATACTCTTTATTTGGAGTTATTTAAAATAAACAGTTTTAACATATTCAATTTTCCCTTATTGTTTTTAAACAAATCATATCAATGTCACAAGGGTTTTTTATATTTTGTTATATATTTTTCCTTAAATGGCAATGATTTTTTTATTTCAGTAAAATGGTTTAAAGCACTCAGCTCAATCGTAAGTGAGATACATGGCTGTCCGTGATACATTGAATGTCAGCTTTAGGAGAGAAGGGAAATTTCGTAACGGCTCAAAAATGCTAAACGTTCCTATAAACCTTCAAGAAGATAAACGTATGAAATAAATTATCTTAAATAAAGACTTGGTCATTTCAGTTTCAAAAGGCTTTTCAAATTTTCTCGGCAAAATTGTACTGAAAACTATATTAAACTGCATGATATTAATTTTCCCGAAAGTACTTCTAGATTTATTATATTGTGTTTAATTTCACTTGTTGTTGAACTGGTAACTGTGAATTAACAAAGATTAGTTACTTTGAAATAATCTTGTCTTTACATTATTTTCATTTTTGTGGAATAATGTCGGATCATAGCTAATATTCTACCTAGTTTACACTACAATTACATTCAATCGTAGCTCTGAAAACATTTGATAACAGAAAAAAATCATAAAATACAGAAATAAATAATAAAGTTTGTGAGCACATTCTTACCCCCCAAGTTGGTGAAATTTTTAACTCGCAATTTTATTTAGTCTTCATGAACAATTTTTTAACAGACTACTTATTGGTAAATTACTTAAAATGAATTCCTTTTCCGTATTAATAAAAATTACTTAATAAACCATTAAAGCTACCATTATTGGTAAATCAGTTGTAAAAAACGATAAATTTTAGAACCTACAATTTTAATTATTGTTTATCGTTCAGATTTTACCCAGTACCCGTAAAGAGAAACCTAACCCATTCTTTTATATCTCAAACAAGGATCTTTACATCCCCAGTTTTTCAACCTTCTGACACATAGCAAAATTTGCTTTACTTCATTCGTTCATAGAATTGCTATCAATGCAATTAGAGTGGAATAGAGTGAGTGGTTCTTGAATTATTGACTACTACAGTAGACTCTCGCTTATCCGGTCACCTCAGGACTGAGGCCTTTGCGGAAAACGGGGTTTCCTGTTAAACCAACGTTTCCCCTGATTTAGACTTGTTTTACTTTATATATACTTATACTTTATATATAGTCATCTATATAGTAGTGTCTATTTTCTACCCATCATATCCGGTTCAACGATGTGTACATATGTCGCCCGGTTAGTAAAAAGTTACTTCATTAAAGTGAAGTACGGATAAACCGATCCGGTTAAGAGGAAGACTACTGTATTGCATAACGCACTACACTTTCTAATCCACACTCAGGATCTAAGTAAGCGGTCCTTAGTGGGTATGCATGAGTATTTTATATTCAAGGTTCGTCAGCAAAATAATGATTTTGTTTTACACACTAATCGAGCGTTTAAGAAGATTTATAACCAAATAACAATAACAATATCGTTATTTACTGCTCTATAATATTTGAAAATATATGGATAACAATCCAAATATTTCTCTATATAATCCCATCATGAAGATATATTAATAACTCATATTAATATATATTAATTTATAAAAATACCAACCAATATATTTTATGTTAGTGTTTAGTAAAAAAACTCATTTTATTAGGGTCGTTATAAGTACTATATGACTTAATTAAAAATTAGTTACGGTTTTATGTGCGATAATCTCGTTGGCCTCAGTTTGGTCAAACATAACACGAATACGCAAGCATATCTTAGTTATGAAGTGATGTAGTTAAGAGGAACTGTGACTAAGAGATTAACAGTATATAGTGCAATATACTATCTACATCCCTAGTTGGTCCGAACTGCATTCTCTGTGGCTATTGCTGTATTGCTTCAGCAACGTTATCGTCGATGAAATGCTATCAAATGAATTACCCGATGTAACCTTTATTAATTAAAAATGAAAATGGTCCATTTCAACAACAATGGAAGTTGAACCCACTTCCATTACAAATTGAAGTGGGTTATACCGAGTTGCCTTGCATTATACTAAACATACAAGGTTTTTTGTTACCAAGTTATGTTATGTGGTAATTAAATATTAAATAACTATCTCCTTACTATCTCTTGATGGTTCAGAGTAATAAATAAATAATAAATAAATAAAAATGTCTTTATTTATCCAGCGATTTTCAGTAACAACTGCTTTTCAAAATAACTTTCGTCAATCAATCTTATTCTAATCATACAAAAAGAAACAATATTTACAGTAACAACAAACAATTAAAATCTAACATAGTAAAAAAACATAGCAGTCAAACTAATTTTGAAATAAACATTTAATATTTCTTTTAAATGTACCGACTGCGAGCTCTTTGAGGCTCGCCGGGAGCCCATTGTACAACGACGGACCGAAATAGGCAAAGCCCCTCCTGCCAACCTCGCGACTGATCCTCGGAAAGTGGAGGAGCTTGTCTTGCCGGGTGCTACGCAAAGCGACATCCTGCCGATGGGAGAGTTTGTCACAGAGGTACTGAGGCTCTCCAACAATAAGAGCTTTGTGGACCAAACAGCAGGTCAGCACTCTGCATACGGCATCCATGGGGAGTAGATGTAGGGCCTCCCTGAAAGGTGACACGTGGTCACAACGGCTGAGGCAGAACACAAACCTGATGGCACTGTTCTGGACCTTTTGAATCCTCCCCATATTTTCTTTGGAGATGCTATTACCGTATGCAGGATAGCAGTATTGAAAAACTGATAGAATCAGTGACTGCACTAGCTGAACTTTCGCTGCCTCTGGTAACAAATTTCTGAACCTGTACAGCCCCCTCAACCTGCCAACGGCACGCTGGATAGTCTGACTAATGTGGTCAGAAAAAGAGAGATCACTGTCCAATGTGACACCGAGAGTTTTTAGACTGTCACTTATTAAAAGTACCTCACCATTTAACATAATGGCCAAGGCTCTCTCATTAAGGGACTGTACAAGATTGTGTGGAGCTAAGTAGATCGCACTGCATTTCTTTACATTCAACTTAAGGCCATTTTTGACTGACCAACAAGAGATTTTCTCTAGGTCGTCATTTATGCAGCCAATCGCATAGTCAACCGTCTCAGGCCAGTAAGATAACTGAAGCTGACAATCATCAGCGTACATGTGGACTGTGCAATGCTGTAAACATCTTGGGAGATCAGATGTATACAGGTTAAACAAAATAGGCCCAAGACAACTGCCTTGAGGTACACCTCGATCCTTTATGAGCAACTCAGATGTCTCATTACCCACTCTGGTGACCTGCGCTCTGTGATTTAAGTATGACTTAAACCAATTTACTGCTTCTCTGCCAAACCCGTAAAAGTGCATCTTTGCTAATAAAAGTTCATGATTTAAAGAGTCAAAAGCTTGCGAATAGTCAAGCATGACAACTGTACTGTACTTGCCCTCATCTTTGGCTCTGAACAAATCATCAAACATATTCACTAAGGCTGTGCATGTACTGTGGTTTTTTCTAAACCCAGACTGTAGTTTTGGCAAAATACTTTCAGTATTTAAATAAGGAATCATTTGACGAATGGCAGCTTTCTCTAATATTTTTGAAAAGGCAGGCAGTATTGATATTGGTCTTAGCTGTTCCACACTTTTCGGATTCACAGTTTTAGGGAGTGGATGCACTATACTATTTTTCCAGTTTTCAGGAAATCTCCCTTCTCTCAGAGACTCATTTACTAGGTGTGTTATAGCTGAGATCGCAAAGGGGCTCACTGATCTAATCATATCAATGGAAATTGAATCGCTACCCACAGCGCCAGATTTGATTTCTTTCATGATTTCTATTATCTCATTTTCAGTGACAGCTCTAAAATTAAATTCGTGTTCAGATTCATGAAATCTATTGTTTGTAAAATAATTGATGTGTTCTCTAGAGGCGTTTACATCAGAGCCCATTTTCTGAAAGTAGCGGTTTATTTCATTTGGGGTGATTTCAAGTGGCAAATCGATGTCATCATTCTTTCCCAAAACATCACACCGCTTTAAGGAAGACCAGAATTCTCTTGGGTTCTTGCTGTTTCCAAGTTTGTCGCAGAAATATTTTTTCTTTTCACTCCACAGCAATCTATTTAATGAATTTCTTACATTTTTATAATGTTGCCAATCGTCATCGTTCCTAGTCTTCCAGTATTTGTTTCTCAATTTGTTTTTCGTCTTAGTCAGCCTTTTTATTTCAATCGTTCTCCAAGGCGCTTTTTTCTTTGTCACTCTTTTACAAACAATTGGTGCGTTCTTGTCATATATTTTCCTTATATTTGAGGTGATGAATCGTTCTACATTTTCAACCCCTTGTATTGATAATGCACCATTCCAATCAATTTCTGAAATCTGATTAATAACGCTATCCGGTTCAAATCTGGAAAAGTCTCTATAAGAGTAGAGCGATAGTCCTAAATAAATTCACCACATCCTGAAGTATTAAGAAAAAAAGTCGTGTTGTATTTAATATAAAAATATTATATTACGTTTATTACGTTACCAGGCCGGAAAGTACTGTTTTGCAGGACGAGCATGATAGTTCCCGCGCGAGCGAAAGCGAGTGCGAGATATTCATGCGAGTGCGGTAAAACTTACCGGTCGTGTAACGTAATATACTATTTTTCATCACACTACTCAGAAAAACATACTTTCAATTATTACGTATTCCTTGCATAAACCAATACGTTCCTCAATCCTTTAAACCCAGCCTAGGTCTATAATAAACTAAATAAACATTTGCTACTGCTGCCAGTGCTACCACTACATTCCTCTAAAACGTAACCAATAAACACACATCAAACGTCAGTTTGTAGCAAATCAGGTGATTGTTTATTTACGTTTCCTGTAATCGCAGTCCGGAACAACTTTACGGCCTAGACCGGAAAGTGTTTTTTCTGGACTGGAACGGCAATGGGTACCTTTCGAGCCAACAAAAAGGAACAGTGAACAATTTGTTTTAGGAAATAGGTAAGTCGAAGATACCACATCTTGGTGTCAAATTAAAGCTTGAAATCTCATTATGTGCACTATGGTGGTTTGGTTTTGATATCTTTAAGGACTCAGGAACAGGATTGTCAGAATGGAACCATGACAAGGGTTTTGGAAGTTTTTTAATAGTTACTTTGGTTACCATTTGAAATTGCGACTGTGGTTACCAACAGAATTTAGCACTAATAAACAACAAGTAGAAAATAATAAGCCGGCCAAAGCCGGGGTTATCAGCTAGTGATATTAAAAAAAAATTATTTGTATTTCATACTAAGAGTAAGTTTTACTATTCAACCTTTGGTACAAGAGTTATTGTGGTAGTGTTAATGTAGTGATGGTTTACTACATTAAGGTTATTTTTTGTAGTCTCCTATTATTCAAAACACGTTTTTAAAACTTCTTAGTTATAATAATCTCTAATTTTTACATGACGCAACCAATTTAAATACAGCAAATAAAAATCATAATGTCTTTGATTTTCAAATTTTTTATTGATATTCTAAGAGCAAAGTAACAAAATCTAAAATAACCCAAACCTATTTTACAAGAGTAAAATTTAAGTGGCATAGGTTATATATTTATCCAATCTGAAACAAAAATACACATTATAAAATAACATTTAATCATAATTATTAGCGAATTTCCCCTATAGGGAAGAAGCTGTTACGTAGTACTCATAATAAGACCTAAGCCCGAGACCATGATAACTTTTCGTTTTGGGGCCCCCAGAAGCGAAAAACACTATTCGTTCATTTTCATACATATATATATATATATATATATATATATATATATATATATATATATATATATATGTGTGTGTGTGTGTGTGTGTGTGTGTGTGTGTGTGTGTGTCTTTAAGCACGATAGCGGCCGTAAAATTGGCCCAATCTGAATGAAATTTGGTACAGCCATGTAAAGTAGTAATTATTCGGACAAGTTCAAAAACCAGCCCGATCGGGCTACCGGAAGGGGGGGTAAAGGGGAATGAACCCCCCCAAAAATGGGTTTTTTGAGTTTTTTACATAGAAAAATTAAAATAACCCAATTTTTGTAAGCACCATTGAATTCAGCTCAAACAAATAAACAATTTAGTATCTTGAATCACTGCTCTATGTCCATTGGTTACCGAGATATTGATAGTGGTAAACACAGTACGTTGTCCCAATGTTAACCTTATGGGGAATATGTAAAATTCTATATCTCGCTTATTTCTCAACATATCTTAATAAAACTTGGTAAATGGCTGCTTCTAGTTCAGATCTACTAAATATTGAATTAAAACCACCCATTTTTAATATACCCGTAGCAGCAAACCTGTATACTCATTACCCATGTTATTCTTATGGAGCTTTCAAAAACATGTAAAATCTCGCTATGCTGGATTGAAAAATGGTTATTTTGCATTTGAAATTCGCTGAGTATGCAGGTCTGCTGCAACGGGGGTATCATTTTACCTTAACACGTATCGTACAAGACTCAATGCAATAGGCGGTTACAAAAAGAACCCCCATCCCCCAACCAAAAAAAATTATGTTCTATGTAAAGGCATTAGTTTGAATCAGTCTCTAGTTTAGGAAACGATATCAAATAAAACTCAGGCCTAAATTTGTAGCATATTATCAAGATTTGAAACTTAACAAATTTGATAGTGTAGCCTAAATGTGCCGTTTAAATGAGACCGTAGGCTAAAGGTTAGTTGTATCACGAACCATCTTCAGTCAGGTCTTTATAAAAAGGTGTCAAGGCTTTGGTAACTTATTAATTTACTTGAATGTTCACCACCTTTGCATTTAACATCTGGTTGGTTGGAGCGCAGCGCTTACTGCGTATTTTACGGAATATGATTGAATTATTAGTTTTGGATCAAAGCATTAATATACTATTTTAATGGATCCTTGGTTGGATGGATAAGATGTAATTATTGTTACTGAAATAGACGAGCTGAACTTTTTGTCATGATCTTTAATTAATAACCCAGAAAGCTCAGTTGCAGCTGAGTCCAGTTACAGAATTTGTACTATTAGACCGGGAGCTGGGAGGTCAAAAATTACGTCATAAGGTGCACATGTAAAACCTATACCGTTTTGAAGAGGCATCCTGGGAGGTGTCAGAAATGGGTTTGTGAGTCCTCAATCTGGGGGTTTTTTCCAAGGTGGACAAACTTGAAAATAACCCATAAAAATGTTTTTTTTAATTTTCATGTAGAACAACTTAAATTATCAAATTTTAGTTCACACCATTGAATTCAGCTTAAAAAAAACAATTAATTTGGTATGTTGAATCATTGCTCTATGTTCATTGTTTACCGAGATACTGAGGTTGAGGTTATACATACCTGTTGCAGCACACCCGCAAACTCCATCCTCATGTTATTCTTATGGAGAAGACAAAAAAATCACACTCAAGCTTGTCCACCTTGGAGAAAGCCCCCAGATTGAGGGCTCACAAACCCATTTTTGGAACCCCCCAGGATGCCCCTTCAAAACAGCATAGCTTTTACATGTACACCTTATGACTTAATTTTTTGCCTCCCAGCTCCCGGTCTACATATTGTGTTTCGTTAAAGATCAATCTAATCCATTCTAATTTTATTTGAAACCCTTTGGACATCAGCTTCCTCTACTTCTTTGTTTGAAATTCATTGTTGGTGATGGTGATTTTGTATTTTGATTTTTATTTTTGCGGACATTTTCCATCACTGATTAGTAAAAACCAAGTTTCACGACGTCTTGGGATCCGGAATCTGATCCCGTCTTCAGATGGAAAAGACCCTAAAGTATAACCTAGGTTTTTTCTAGGTTATGTTCTAGGTTTTTTCCACCTGAAGAAGGGATCCGATTCCAGATCCCGAAACGTCGTGAAACTTGTTGTTATTCCTCTAGTTTTCCCCTTTCCCAACCATCAGCGCCGGCGTTCCGTTGACACTCGCTGGACATAATATCATACGAGGTCTCCAAGTTGATCTGGTACTCCTCACAAGAGTTCTTGAACAAAACGCTGATGTGGTGGTAGAACTGGTCAGGTTCCCTGATACGAATTGTATTCCAGACTTTTGCTTCGTCACAGGACGTCACGTCCACTTCCAGAAGTGTTTTGTATCCGAGATGTATCACCACTCTGCTGTCGCCATTGAGTGTCGGTTTGTAACAGTTGGAAATGTAATTCCGTGTTACAGATTTTCCAACGAGTTCCTGGGTGTAACTTTTCTTCGACTTCCAAGTCGCTTGCAGCTCCCAGTTTTCGCCTCGGGATTCTTTATTTTTCAGTACGAATTTGGAGGGGTCAGTTTCCACTGAGACGGCTGTGGAAAAAAGTAAAGTTGAAAAATGGGGAAAATTTGCGGAATTTTAGTTTTGTTACAAGTAAGGTTTTTTAATTAATCTTCATTGATTTTTAATTTGTGATGACATTTTAAGAAAGGTCTAATGTTATAATAACGTTTGAATAATTAAAGGCTTCCACCGAGACGGCTGTGGAAAAAAGTAGAGTTGAAAAATGGGGAAAACTTTCGGAATTTTAGTTTTTTTGCAACATAAGTAAGGCTTTTTAATTGATCTTCATTGTTTTTTAATTTGTGATGACATTTTAAGAAAGGTCTAATGTTATAGTAACGTTTGAATAATTAAAGGCTTATAGTTCACTCTATTTTCAAAATCATGTGGTTTGTTTGTATAGTAAGAAGTGAGCAAGAATCATGTTTGAATGAAACCGACCTTGAAGTTTCTTTAATCCAAATTTGTTAAGAGTATTTCAAAAAGAAAAACAGGTTGATAATTAAAACGGAATAAATATTTTGAAACAAATATTACAAAGGCTTGATTTAACCGTGTATAGCTAATTTACTGCTCTCCTGATTTTTTAATTGCTGAAACCAATTTGTTATTGCCATTTTTTGACTAAGGAGATTACTAGGTATACAATACCCAGTAACATATTGTGATTGTTCATTCATAATAATTTCAGAATCTTTAAAATTATGTTTTAATGCATTTTTTGTCCCACAACTACCTAATATTTGTGAAAATATATTTTTCAAATGTATTTATTTAAGTAATATATTACAGTTTAAGAAATTATACGTTCCTTTAGCAATCGCTGGGTTATTTTTTAAAAAGCGACAAATGTTATTGAAGAGGAAATTAAAAGACTAGGTGTATAAATGCTAAGGGGATCTATATGTATGCACTGATGTATACACTCTTAGTAAGCATTCTACATTTTTTTCGTAATTCGAACGAAGTGAGGTATACTCGACTTTATCGAAAATCACTCTTTGTGAACTAACTCCTCTTTTATTATTTGATGAAAATTCGTGAAATTTTAACTACATCATATTTATACCCCGAAGACTGTTTTAATCTATAAATGAGTAATTAATTATACGTTTAAGTATTTATTTTTTTAGTTAATATACTTCATTTGGTTTTGCCGCACTTCGTTCGACCTATACGCGACATAGGAGCGTTCTCCTAGTGTAATATATTTTAACAAAACACTGTTCAATGTCGTGTTTGTTATTTAGTTCTTTCATATCGAGCCTTGAGTCTTAAGGATCATAAATTTTTAACTCTAAGCAATTTACCCACAGAGTCCTTGGTTCCATCCTTATCACCGCTGAACAATCCGCTCTCTGTTTCTGAAAACACCTGAAATAAAATTTTCTCCTTAAATGTAGAGTTGAAAAAAACTTAAACATCACGCTAGAAAAAAGAAAATCAATTTGGATATTTTAATGCTAAATTGTTAATTACCTTATAGAATATATTTAAACCTCCTTTACAATTCTAAAACAATTTTTTTAATCATGAATTTTAAGAAATATTAACAATTTTTAGGAAAACAACTTATTGCTGAGGCCGTAGCATAAAGTGGTAATGTTTGAATCGAATAACAAGGCCAACGCCATCCATAAGCTGAATGATAAAAT